>OZ026840.1:29077698-29677698 GCA_964023205.1 Lutraria lutraria | reverse complement strand
CTGTTTGAAAAGTATGTATTTCCCCAATAATCTGTTAATCAAAAAATCTTCCCTAGTTGAATTTAATTTTCATACAGGAAATATTCCTTTTTTTATTGTAAACATTGTAAACATGATCTATGGAATAGCTTATTTTATCTGTTAACATTAGGATTAAATCTTCTAGCAATTATTTTGGTAAGGATATTTATTTCCCTGTTGGCTCTCAATTTACAATTTTCCCAATCATATGAGCCCTACCATCTCTCCCATAGAGGTGACAAAAACAACACTTATTAATTATTGTAAGCAAAAGAAATAATACGCATTTGTTGTTACTGTGTTTATGAGAAGAATAATAACTTAATATAGTTTAAGGTTTTTAAAATGGAGCTGACAGATTTTGAAAACCTTTTTGGTTTTCTGGTGGGAAAATATTCACTATGACATTTTAAGCAATTGCAAATCTTTGACTTACTTATCAATGTACCTTTTAATTTGTGCTAAAAGTCATATGTCCATGGGAGTAATAATTTTTTTCAAAGATTTAAGAAAAAGAAATACTTAAATGAAAACACAGAGTGAAAACATGTAAACATTCAATATCATTATACAATACAAGAAAAAATAGGTCACTTTGATAATCTTATAACGGATGCAACTCGTTCCAAAATGTGTTTTAAAAAATTATTAAGTATCCATGGTGACTTTATAAAATTAACAATAATTGTGCAGTACTATTTATCTTTTTAACATTTTTGAGTAGCACTAGCAGTGTATGATAATATTTTGTTATGATATAAGACAATAACAATGCTTCATTATAACATGAATAATTGTTATCTATAATATCAATTCTTGGCATAATAGAAAACAATTGGTGGTGATATGGTTATTTTTTCGTGAATTTGACCTTTTGACCCGGTCTGTGACATTGGGTTTGACCTTCAACAAACCAAGCAATGCATGATAAAATGAGTACAACATATGTTTATCTTATTTGCCTATAATTTAAAGTGTACCCTCTCATGAAATTATTTTACAGGATATTTTCATTTTTTCTCTCTATATAACTGAAATGGCGGCCATCTTGGACGCCATCTTGGATTTCTTGGCTTGCCGCCAGAATTTCAAATGCCTGCCGGGCTTTGGTAAAACTTCAAACCCTCCCGAACATTTTGATATATGACACGCCTTGTTACTTTTTTGGGCCATGTTGATCTTCCAAATTGGCTAATATTTCCTCTACTAAAAATACAAATAAATCCTCAATAATATGAGACTCTGAATGATGCTTGTGTTTAGTGGTGCATATTATCTGGTAAATGAGACTTTTTGCCGATCTATATGAGAAATCTGGTTTGGATTTTTGTTCTTCTATATTGAATGTACATATGGTCGTTGATAGTTACTACAAGAGGGAACTGCTTGATGGTTGATTTAGTTATTCATACAACTTTACTCTCAGGTTTTTAAGCCCCCCCCCCCCATTCGATGGTATAAAGTGCTAAACCTGTCCGCCATTCCGTGCGAATTTGGTTTTCGAGCGAAAACTCAATTTATATTTCATGGATTGGTTTTATAATTACATGAAGGTGTATAATAATAGAGTACATGTGAAGTTCGAAAATATGTTAAAATCAAAACATTTTTACTGGAGTTGTGGTCCCCTTTTTGACTAAGCTCTCACGGGGGCATTCGTGTTCTCCGTTTCAGGAAAAGAGAAAGATACTGGCTGCTGGTTAAAGAGGGATCATATGAAAGAGGCCTATTTGGCTAATATTTACAATGCAAATAGAGGAAATATATATATTTTGGAGAAAGTATTGCTTTTTTATCGAGGGAAGACGCTGACTATGATTGTGTTATACTTTCTAACTAAAATAAACCTTCATTACATTGGTTGTCAGTGAGCTTGAATTTTTTTTTTTTTTTAATAGGTGTACCAGTTTGTTTATATTGAACTTTGAAAAGCTGATGTATTATATATATATATATATATTATTCAGATTAAGTAAATATCAGTTAATATTCTATCAAAGTGACATGTGTGCATGTTACAACTAGAAACAACATTTTTATAAGGTCTTATACTGTACATTCGATTTTTTATTTTTCGTTATACAGACCCGCCGCTGAAAAAACGCGATTTCAGAAAAAATGAAAATCCTAAATTTCTTTTTCTTTTATTCTTCTTTTCCGACCAAAACAATAGACATACTAAGGAAACCTTTATATTTTTACAGGTTTGTGTGACAGAAAATGATTTACCGTGAGAGTTATTGTCCATTGTAGTCATTTGGAGTGACCAATTTTTCTAAGATTAAAAAAAGCTGGGATGTTTTGCATAACATTGTGACATAGACTATTTCTTCAATACATATAATTTTATGCATTTGTGTGATAGATTATGTATCAGGTAATTCCACTTTATTTTACGTCACACTCCAAGGTTGGAGATCAAAATTTTCCCCAAAAAAAGTGACAAAAAGGTATCTCTTTTCATTTTCTGCTTATAATAAACAATTGCTCACAGTATTCCTATTTTGACTGTTTGATTATTTGTCACATGTAGGCCTGTATATTATTCTTTATATTTACATATTTTACTTTTGTCAAATGTGCACTAATGTCTTATTTCGTTAAGTACACTGCTCACGTGATGTGTAATAACATAAACGGTTTTTATTACAGTGAAGTCCTTTAAACAAGGGTTAGAAAACCAGAACTGTGATTACTATGGAGAAGGTGTTTATGGAGAATGTAAAATTTGTATGTGTCATTGTTTACCTGTTGTTTAACGGTCCACTTAACAGCCATGGACCTTTCAGAGCCACTCAGAGAAAGTGTAAGAGAACTAGACATTTATATGCCTGCTCTTATTCTCGAGTAGTTTTCCTGGTTTCCTATCATTTTAACCACACTTCTTAACTCACTAGTGGGGATAGAGACAATGAAAAGGCGTCAATTACATATACGTGTCAAAATAAAATGATATGGCTGGTAATTTAGAAATGTCAATAAAATTGTTAACTGGAATCAATAAAAAGGAGGTCACAAGTAGCTGTTAATTTAAGACTCTATAAATTAGGTGTAACTGTAATTATGCAAGCACAATTCTAGTTAATGACCTGTACATCAAAATTGATAGACCCATATTTGTTTTCTCTTTTTACTTTAATACTTCGTATTGAGCTACTTTTCGCTTTTTAGATTGCTTTGCTGTACTTTGAACACTTTTCTGCAATGATGGTTTCTTATTTTTAGTCACAGCAAATGGCTGACCATGATTTCCCACCTTACTTTCTGTCAGCTTTTACACACAAGAAACCGTATTTCCTAAGCAATTGATACTAAGATTTTAATTTTATACATTTTATTAACAATATAAAACTTTTGTACTGTCAAAGTAACGCCATTTTGTGATTATGTGATTTTTTGAATTTTACTTCGGTTGTGATTATTTTATTGATTATGTTTTACATACATCTGTTGATCGATTGGAGAGAAATTTGTAACAGGTATGTATGATTTTGATGAATTTGACATAAAAGTTTTCGTTTTTAAAACAAACATCTAGGGTTTTTTGTTTATTTTTTTATAAAGATTCATATTGAAAAAAAACTGAACAGAAACTTACTTGTTATGTATCAATTCGCTTAGGCTATAGCTACAAAATGAAGTTTTGTCTAAAATAGGATTGGAAGGTGGATAGGTGTTCTTTTCTATAAAGATTCATACTGAAAAGCAACTTTTGCAACATTGTACTTGTAAACAGATGGCGTAATAGCAAAGTAGCTATAGGAGAAGCCAAAAAATACAATATTACAGAAAGGAAGGCTGATACAAAATGTTATTTCTACAAATACGAATTAAATCAGACTATTGAATCAGAAATAATAGGATAAATTGAACAGAAACTTACTTGTTATGTATCCATTCGCTTAGGCTATAGCTACAAAATGAATGTTTGCCTAAAATAGGATTGGATGGTGGATAGGTGTTCTTTTCTAAACGTAACTTTCATACTTTTGTGGTATGATTTGTCCCCACCTATGTGTGTACTTTGTATCCTGTGAATAAAAGGCCATCATTTTAACACGAGGGCCATGATGACCCCTATATATTTGTTCACCAGAAATAAGACCATAACTACTTTCATTTTAATCTTTGTTTTGGACACCATGATATTGGCTAACCATAAAATCCTTTTAGAATAAAAAAAATAAAACGCATAGTTTGCATTTGGAGTTGTGAGTTGGTGCAAGGGCTGAATTTTAGAATATTGTATCACACATAGTGTACCCTGACCAGAATAATAAAGTGTGGGCATATGTTTCCTATAGATACATTTCTATTTGTTTTCTTACCAGTGAACGATTATAGGGGCCATCATGGCCTCCTGTTATAAGGATGGACTTTATTCACAGGATGAACTTTATTTTGAGATGGCTGCTTACACAGGTTTGACTGTACTTCGGTATGCTGGTGATGATATTTAACACTGAGCATGAGTGTTTTTGGTGTATATATAAACATGGTATATAATTGGTATTAGGCACTATTTCTCAACTATTTGTTCTAAAATCGTAGGCAAGACTTTTGTGGTCACTGATATTTCGGAGTTTTACATTTCGAACTCTTGCATCAGATACATATTGAAATCTGAAGAATTTAAAGAAAAAAGGACATGTGTAAAAATATGAAGAAAACTTTACCAAAAAGTACATCCGTAATTTTTTCACACAATACAGTTCAATATCTATACTTTATGGAATGAACAATAACTAAGGAAAAAAGAGAGTCCCAAGACCACTTTTTTTTCGCCGAAACTATAGTGGGGTATATGGGTCAGAATCACATATATCAATTTCATATGTATATTTTTTCAACATGTTTTGAAAAGTTTTCTACTTTTTATTTATATGACAATAATACATTTTTATTCATTTAAAGTGATTATAACAGCATTATACCCAGACAAATGTATTCTAAAAAGCATTATATGTACAGATAGTCGAATATTAACATTTTTTCTTAACAGTTCATTTTGGCATCCTATTTTGAAGAAATTGATAGCAATCATGCATTCAAATGTGCAGTTACTCGTCGGTGTCGTTTAATAATTCATTACAGTTATTACAGAACAGCTCAGGTTGAGCATACACATTTTAATGCATGATTTTAAATGCGAAATTATCGTATCTAAGTTTGCGGCATTAAAGCTACTTGTAAAGTCAGAAAGTCAAGTAAAATCTATCCATTGACGAATAATTAACTTCAAAAAGCCCCTGAAAGCTAGTTGTGGTTAGTAGAAAAAATATGAGAATTGCTTTTGCTCTCCTGAAAAGTAGGCATTTTTAGATACGAGGTTTGCATCGCCCACCGACGATATATCATTGTCATATAAATGAAGGCTGAATAGAAAACTTTTCAATACATGTTGAAAAAATATACATATGAAATTGATACATGTATATGTGATTCTGGCCAATGCACCCCAACATACTTTCGGCGCCAAAAAGTGGTCTTTGGACTCTCTTTTTTCCTTAGTTAATGTTCATTCCATAAAGTAGAGATATTGAACTGTATTGCGTGAAAAAATTACGGATGAACTTTTTGGTAAAATTTTCTTCATATGTTTATCCGTGTCCTTTGTACATTCGTCTAACTTTTAAAAGTCAACTGAATTACCTGCGTGTGACGTCGCTTACGGTTACCTTTGCTTTGTTTTGTTTGTGGAATTTGGTAGTGTTGATGAAACCTCTGTTAGTGTACATCATTAGAAACCAGAAAAAGTGTTTAAACACCTAAGTGGCTCTATTTAATCTAGTGATCGTTAATGTTGTTTGTATGATATTATGGAGTGGTTTTATATTTGGTTAAATCCTTTTTAATTTAGTGTGCATACCGTTGTATATATATATACATTTGTATCATGTAAACGAGTGTAAATCAATTATGAATTGAACAAAATGACGGTATATTTACAGTATTTGTAATACTTAGTACAATATTCAACAACACGATATTTCTTGAATGCTGTTAATTTATTGAGATAAAATGCAAGATACAATAAAGCTTCTTCGACGTAAGGATAATCCATTGGGCGGAGAGGTCAGATCATGTGGTAACATTCACATGATTAGGATATTGTATGTTATGTTTTTTATGTCTGAAAAAAAAAAAACAGATTCCCGTGATAGAGAGAAAGGACGAACATAAATAAATACATAATGCATGCACAGTTATTAAAAATTAAAATTAAATGAAAGAAGACAAATACAAATGTAATTGTTTTAGCTCTAAATTAGACTTATATGTGCAGAGATAATTGTTAAAATTGCAATTATGTATACTTACCGTACTTATCCGTAGTAGCAATATTTTCCTTTACATGGTCTTTTGTAGTGGAACGAACCACCGCTGGATCCACCAAAGCCTACACCGGCCCCGGCCCCAGCCATAGCACCACCAACTGCGCCACCCGCACCAGCACCTGCACTGGCACCAGCGAATGCTGATCCGCTCATGCCTCCGTTGTATGGTCCATAATTATATCCTGTGTACCAAGGTTGCCCATAGTAATTGTAGCTTCCAGAATTGAACCAAGGCTGAGAAAATGATCCACGGAAACCTCCACCGCCACCGGCAGCGGCAGCAGCAGCAGCAGCTGCAGCAGCGCCACCAAAACCTCTACTGCCACCGGCGGCGGCGGCAGCAGCTGCAGCAGCAGCACCACCAAAACCTCCACCGCCACCGGCTGCGGCGGCGGCAGCAGCTGCAGCAGCAGCGCCACCAAAACCTCCACCGCCACCGGCGGCGGCGGCAGCAGCTGCAGCAGCAGCACTACCAAAACCTCCACCGCCACCCGCAGCGGCGGCAGCCGCAGCAGCTGCAGCAGCGCCACCAAAACCTCCAGCTGCAGCGCCAGCGCCAGCAAAAGCTCCGCTCATACCTCCTGTCGATGGTCCATAATAATGATGTTTGCTGTAAATTGGACGTCCCCAGTTATAGTTATTTCCAAATGAACCACCACTACCAATAAAACTCGAGCCTGCACCACCAGCGAATGCTCCAGTCATACCGCTACTGGACCACCGCCAGGGATTGTAATTGTAATTGTTATTGTACCATGGCTGACGATTCCAATATGCACCAGTGCAAACAGCGACTAAGCAAGCTAAGATAATTGTTGTCTTCATCTTGACTAACTGAAAGTAAGAATAAGTACTGTCTTTATAAAACATTAAATGGTACAAGTATATCAAACATGATGAAATATGAATGGCGTTTAAAAGTAAATTGATAAATAGATATTTGACATGCTGAAGACAAGTAGGTATAACACATAAACTCGTGTGTCGGTCCGTGCACATAAGCAAATTCCCACGAATATAGATGCCGAGATATGAGTTAACCATCCGATATTCTGTCGTCTGATTGAGCGTCTTACAAACAAAACATTCTATATGTTCCGAAACTGAAAAGATAACTTCTGGTATTCGCACAAAATTCGACGTTATACGTTAATTTGTGCTTCTGTTATGTTGACTGGTACTGTAACGAATATATTACGTGTTTTGTGACTGACACCTGTTCTGTGTTTCGTTACTGGGAAGTCATAAGTACATTATACATTTCTTGACTGTTTATCTTTCTAAGATCTCTAAACATATGTATCAGAAACGATGAAGTTGGAAACTATGACACGTTGTACCTTAGAAACGAGTGCACTCTCCGTCTAGACACTTCCGTCATTTTTACACGCATATTCAAGTATAATAGAATCAAGCATAAATACGTCGCATGTTGCAATAGTTTTCAAACTTGCGAATTGCGCCCTATGGAAATAAATGGTATGCAAAACCAAACGTTATAACATAAGTCGAAAATAAATAGGAAAATGAATCGGAAAACAGGCTGATGTTATGGATAATGTATGCGTTACAATCACGTTTAAAATGTCAAAGAAACTTGGATTTGAAATAAGTGCACTAAACATACAATGCGACAAATTTATCGTGTCTGTGAGAATATGAATAAATCATAAACACTTTTATGTTTAGATATGGCACAACACAAACACATTTTCGAGCTTTATTCTAAATTTTCAAAAGATGTTGGATCGAAAAACAATGTATGGATTTAATTAGAGACTGCTGAAAGATAAGTATTATTACAACATGCATAATTAAAGAAATTATCTCAAAAGAGGACTTACCTTTGTCTAGGTGTGGTGACGACTGTGGATGGTTTGAAATTTTGAGGTTTATATAGGATGCAAGAAGGAAAGATGTATGTGCTCCGAATTATTAATCACATTAATTGAATTATGCTAATTAAGGATTTAAGATTACGTACTTGCCACGTGGACGTTATTATGATCAATATGCAGCTCATGTCAGTGTATATCTCATGTTTTTTTCTAATTGAGTGAACCTTTCCCACACTTGATACTTCACTTTGCTTCTTATTGATACAGCTTTGTAAATGTCACCATGCAATTACTCTTAAAATCCTATTATTTACGTTGGTTTAATAATTCTACGCATCAGAAAATGAAAGCAACAACTTAATGCAGAAGTTTTATTTGCAATTTGCCTTTCTTACATTCGATGATAATTATCCTGAAATAATATTAAGCACCCACTTGCGTATTTCTTTATAGAATATAGTAAATCAATGCATCTGCAATTCCTGTTTGCATTTGTCACGAATAACTTTCTCTAGTTAGGATTCAGTTGTACCCGTAGATATACTTGTAGACGATGAATTCATGCACCCCGTACTTTTCGAAAGCATCAGTCTGCTTATGTAATTTATTGGGGTATTTATGGAGCAATATACGTAGCTCAGTATTCGTAACAGGAAAATGGGTATGCATTAGACTTGAATGTCTTTCTAAGCAATAGGGTCTCAATATTGCTATCACTAAACCGTTACCAAGCAGGTTGTTGAGAAAACACCGTTATACTACGTTTGTTCAAATCATGGCACTGGGGTCAAAATCTGCTTGGCCCAAGTGTAACTTTATTGCACATTGACTTATATATAGACTACCATGCATAGAGTTTAGATATTTGGTGTGTAGCATTGTCCAGTGGACCTCTACCAAGTTTGTTCAAGTTATTGCCATAGGTTCAAATTGGCCCCGCCCCAGGGGTCACTTGATTTTACCTGGACTTATATGGGGGGATTTAAAAATCTTCTTGTAAGAAACTACAACGCGTACAGCTTAAACAGTCGGTGGGTAGCATTGTCTAATAGACTTCTACCAATGTTTGTTTAAATAATTGCCATAGGTTCAAAATTTGAGCTTTGAGCAGAGCGCTAGTTCAAAAGATATTTAGTTTCTCAAGAACCTCTTCAAAAGACAAACACAGAAACATTTTTATGTTCCTTTAACCATCTTTTCCCGTTTGTACTTGATTTTTATCTAAGATGAGAATTTTTCTGAAATGTATATGAGGATGAATGTTTAACTGACACTTATTTTGTACATCTCATGATATGTGTGCATAACATAAAAAATGAAATTATAGTGTTAATCAAATGCTATTTTTAAAAAACTCATTGAATCTGGTAGATTGATGATTTATTTAATTTGTCTTTATATTATATTTTCAATATTTTACCTGTCAATTATTTCTCTTTCAGATTTTTTGAGTCATACAAGTATTCACCACTGATCAGAGGAATTTCAATATACTGCTATGATGAAGCCATTAACATGCAATATGCTGGTTATTACATGTGGTGACTGTGATGTTTTCATGAATGTGTCACTATGAACAGTATTTTCAATAATGTACAAAATTGAAACAATTCAGATTAACAACATTAAAATTGTGTGCATTGTTGAAATATATATATATATAACTTTACACTGAAGATATTTAATTAATGCATATTAACTTTTGTACCGTGAACATGTATGTTCATTGGTAAAACCCTTTTGACATATTGTATGTATTGCTTGCATGTGAAATAAATGAAGATTGCTATAGTACACATCAGAGATTCTTATTTACTTAAACAATGATTATACATTGAGTTTTACACTTAAATTCAATTTACCGGTTATACATAAAACTGGTACAAGAAAATATCAATACAATGTACTACATGTACATTAACATCAAATGTACTGCAAGATTAACCAAGTAGAATATTTCTAATGTCAAGCAAAAATATTCTGCTTTTTGGAGGAAAATCAATGCATTCCATTGCAAAAAATATCTGAATGCAATACAAAGTAATGCTGTACTATTTATTGCTGAACTATCAATGAGAGAATTTGGCACAGACATTTTGTCGTAAAAAACCTGTCCCTTAGTTGCAATGGTAACTGAATTGGAATTATTAATTTCAATAATGTTGGAAATGATATCACAGATTCTACAAATAAATTGTTTGATGTCCAAATGAAGGGAACATAAAGTGAAATACATTATATCAGACAAAATATTACTTTGTTTAAACTGCTCATATAAAATAATTCAGTTGCCATGGAAACAAAATATCTAAGAACATTGCTATACAATGTAATTTCATTAAATCGCATGGATTTATGAAAATTTGTGTGACTAAATTGCATTTTTGAAGAAAACTCAAAAATGAGATTTTTAAAAAAATAATTTCAATTTCAAAGGACTTCTCCTCTGAAATGGCTGTGTCAAATTTGAAGAAACTCCACAGAAATGATCTTTGTGAGGTCATTTACAAAAGAAATGATAAAAGAAGCTCATTCCTTATAGAACACTGGTTTCCATAGCAACCAAAGAAAATATTAAATGATCTAATAGTCTTAGTCCATATGGAGTAAAACTTAGATATTTGACAGGGGACATCATCTGGACCTTCTAACAAACTTAGAAACTATGTTAGAGGGTCTCTAGATAGTGCTCCATGCCAAATATCTAAGCTCTAAATCATGTGCATTTTAGGTAAAAAGTCCTTTGAAGAACTGAAGACGGTCGACAGACACAATAGCACGCTAACAGCTCAACCTGAGCTGTTCTGTAATAACTGTAATGGGTTATTATACGACACCGACATGTAACTGCACATTTAAATGCATGATTGCTATCAATTTCTTCAAAATAGGATGCCAAAATGAACTTTTAAGAAAACATGTTAATATTCGACTACCTGTACATATAATGATTTTTAGAATACATTTGACTGTGTATAAGGCTGTAATAATGACTTTAAATGATCATATAAATGAAGGCTGAATAGAAAACTTTTCAAAACATGTTGAAACGATATACATATGAAATTGATATATGTGATTCTGGCCCATGCACCCCACCATACTTTCGGCGCCAAAAAGTGGTCTTGGGACTCTCTTTTTTCCTTTGTTTATGTTCATTCCATAAAGTAGAGATATTGAACTGTATTGTGTGAAAATATTACGGATGTACTTTTTGGTACAATGTTCTTCATATAGTTACCCGTGTCCTTTGTACATTCGTCTAACTTTTAAAAGTCAACTGAACTACCGGCGTGTGACGTCGTTTACGGTTACCTTTGCTTTGTTTTGTTTGTGGAATTTGGGAGTGTTGATGAAACCTCTGTTAGTGTACATCATTAGAAACCAGAAAAAGTGTTTAAACACCTAAGTGGCTCTTTTTAATCTAGTGTTCGTTAATGTTGTTTGTATGATATTCTGGAGTGGTTTTATATTTGGTTAAATCCTTGTTAATTTAGTGTGCATACCGTTGTATATATATATACATTTGTATCATGTAAACGAGTGTAAATTAATTATGAATTGAACAAAATGACGGTATGTTTACAGTATTTATAATACTTAGTACAATATTCAACAACACAATATTTCTTGAATGCTGTTAATTTATTGAGATAAAATGCAAGATACAATAAAGCTTCTTCGACGTAAGGATAATCCATTGGGCGGAGAGGTCAGATCATGTGGTAACATTCACATGATTAGGATCTTGTATGTTATGTTTTTTATGTCTGAAAAAAAAACAACAGATTCACGTGATAGAAAGAATGGACGAACATCAATAAATACATAATACATGCACAGTTATTAAAATTTTAAATAAAATGAAAGAAGACAAATACAAAAGTAATTGTTTAAGCTCTAAATTAGGCTTATATGTGAGATAATTGTTAAAATTGCAAAACCGTATACTTACCGTACTTATCCGTAGTAGCAATATTTTCCTTTACATGGTCTTTTGTAGTGGAACGAACCACCGCCGGATCTACCAAAGCCTACACCGGCCCCGGCCCCAGCCATAGCACCACCAACTGTGCCACCCACACCAGCACTTGCACTGGCACCAGCGAATGCTGATCCGCTCATGCCTCCGTTGTATGGTCCATAATTATATCCTGTGTACCAAGGTTGCCCATAGTAATTGTAGCTTCCAGAATTGAACCAAGGCTGAGAAAATGATCCACCAAAACCTCCACCGCCACCGCCGGCGGCGGCAGCAGCAGCTACAGCAGCAGCGCCACCAAAACCTCGACTGCCACCGCCGGCGGCGGCAGCAGCTACAGCAGCAGCACTACCAAAACCCCCACCGCTACCAGCAGCGGCGGCAGCAGCTGCTGCAGCAGCGCCACCAAAACCTCCAGCAGCAGCGCCAGCGCCAGCAAAAGCTCCGCTCATACCTCCTGTCGATGGTCCATAATAATGATATTTGCTGGAAATTGGACGTTGCCAGTAATAGTTATTTCCAAATGAACCACCACTACCAATAAAACTCGAGCCTGCACCACCAGTGAATGTTCCAGTCATACCGCTACTGGACCGCCACCAGGGATTGTAATTGTAATTGTAATTGTACCATGGCTGACGATTCCAATATGCACCAGTGCAAACAGCGACTAAGCAAGCTAAGATTATGGTTGTCTTCATCTTGACTAACTGAAAGTAAGAATAAGTACTGCCTTTATAAAACATTAAATGGTACACGTATATGAAACATGATGAAATATTAATGGCGTTTAAAAGTAAATTGATAAATAGATATTTGACATGTTGAAGACAAGTAGGTATAACACATAAACTCGTGTGTCGGTCCGTGCACATAAGCAAATTTCCACGAATATAGATGCCGAGATATGAGTTAACCATCCGATAATCTGTCGTCTGATTGAGCGTCTTACAAACAAAATTTTCTATATGTTCCGAAACTGAAAAGATAACTTCTGGTATTCGCACAAAATTCGACGTTATACGTTAATTTGTGCTTCTGTTATGTTGACTCGTACTGTAACGAATATATTACGTGTTTTGTGACTGACACCTTTTCTGTGTTTCGTTATACATTTCTTGACTGTTTATCTTTCTAAGATCTCTAAACATATGTATCAGAAGCGATGAAGTTGGAAACTATGACACGTTGTACCTTAGAAACGAGTGCTTTCTCCGTCTAGACACTTCCGTCATTTTTTACACGCATATTCAAGTATAATAGAATCAAGCATAAATACGTCGCATGTTGCAATAGTTTTCAAACTTGCGAATTGCGCCCTATGGAAATAAATGGTATGCAAAACCAAACGTTATAACATAAGTCGAAAATAAATAGGAAAATGAATCGGAAAACAGGCTGATGTTATGGATAATGCATGCGTTACAATCACGTTTAAAATGTCAAAGAAACTTGGATTTGAAATAAGTGCACTAAACATACAATGCGACAAATTTATCGTGTCTGTGAGAATATGAATAAATCATAAACACTTTTATGTTTAGATTTGGCACAACACAAACACATATTCGAGCTCGATTCTAAATTTTCAAAAGATGTCGGATCGAAAAACAATGTATGGATTTAATTAGAGACTGCTGAAAGATAAATATTATTACAACATGCAGAATTAAAGAAATGATCTCAAAAGAGGACTTACCTTTGTCCAGGTGTGGTGACGACTGTGGATGGTTTGAAATTTTGAGGTTTATATAGGATGCAAGAAGGAAAGATGTATGTGCTCCGAATTATTAATCACATTAATTGAATTATGCTAATTAAGGATTTAAGATTACGTACTTGCCACGTGGACGTTATTATGATCAATATGCAGCTCATGTCAGTGTATATCTCATGTTTTTTTCTAATTGAGTGAACCTTTCCCACACTTGATACTTCACTTTGCTTCTTATTGATACAGCTTTGTAAATGTCACCATGCAATTACTCTTAAAATCCTATTATTTACGTTGGTTTAATAATTCTACGCATCAGAAAATGAAAGCAACAACTTAATGCAGAAGTTTTATTTGCAATTTGCCTTTCTTACATTCGATGATAATTATCCTGAAATAATATTAAGCACCCACTTGCGTATTTCTTTATAGAATATAGTAAATCAATGCATCTGCAATTCCTGTTTGCATTTGTCACGAATAACTTTCTCTAGTTAGGATTCAGTTGTACCCGTAGATATACTTGTAGACGATGAATTCATGCACCCCGTACTTTTCGAAAGCATCAGTCTGCTTATGTAATTTATTGGGGTATTTATGGAGCAATATACGTAGCTCAGTATTCGTAACAGGAAAATGGGTATGCATTAGACTTGAATGTCTTTCTAAGCAATAGGGTCTCAATATTGCTATCACTAAACCGTTACCAAGCAGGTTGTTGAGAAAACACCGTTATACTACGTTTGTTCAAATCATGGCACTGGGGTCAAAATCTGCTTGGCCCAAGTGTAACTTTATTGCACATTGACTTATATATAGACTACCATGCATAGAGTTTAGATATTTGGTGTGTAGCATTGTCCAGTGGACCTCTACCAAGTTTGTTCAAGTTATTGCCATAGGTTCAAATTGGCCCCGCCCCAGGGGTCACTTGATTTTACCTGGACTTATATGGGGGGATTTAAAAATCTTCTTGTAAGAAACTACAACGCGTACAGCTTAAACAGTCGGTGGGTAGCATTGTCTAATAGACTTCTACCAATGTTTGTTTAAATAATTGCCATAGGTTCAAAATTTGAGCTTTGAGCAGAGCGCTAGTTCAAAAGATATTTAGTTTCTCAAGAACCTCTTCAAAAGACAAACACAGAAACATTTTTATGTTCCTTTAACCATCTTTTCCCGTTTGTACTTGATTTTTATCTAAGATGAGAATTTTTCTGAAATGTATATGAGGATGAATGTTTAACTGACACTTATTTTGTACATCTCATGATATGTGTGCATAACATAAAAAATGAAATTATAGTGTTAATCAAATGCTATTTTTAAAAAACTCATTGAATCTGGTAGATTGATGATTTATTTAATTTGTCTTTATATTATATTTTCAATATTTTACCTGTCAATTATTTCTCTTTCAGATTTTTTGAGTCATACAAGTATTCACCACTGATCAGAGGAATTTCAATATACTGCTATGATGAAGCCATTAACATGCAATATGCTGGTTATTACATGTGGTGACTGTGATGTTTTCATGAATGTGTCACTATGAACAGTATTTTCAATAATGTACAAAATTGAAACAATTCAGATTAACAACATTAAAATTGTGTGCATTGTTGAAATATATATATATATAACTTTACACTGAAGATATTTAATTAATGCATATTAACTTTTGTACCGTGAACATGTATGTTCATTGGTAAAACCCTTTTGACATATTGTATGTATTGCTTGCATGTGAAATAAATGAAGATTGCTATAGTACACATCAGAGATTCTTATTTACTTAAACAATGATTATACATTGAGTTTTACACTTAAATTCAATTTACCGGTTATACATAAAACTGGTACAAGAAAATATCAATACAATGTACTACATGTACATTAACATCAAATGTACTGCAAGATTAACCAAGTAGAATATTTCTAATGTCAAGCAAAAATATTCTGCTTTTTGGAGGAAAATCAATGCATTCCATTGCAAAAAATATCTGAATGCAATACAAAGTAATGCTGTACTATTTATTGCTGAACTATCAATGAGAGAATTTGGCACAGACATTTTGTCGTAAAAAACCTGTCCCTTAGTTGCAATGGTAACTGAATTGGAATTATTAATTTCAATAATGTTGGAAATGATATCACAGATTCTACAAATAAATTGTTTGATGTCCAAATGAAGGGAACATAAAGTGAAATACATTATATCAGACAAAATATTACTTTGTTTAAACTGCTCATATAAAATAATTCAGTTGCCATGGAAACAAAATATCTAAGAACATTGCTATACAATGTAATTTCATTAAATCGCATGGATTTATGAAAATTTGTGTGACTAAATTGCATTTTTGAAGAAAACTCAAAAATGAGATTTTTAAAAAAATAATTTCAATTTCAAAGGACTTCTCCTCTGAAATGGCTGTGTCAAATTTGAAGAAACTCCACAGAAATGATCTTTGTGAGGTCATTTACAAAAGAAATGATAAAAGAAGCTCATTCCTTATAGAACACTGGTTTCCATAGCAACCAAAGAAAATATTAAATGATCTAATAGTCTTAGTCCATATGGAGTAAAACTTAGATATTTGACAGGGGACATCATCTGGACCTTCTAACAAACTTAGAAACTATGTTAGAGGGTCTCTAGATAGTGCTCCATGCCAAATATCTAAGCTCTAAATCATGTGCATTTTAGGTAAAAAGTCCTTTGAAGAACTGAAGACGGTCGACAGACACAATAGCACGCTAACAGCTCAACCTGAGCTGTTCTGTAATAACTGTAATGGGTTATTATACGACACCGACATGTAACTGCACATTTAAATGCATGATTGCTATCAATTTCTTCAAAATAGGATGCCAAAATGAACTTTTAAGAAAACATGTTAATATTCGACTACCTGTACATATAATGATTTTTAGAATACATTTGACTGTGTATAAGGCTGTAATAATGACTTTAAATGATCATATAAATGAAGGCTGAATAGAAAACTTTTCAAAACATGTTGAAACGATATACATATGAAATTGATATATGTGATTCTGGCCCATGCACCCCACCATACTTTCGGCGCCAAAAAGTGGTCTTGGGACTCTCTTTTTTCCTTTGTTTATGTTCATTCCATAAAGTAGAGATATTGAACTGTATTGTGTGAAAATATTACGGATGTACTTTTTGGTACAATGTTCTTCATATAGTTACCCGTGTCCTTTGTACATTCGTCTAACTTTTAAAAGTCAACTGAACTACCGGCGTGTGACGTCGTTTACGGTTACCTTTGCTTTGTTTTGTTTGTGGAATTTGGGAGTGTTGATGAAACCTCTGTTAGTGTACATCATTAGAAACCAGAAAAAGTGTTTAAACACCTAAGTGGCTCTTTTTAATCTAGTGTTCGTTAATGTTGTTTGTATGATATTCTGGAGTGGTTTTATATTTGGTTAAATCCTTGTTAATTTAGTGTGCATACCGTTGTATATATATATACATTTGTATCATGTAAACGAGTGTAAATTAATTATGAATTGAACAAAATGACGGTATGTTTACAGTATTTATAATACTTAGTACAATATTCAACAACACAATATTTCTTGAATGCTGTTAATTTATTGAGATAAAATGCAAGATACAATAAAGCTTCTTCGACGTAAGGATAATCCATTGGGCGGAGAGGTCAGATCATGTGGTAACATTCACATGATTAGGATCTTGTATGTTATGTTTTTTATGTCTGAAAAAAAAACAACAGATTCACGTGATAGAAAGAATGGACGAACATCAATAAATACATAATACATGCACAGTTATTAAAATTTTAAATAAAATGAAAGAAGACAAATACAAAAGTAATTGTTTAAGCTCTAAATTAGGCTTATATGTGAGATAATTGTTAAAATTGCAAAACCGTATACTTACCGTACTTATCCGTAGTAGCAATATTTTCCTTTACATGGTCTTTTGTAGTGGAACGAACCACCGCCGGATCTACCAAAGCCTACACCGGCCCCGGCCCCAGCCATAGCACCACCAACTGTGCCACCCACACCAGCACTTGCACTGGCACCAGCGAATGCTGATCCGCTCATGCCTCCGTTGTATGGTCCATAATTATATCCTGTGTACCAAGGTTGCCCATAGTAATTGTAGCTTCCAGAATTGAACCAAGGCTGAGAAAATGATCCACCAAAACCTCCACCGCCACCGCCGGCGGCGGCAGCAGCAGCTACAGCAGCAGCGCCACCAAAACCTCGACTGCCACCGCCGGCGGCGGCAGCAGCTACAGCAGCAGCACTACCAAAACCCCCACCGCTACCAGCAGCGGCGGCAGCAGCTGCTGCAGCAGCGCCACCAAAACCTCCAGCAGCAGCGCCAGCGCCAGCAAAAGCTCCGCTCATACCTCCTGTCGATGGTCCATAATAATGATATTTGCTGGAAATTGGACGTTGCCAGTAATAGTTATTTCCAAATGAACCACCACTACCAATAAAACTCGAGCCTGCACCACCAGTGAATGTTCCAGTCATACCGCTACTGGACCGCCACCAGGGATTGTAATTGTAATTGTAATTGTACCATGGCTGACGATTCCAATATGCACCAGTGCAAACAGCGACTAAGCAAGCTAAGATTATGGTTGTCTTCATCTTGACTAACTGAAAGTAAGAATAAGTACTGCCTTTATAAAACATTAAATGGTACACGTATATGAAACATGATGAAATATTAATGGCGTTTAAAAGTAAATTGATAAATAGATATTTGACATGTTGAAGACAAGTAGGTATAACACATAAACTCGTGTGTCGGTCCGTGCACATAAGCAAATTTCCACGAATATAGATGCCGAGATATGAGTTAACCATCCGATAATCTGTCGTCTGATTGAGCGTCTTACAAACAAAATTTTCTATATGTTCCGAAACTGAAAAGATAACTTCTGGTATTCGCACAAAATTCGACGTTATACGTTAATTTGTGCTTCTGTTATGTTGACTCGTACTGTAACGAATATATTACGTGTTTTGTGACTGACACCTTTTCTGTGTTTCGTTATACATTTCTTGACTGTTTATCTTTCTAAGATCTCTAAACATATGTATCAGAAGCGATGAAGTTGGAAACTATGACACGTTGTACCTTAGAAACGAGTGCTTTCTCCGTCTAGACACTTCCGTCATTTTTTACACGCATATTCAAGTATAATAGAATCAAGCATAAATACGTCGCATGTTGCAATAGTTTTCAAACTTGCGAATTGCGCCCTATGGAAATAAATGGTATGCAAAACCAAACGTTATAACATAAGTCGAAAATAAATAGGAAAATGAATCGGAAAACAGGCTGATGTTATGGATAATGCATGCGTTACAATCACGTTTAAAATGTCAAAGAAACTTGGATTTGAAATAAGTGCACTAAACATACAATGCGACAAATTTATCGTGTCTGTGAGAATATGAATAAATCATAAACACTTTTATGTTTAGATTTGGCACAACACAAACACATATTCGAGCTCGATTCTAAATTTTCAAAAGATGTCGGATCGAAAAACAATGTATGGATTTAATTAGAGACTGCTGAAAGATAAATATTATTACAACATGCAGAATTAAAGAAATGATCTCAAAAGAGGACTTACCTTTGTCCAGGTGTGGTGACGACTGTGGATGGTTTGAAATTTTGAGGTTTATATAGGATGCAAGAAGGAAAGATGTATGTGCTCCGAATTATTAATCACATTAATTGAATTATGCTAATTAAGGATTTAAGATTACGTACTTGCCACGTGGACGTTATTATGATCAATATGCACCTCATGTCAGTGTATATCTCATGTTTGTTTAATTGAGTGAACCTTTCCCACACTTGATACTTCACTTTGCTTCTTATTGATAAAGATTTGTAAATGTCACTATGCAATTACTCTTAAAATCCTATTATTTACGTTGGTTTAATGATTCTACGCATCAGAAAATGAAAGCAACAACTTAATGCAGAAGTTTTATTTGCAATTTGCTTTTCTTTCATTCGATGATAATTATCCTGAAATAATATTAAGCACCCACTTGAGTATTTCTGTATAGAATATAGTAAATCAATGCATCTGCAATTCCTGTTTGCATTTGTCACGAATAACTTTCTCTAGTTAGGATTCAGTTGTACCCGTAGATATACTAGTAGACGATGAATTCATGCACCCCGTACTTTTCGAAAGCATCAGTCTGCTTATGTAATTTATTGGGGTATTTATGGAGCAATATACGTAACTCAGTATTCGTAACAGGAATATGGGTATGCATTAGACTTGAATGTCTTTCTAAGCAATAGGGTCTCAATATTGCTATCACTAAACCGTTACCAAGCAGGTTGTTGAGAAAACACCGTTATACTATGTTTGTTCAAATTATGGCCCTGGGGTCAAAATCTGCTTCGCTCCAAGCGTAACTTTATTGCACATTGACTTATATATAGACTACCATGCATAGAGTTTATATATTTGGTGTGTAGCATTGTCCAGTGGACCTCTACCAAGATTGTTCAAGTTATTGCCATAGGTTCAAAATTGGTCCCGCCCCAGGGGTCACTTGATTTTACCTGGACTTATATGGGGGGATTTAAAAATCTTCTTGTCAGAAACTACAACGCGTAGAGCTTAGACAGTCGGTGGGTAGCATTGTCTAATAGACTTCTACCAATGTTTGTTTTAATAATTGCCATAGGTTCAAAATTGACCCCGCCCCAAGGGTCGCTTGATTTATATAGGCTTATATAGGATTTTTAAAAAATCATCTATGCCGAAACCACAATGCCTAGAGCCTAGATATTTTGTATGTAGCCTTATCTAGTGGAACTCTAACAAGTTTGTATAAATTATTGCCCCGCCCGAGGTTTACTCTAATCTATTAGGAACATTTAAAAAAACTTCTTGACCGAAACCTAAAAACCTAGAGCTAAGATATTTGGTATGAAGCATTTTCTAGCGGACCCAACCAAAATTGTACTTATAACACATTAACTCTTCCATCACTAATTCCAAGAATATGATTGCCGAAATATTAGCCAACCATTGGACACTGCCCACCTCCTGTGACTCTGACTGTTGAAAAGGAGCGTAAAACTCGATATAAACAAACAATACAGGTATGGTACATGTTGCCCAAAATTGGGTACGAGTTGGCTAAGGTACGAGTTGACCAGTTGCCCTCACTACTAGGCTGTCAACTTCACTGGTCAAGGTCAGTTTGGCTCATGCCGTTTTAGTTATCGTATAAACCTTAATTTGAGAAAGTAGTTCTGCGATCCTGTATGTTAAGATATGTATAGAGCTGCTAACTTGCGGAAACCATATGTTTTATGTTAAGATATGTATAGAGCTGCTAACTAGCGAAAACCATATGTTTTATGTTATGATGCACATTACACCAAGTCTTGTTTGAATAGAACTATTAAATGATCGGTTATTAATAGCATCAATCATAGTTGTGGTTATTCACACCACCGGCGTTTGGTTTCGCCACTGCATCGTTTGATGAATAATTTTATTATAAACAAGAGATAAATCTTTAGTTTCAGCAAGAAATACTCAAAATTAATTAATTGTTAGAATATCATTGATTGATGAATGCACTATGCAAGTATGAATGTTAAATGATTCGTCGATGTATTATGGAGCTAGAGGAAGGTGTTTATCCATTTAACGGTTGTTGTTGTTTCAACATAGATATGATGAATTTATTCAGAATTTATCTATTATGTCAGTATTATTCAAGATGGATCGACGAAATGATCGGCATTTATTACTAACAACGATTTGGCACAAAGTATACGTAGACATAGTCAACGTGCAATCGCCATATAAAAGCACCCGCTTCCGTGGTCGATTGGTTAAGGTCGCTGACATCAAATCACTGTAAACACTCACAGATAGAGAGATGAGCGAACGACCACAGCTACCGACTTTATCTCTGTATGTGAGAAGGTAGGCCGTTGCTCACCGAGGATGGAAGTCTAGTACTGGTTCTTCGCAGGAGCCAAAATAAGGTGAACTATCAGCATCATTTGACTCTGAATGTTGAAAAGGGACTTAAAACTCAAAAAAACAAATGAAAAACAAAGCCAAACAAATATTCCTGTTCGTAAAACTGGACGAACGACTATTTTTTGGCCTTACATTAATTATGATTTGTTCGTCATCGTTTCATTTACGAAATAACGAGTTTGACTGATAACTACAAAAAAACTTAATCAACATCTAAGAATGTGATTGAAATTCAGTTCATTCATTAATATTCTTTAGGGACTGCAGATGTAGCGTTTGTATCAAGAATGCTATTATAATTTTGTCAGGTTTTATCCAATGCATTATCTTTATCTATTTCTAAAAGATGTACATATATGTGCGTTGTAGATAATTTGATACGTAATTGAGCAAAGTTGGGTATAATACATTCAAAGATATATACATTCGTATATTAACGAATCGAAGTACCTAGCATCAAATATGAAGAAAACAAATCATTAAAACTATCATGATACCCCACATCATATGAACAAACCATGGAAACATTCCGTCACGTTGACCGATCTTGTTCCATTTCACTGTGCATTTTTCATTGTCATCATTGTCCCTAACTATCATAAAAGACGAACACTTTGAAAAGTCATCTGGTACGCTCACTTAAACTTCATTTAGCGTATGTAGCAAGTCTTACTGCATGGTCTGCTAAAATGCCAGAAATCATTTGATAGAAATCATCTCACTGATCTGCTATGGAATCGTTAGATAGAAATCAAAAAGAAATCTAACTGATCTTCTGGAATCATAGGAATTATTAAAAAGAAATCTAACTTATCATCTAGAATGCTAGCAATTGTTAAATAGAAATCTAACTATCCTTCTAAAATGCTGGGAATAGTTAACTGGAAATCCTAACTAATCTTCTAGATTGCTAGGAATTGTTAGATAGAACTCTAACTTATCATCTAGAATGCTAAGTGTCAAGGTGTATTTTCCAATTTGTTAAATATACAATGACACTTGTTGATACATGGATAGATATACAATGCGCAAATTGTAAAGATATATCAAAACTCATGGAATGAAAGTTCGCTGTTGGACATAGAAAATCATGGATATGATCAAAAGGTCCCATTGACTCCACTATAATCGTGTTCTGCAGTACAGTGTATATATAAATACATGCCAGTCATACATGTTGATGTATTACACCGAAACAAATTGCTGCAAAGTAAATGTTATCGTCTTGAGGTCACTTTAAAACTATATAGATCTATGGTTTTCGTGCAGATGTACGCCACTTCTAAATGTGTTTTAACGATAAATCAGTATATTTCAAATTAAGCCACACCAAATATTTCAGGGCTTTTTCATCGGATATTTTATTCTAAAGCGAGAAAGCCAGCGAGTGAAATAATATTTTAACATTCATTTTTAATTCCTTCTGTCAGTCAAGCAAGCGAACAAGTGAATGAAATTCTAAAAAGCTTTTTTATTTCAGACAGAACAAGCGCGTGGTCAAGCAATAAAAAGTATGTGTTCATTTATTTCAACAACCCTTCAGTTTACCAATAAAAACACCGTTAATGTAATTAAAAAACTAATTATTCAAGTTTTTTTTATTTAAAAAAACAACTGTTAAATCATCCCTCATAGAGACGTCCAAAAAATAGATTAAATTTAAGAACAAAACATTGTATACCAGCAAGGATTTACATACCAGATACTTGTTACAGTCACTAATGCAACATAATAGTGTATACTGGATCTATCACTGGAATGACACGTACTGCCCACAACCATTCAATTTTGATGACATTCTTTAAAAGTGTATCCATAACTATGTGATATAGACCTGTGAGTTAACTCACTGAAGGATACCCACCCCAAATAATTATGTTTAGTATGGGCGAGTAACCAGTATTCGTGGTATATAACGTGTTTTCGTTGTATTTTGCACAGTTTCCATTTGCGCATGTACGTTATTTCAGAAAATCAGTAAAGATATTTCTTTGGAATTTGTTTGCTTGCAGATTTTGCAAACAATACGCAACCGCATCTTGATTTACAGTGATTTTGTGAAAACGTAGTCTTACTCATGGCATCCCTTTTCATAATGTACTGACTATTCCGTAGACAGGCCGCGTTCGACTGGTTCTATGCCTAAGGGACTGTTTCAAACATATCAATGTTAGCATTATAATGTAATAATATCTTCTAGTGATAGCATTTACTTTGAAGTAATTTGAGATGTCCACACATTTTGTTTTGACGATGGAGTGAGACCTGTTCAACGAAATAGTTTTACTGTTGTGGATGCCGGACTTTGGCCTTAAAATTGTCCTTCGAATGGACGTTTCCAATAATTATACTTTTCTGACTGACATATAAATATGATATAACTTGTGCAGGCATTACAATACCAAGTTAGATATTCAACAACACGATATTTCATGAATGCAATGTATTCATTTATATAAAATACAAAATATAATACATTTTCTACGAAAGAAGGATACTCCATTTGACGGAGCGGACTGATCTTGTTGTAACATTGTCATCATGTGTTCTTGTATACGTCTGAAAAATGATATGATTTCAGTGAGAGAAAGAATGGAAGAAATAATAATAGTTTATATACATCATTTAATTTAATGTTCTACAATTATGATCAATAGATATATGTATGGCGCATGATCAGGTTTTCACAATTGAAAGAAAGTTCAAGAAAAAGTTATATTGACTGAAAAGTAAAAGGAACGCAAATAAGTGCATGATGCCGAATGTTGGAAGTGTTAAATTCAGACTACATTACATTTACAAGTATCTACTTATACCTACTTAACAACCGTATATTGTTTAACCGTAGTAACAGTTTTTTCCTTTACATGGTCTTTTGTATTGGCCAAATGAACCACCTCCGAAACTGGAAGCACCGCCTAAGGAAAAGCCACCCACACCTGAGCCAACAAATGCTCCGCTCAAGCCTCGATTCCATAGCCCATAATTATAGCCAGTGTACCAAGGTCTTCCATAGTAATTATAGCTTCCATAGTTGAATCCAGGGCCGCCACTATAAACACCGGCACCAGCACCACCGAATGCATCGCCAAATCCGACACCAGCACCGGCGCCAGCAAAAGCTCCGCTCAAACCTCCACTGTAAGCAAATTGTGGTCTATAAACGTGATATTTGCTGTACACTGGACTTCCCCAGTTATAATTATTTCCAAATGAGTAGCTACCTCCTCTACCCAAGTAGTTCATGCCAGCACCAACACCGAATGCGCCACTGGAACCAACCCACGGACCATAATTGTACCATGATGGACGATTCCAATTTGCACCAGTGCAAACTGCGACTAAGCAAGCTAAGATAATAGTTGTCTTCATCTTGACTAACTGAAAGTAAGAATAAGTATTGCTTTTATAAAACATTAAATGGTACTAGTATATCAAACATGACGATCTTGGACAATCTAAAATCAATTTCTAAGCTCTGCTGATCGTAATAAATAACTTTTGGCAAAACCATATGTAGAAACAAATGTCATAAACGGTAAACAGACTCAATTAATGGACAATGCATGAACGACAAATTTATTAAAAATGCCCATGGTTCTGGACTTTAAAATATGTATGCTAAATTTTACATGAACTGCGACAAAATTGTTCGTGTCTGTGAGAATATTAGATATTTATAAACAATTTCATAATTAAATATGACATAATACCAACAAGTTACGGAACTTGAATCTAAATTTTCGAAATATGTCGGATCCAACATAAGTGTTTTTTTATTAGAGGCTACTGAAAGACAAAAACATGTTAGAGCATGCAGAATTAAGGAAATGCGGCTAAAAAGAGCTAGAAGCGGACTTACCTTTGTCTGAGTGTGGTGACGACTGTGTTTGGTTTGAATTTGTGAGGTTTATATAGCATGCAAGAGAAAGAAAATACATGTGACTTGCATTACAATTATGAGTAATTACTATGCTAATGAGGAATTATAACTTAGTACTTGCAACGTAACCTTTTTAATGATCGATCTAGCCCTCGACAGATTCTTGATGTCATTAGTATTACGATTTATTCTCACCAACCTGCTGATAAAGATGTAATGGAGCTGTTTATACATTAATTATATGATATATATGGCGATTAAAAAATGTATATTCTGAAACATGCATTCCCGTGTAGTAGAAGGTTCGAGGTTCTTTGTCTGAAATTTCAGATGCATTACTCAAGTGTGTCCTAAACAGAAATGTATAAGTTGGTGCTAAACCGTTTCATGTTTTTACTACAGAATGAAGGAAATGCAAATTATCATATGAAACGTGAAATGATCAGCCTGAATCAATAAAATCTTATCTAGGTTATCTGCCTGCTATATATTTGCTGAAAATCTTTTCAAACTAAGCGACAATTGCGAATAGTACTAAACGAAAAAAACGAAGAAAATAATCGAGAAATAATTAAATGATATACGTTCTATTTCTAAATGAATCCGCACATGTGTTTCCCATGCAGTCAGGTCATCCTTAGAAATATTGTTTTGCTGTAACGTTTTGGTCAACTCATAGTCTCATACCTAAGACAGCTCGTACCCTAATCAACAAGTCAACTTATATATATATAAATAAGATGTGGACAATACTTAAGAATTGACATATTGAATTTTATAGGATGGATTAAATTACCATTGGCTTATACGTAAATTATAGGATATACTGAAATAGCATTGGTTAATGATATAATATCATAAAGTGTCTTTCTATTTCGCTGCTCATAACCAAGTACTGTGCTTCAACAAAGAATTAATTAAATCGAATCAAAGGGATTTAGCTTAATATGTCGCATCATTTAGAAGTGAGTCACATGATGCATCTCGAAATTAGTTGCAGTTTGTACCTATATTTTACCAAAATATCAAACCTACCAATGCTAATTAAAAGTTGTTATTCTGAACATTAAACACAATCAATCCTTTACATCAAATATGCATGATCAAAATTCAATTGCAGTTTGTTCTTCAGTTTGATGTCATTGAACTGTAAACAGAACGTATTCTTCGAGTCATTTGTTCCGCAATGCCTTCAAAACACTTCTTCTGAAATGTTTGATACATTATCTTTTTACTAAGATACGAGTTGACTTGGTCTGGAATAGGTTGACGAAAGGAATGGAACGAGTGATCCAAATTCGGATGCGAGTAGACTAAGGTTCAAGTTGACCAGATACCATTACTGCTAGGCTGCCAACTTCACCGACATTGGTCAAGGTCAGACCAAACCAGTATTACTGTTCGGGCAACTGGAAGAACGACTATCTTTCTGGTCTTACGTATTACAATTATTTAATAGTTGTCCGTCTTCGTGTCTGTTCCAGAGAACGATTTTTGATCGACAAGTATATGATCATAACAACATATCCTCATGCTCACAAAAATACTTAATCAACGTCTAAGAATGTTATCGTAATTCACAGTTCTCTTATTAATATTCGGTAGGGACTGCTGATGTTGCGTTTGTATTAACAATGTTGTCAGGTTTAATCCAATGCATTGTTTTGATTTATTCATGCAATACATCTATTTCTACAAGATATATGTGCGTTGTTAGATGATCTAATACATAAATGAGCCAAGCTGGGAATAAGAGAATCCAAGATTTATGATCACAAATGTATGAAGAATACAAATCATCTAATTAGATAAAAAAAAACTGTTATGACATCCTCAATAATATGAATAAACTATTGTAGCTTTCAGCCAAATTCAGGCACATTGACTGCTTTTCTTTCATGTCATTATACCTAATGAATCTAAAAGACGAACACTATGAAAATTCATCTGGTTCTCTCACTTACAATTTCATTAAGCGTATGTAGCAAAACTGATCTTCTAAAATGCTAGGAATCTTGTAATACAAATATATCTGCTGTTCTAAAGTGCTAGGGATCGTTTTAATGGTAATCGTAGCTAATATTCTACAATGATAGAAATCGTAAGATAGTAGTATGTAGACTTTTCAAAAGAAAATATATTTTCGAATGCTACAGACGATAAAAACAATATTAATATGTAAGAGTATTGACTGCGGTCCAATGATAACTCATGTTTTCAACAATTTTAAGCTGCTCGTTATTTTGTATAATAACACCTTTTTTTACTCTACATTCATCACGAATGACGATTTTATCACTTACATACTGAATAGCTGTCAGACTCCCGAACGTTGATGCCATGCATACATTGCTTATAATATATATATGTAGTATTTATGACTTATGGTAGCTTTTGTACTCATAAAGATACATTTAATTCGAATGGAGAGACGTTGTCATTAATTAGGCATTCAATGGGATGATTTATAATCAGTTACTCGTGGTATATCTATCGCTATATCAGCGGGTTAAGAGTCGGCATAATTCACGCTTACTAAATGTTTAACATCATTAGCGTTATAAACCCTTTCAAAAACCAATGCATATTAAAGCTCCAGTAGCTTTTTGGATGTTAATAATTAAAATGGGTCTTATTTTACCTGGAAAGATGTCTTCAGTGAAACTGACTTTTATTTGCAATGAAAACATTCCAAAATTTTATTTTTTATCATAGAGTACATATAGAAATATAGCACAGTATTATTTGCAATGATATTGCAAAAAAGAAAAAGCATTTGACAATATTTTTAAGAGATGTGGCTGAAGAAAATCATTATGTAAATATTGATTTAGAGCAAATAATATACATTTCATATATTTTACTCTCGTTTTACCTATTGTTCAGTATTACTAAACTCAAACAGCTAATGGGCCGTTAAGCCCTTCGGCATCGCTTGTCTTTAAACGAAGTCAAGTTTTGCTATGAAACTAATCAGTGTAAACCATTTGTGTGGTTAGAGTCTGTCAGGTGTTGGCTGCATTTATCTTTCCTTTGTCATTCCATCGAAAGAAATATGATTCTGTTTCAGATGTTAGGCTATTGTGTTTTCTAATGTACTTCAAAAAAGTGTATAGTCCAAATGCTTTACATGTGATAAAGTGGAAACTATGTTAACTGGAAATTCTCAAGTAGTATTAAACACAGGCTAGACTCTGGACAGTTGCGAAGTATCGAAAGAAATGTAGATGAGAGACAATTACGGCTTGTCCAATATTGTTCTGATAAGGTATTATCTACTTGTAGTCGTGTTCTTGGAAAATTATATTCAGAATTTTAAAAGAGCATTTCGATTCGGTTATGTCTGTCTAGCTTTTGAATGAGAAAGGTTTTTCATTACCGTCTACGCATTTCGTTTGTGGCTAAATGAAAGTCTCAAAGTTATGGCGGTTCAGGAGTACAAACATTAATATCAATGGATTTCAAACAAAGAACAAGATTTATGAACCTATGGTTTAATGAATGATGCATGTATCAATCGTTTATTCTCGTCGCATAACTTCCATGTTAATCATATTTCCACTGAATCATGTTATATAATATTAATGAACAAATACACAAATAGTAAAGGTCCATTTATTAGAAAAAAATATACGACCCATTAGCTTTTTGAATTGATCTTTGCTAACAATAAGCAACAAATATGCATGTTGTTATACAATCACCTTGTCATGTTTGTGAAAACATAGTCTTACTCATGGCATCCATTTTCATTGTGTACTGAATATTCAGTAGAAAAGCCGATATATCGAATGGTCCCTTGCATAGGGGGCTGTTTTAAACATATCAAGATAAGCATGTGCATGTAATAAAATCATAATATCATTAACTTGGAAGTAATTTGAGATGACCCACAGATTTTGTTTTACAAAGGGATAGCTTTTCCCAATAATCAACATGATCCAGTCATCATATTTCTAAGTATCCAGGGATTGTAATATATAGTCCCTGAAGTATCTTTACTCTACGTTTCCGTGTATATCCAGTATGCGTATTTCTTGTCGCTTTCAAATTTGTATCCATGGCAGATATGAAGCGTCAAGAATGTTTAATGATTGTATAATATGTTATAATCAACTGAAACAGCCACTAATATTCCAAAACAATCGGTGTATTTTACACATGTCTTAGAGATTTATACGTTATCTGTCCACCACCTTGGATATAGCTGTCGAAGGTTTTGCGCTGCAACATCACGTGATTGTGAAATGCTGATGGTACGAAATGACAACCATGGCTGTAGACGTAGAACCCTAAATGTGTATGTAGAAATGTTTATAAATAATGTCGTATAAAATGATGTGGCAAAGACTAAACACCAACTGTTCAACCTTGAATGCAGACATGGTCAAATTATTTATTTAGCTGAATTGGAGCACCTTTGTAAATGGTGAGCGAGCTAGTATGCCGGGAATACTTTTATCTAGGTCGTTATCGAATGAGTGAGACCTGTTCAACGAAATAGTTTTAATGTGTACAGATGTGGATGTCACCAATACACATCAGCCTTAAATTGTCATTCGCAAAGACATTTCCAATAAGTAAACTTTTCTGACTGACATGTAGATATATTATAACCTATGCAGAGAGCAAAATACCAAGTTAAATATTCAACAACACGATATTTCATGAATGCAGTGTATTTATTTATGTAAAATACAAGATATGATAAATATTCTACGAAAGAAGGATAATCCATTTGACGGAGCGGTCTGATCTTGTTGTAACATTGTCATCATGTGTTATTGTATACGTCTGAAAAATAATATGATTTCAGTGAGTGAAAGAATGGAAGAAATATTAATCTTTGTTGATGTTTACTTTTTGTATATTCAGTGAATACATGCAAAAGATATAAGAATATAAGAGGAAAGTTATTAAATGTGTGATGCCGAATGTTGAAAGTGTTAAAGCCATTGTACATTACATTTACAATCATCAATATATACCTACTTAATAACCATGTCTTGTTTAACCGTAGTAACAATTTTTTCCTTTACATGGTCTTTTGTATTTGCCAAATGAACCACTGCCAAATCCGGAAGCACCACCTGAGGAAAAGCCACCAGTAGTGTACACAGGACCAGCATTCATGCTTACACCACCGGTAAATGCTCCAACCACACCGACACCAGCCCCAGTACCAGCAAATGCACCACTCAAGCCTCCATTCCATGGTCCATAATTATAGCCAGTGTACCAAGGTCTTCCATAGTAATTATAACTTCCATAGTTGAATCCTGGTCCGCCACCATAAACACCGGCACCAGCACCACCATATGCACCGCCAAAACTGCCAAAACCGGCACCGGCGCCAGCAAAAGCTCCGCTCAAACCTCCATTGTAACCAAATTGTGGTCTATAAACGTGATATTTGCTGTACACTGGACGTCCCCAGTTATAATTATTTCCAAATGAGTAGCTACCTCCTCTACCCAAGTAGTTCATGCCAGCACCGACACCGAATGCGCCACTGGAACCAAACCAGGGACCATAATTGTACCATGATGGACGATTCCAATTTGCACCAGTGCAAACTGCGACTAAGCAAGCTAAGATAATAGTTGTCTTCATCTTGACTAACTGAAAGTAAGAATAAGTATTGCTTTTATAAAAAATCAAATGGTACTAGTATATCAAGTATGATGAAATATGTATGTCGTCCAAATAAACTGATCCATAAGTATTTGTGTGTACGAGTACTTATGACACATTAACTCTTCTGTGGCTTCACCTTTCTTTCGGTGAGGATTTCATTTTGTGGATTTGTGCACAACGAATATAAATGCCGAGGTCTGAGTCAACCATCTAACGATTCGAGATACCAGAGATTGCACTGAGAACTAACAAAACAACTTTCAGAATGTCTACTCGACCTGTAACGCATATGTTTATGTCCTTATGGCTGGCATTTTTCTTAGTTTTGTAACTGGGTAGTATGGAGTGTATCTCGCTATGAGATGCATACTCTTTATAGATTAGATTTATATCGGAAAAAATGATGTGCAATTATTCAAGTAAGAACATGTGACACAATGTACGGAAGAAACGTATAAAGCGTAAGCATATCTAGGCACTTCCTTCAATTAACAAAAAATATTTTTCAACTTTTACAAGCATTTTCAAGTATAACTAGGGATGTATCCGGAGGACACAAATGTACTCTCTGTGTACTATGTCAAATTCCGTAACTCCTGTGAAATTAGTAACTAAAATCGGACTTGACCTGTGTTTTATCATTATACCTTCATGTAAATTTTGAAACAAGTCCATTAAATACATTCTGAGTTACAGCTCGAAAACCAAAATTTGAACGGACAGACGGACGCACCGACTGACGCACCGACAAACAGACGGACGGACAGGCGTCACACTTCTTGTCCTTCGCTGTTTCGTGAAAGTCGATGAACTGATTTTACAATGATAAAATAAACAGTAAGGCGACAAATTATATCCACAAAAGAAATAGAAAACATGAGGATTTTGCCCAACAAAAATAAATTGTATCACAGTATTCGGTATTTTGGAACATCTAAAGTCAATTTCTAAGCTCGGCTGATCGTAGTAATAACATTTTGGCAAGAGCTGATGAAAAAAAGCCAAATACCATAAACGGTAAAAAGGCTGATGTAATGCATGCAATACAAACATTAAAAAATATCCATCAGACGTGAATTTGAAATAAGTGTCCTACATACACTGGAACAATATCATTCGTGTCTGTGACATTAGTAGATAACTATATACAATTGTTTTATTAAATATGTCACGATAGTAACACGTTTCAGAACTTGAATTTTTTAAATATGTCGGATCCAATATAGGTATGGGTTTATCAGAGGCTGCTGAAAGACAACAAATGTTAGAGAATGCAGAATTAAGGAAATGCGGCTAAAAAGAGCTAGCAGATGACTTACCTTTGTCTGAGTGTGGTGACGACTGTGTTTGGTTTGAAATTGTGAGGTTTATATAGTATGCAAGAATAAAACAATGTATGTGACTTGATTATAAATGTGAGTAATTACTATGCTAATAAGGGCTTTAAACAAAGTACTTGCAACGTAAACTTTTTATTGATCGATCTTCACCTCGAGATATCATTGCTGCCGTTAGTAATTTCTCAACAATCTGTTTGGTTACGGTGTAATGGAGTTCTATACCTTTACTATATGATATATGGTGAAAACTTTTAATTTTTGTCATGAAACATGCATTCCCGAGTAGTAAAGGGTGTGTCTTTGTCATAAGCCGCTTGCCGTTGTCATATTGACGCCCTGTTGCTTTGAGAGACATTCTCATCGAATGCATACCAACAAGTTGCCACAACTGCGGGCTTCTGATAGTCCTTTCTAACCATTTTCATGTTACGAACACTTGGCTAAAGGTAATGCTTCGTGTATGCCTAAATAAATTGCATTGGCATACTGCTGCTTACGAAAAGGACGAGATATATTGTTTCATCGCCTCTATCTACTGGTTCAATTATCACTACGGATATAAAAAAGCTTCTCCCCTAACTACGGAATATCATATATGTCGACTGCAAACAGAAATTGACTAATAAAAAAGTAAACAGAAATATGTAATTGGATGCTCAACACTTTTCAGCTTTTTGGTATTGAATGAAGGACAGGCAAATTATCATGTGAAATGTGAAATCATCAGACGGAATCAATGGAGTCTGGTTGTCTGGCTACTGTATATTTACTGGACAAACTGTTCAAAATAATCGACAATTGTGAAATTACTTAAAGAACTCGCACCCGCATTTAGACAAATCTTATCTGACTCAATAAGTCAACTTTTTAATAAAACAAGATGTGTACAATACGTAAGAAATACACATTGAATTTTATAGGATGGACTATTGGCTTGTACTTACGATGGACTGAAATAGCATTGGTTAATAATATATATAATAAATTATATTTCTCTTCGCACATAACCAAGTATTGTGATACAAACAAAGAATTAATAAAGTCAATTCGAATCAAGGGGTTTGCTTATGTCGGTTTATAATCTATATAATATATTGTCTTTCTTTTTCGCTCTTAACCAAGAACTGTGATACAAACAAAGAATAAATCAGATCAATTCGATTCAAAGGATTTTAGATTATGTCGCATAATTTAGAAGTGAGTCAAACGATGCATCTCGAAAATTAGTTGCAATTTGTCACTCTATATTAACAAAATATTAAAATGATCAATGTTAATAAAAAGTTGGTATTCTGGACGTTAAACACAATCAATCCTTTACCACAAATATGCATGATTGAAATTAAATTGCAGTTTGTTCTTCAGTTTGATAATATCATTGAACTGTAAATAGGACTTATTCTTCTATTCTTCAAGTCATTTCTTCTGAAATGTTCTCATATGTCTTCTCAAATGCATTGTCAAGTCCATGACTCACATATCTATCATCAATAGAATAATAATATGTAGTATATATAATCTAACGTAGTTCTGCGATCCTGCATGTTAAAATATGTATCGAGGAGCACTCGGAAACCCGGGTCGGCGACAAAGCAGTATTACCGTTCGGGCCACTGGAAGAACGACCATTTTGCTGGCCATATATGTATTACAATTATTCAATAGTTGCCGTCTTCGTTTCTTTTCCAGAGAACGATTTTGATCGACAACTATCCTCCACCATAATAACATATCCTCATGCTCGCAAAAATATTAAATCAATGTCTAAGAATGTGATTATAGTTCATAGATCATACATTAATATTCTGTAGGGACTGCTGATGTTGCGTTTGTATAAAAAATGTTGTCAGGTTTTTCCAAATGCACCATTATGGTTTATTCATGGAATACATCTATTTCCAGAAGATATATTCGCGTTGTTAGATATGATCTAATACATCAATTAGCCTAGCTGGGAATAATAAAATCCAAGATTTATGATCACGAATATATGAAGAAAATAATGCATCTAATGAGATAAAAAAACTATTATGACATCCCCCATAATTTGAACAAACTATAGAAGCTTTAAGCCAAATTCAGCCATATTGGAAGCTTTTCTTTTATTTCCCTGTGCATTTATCATTGTCCCTAACCAATCTAAAAGACAAACACTAGGAATAATTATCTGGTTCGCTCACTTAAATTTCACTAAGCGTATGTAGCAAAACTGATCTTCTAAAATGCTAGGAATCTTATGATACAATACTAACTGATGTTCTAAAGTGCTAGGAATCATTGAATGGAAATCGTAGCTATAATCTTCTAAAATGATAGGAATCGTAAGATAGCAGTAGGTAGAATTTTCAAAAGAAATATATTCTCGAATGCTACATATATATTTTTAGCGATAAAACAATGATAATATAATTATGTAAGAATAATGACATCCAGATGATAACGCATGTTTTCAACATTTTTAAGCTACTCGTTATTTTGTATTATAACATCATTTCTACGCAAAATTTATCACGAATGACGATTTTATCACTTACATACTGAACAGTTGTCAGACTCCCGGAAGTTTATACCATATAGAAGTTGTTTATAATATATAAATAGTATATGTGGCTTAAAGTAGCTTTTGTACTCATAAAGATACATTTAATCCGAGCGGAGTGACGTTGTCATTAATTGCTATCAAAAAGGCATTCAGTGGATTCATTGATAATTATTTACTCATTGTTTATATATCGCTATATTAGCTGCTTTAGAGTCGGCATAATTAACGTTTACTAAATCATTAACATCATCAGCGTTATAAAACCTATCATAAATCCATGAACATCGAGCCATTGGACATTGCTAGTCTTTAAACGAAGGAAAGTTTTGCTATGAAACTAATCAGTGTTAACCATTTGTGTCATTAGATTCGGTCCGTTTTTGTCCGCATTTATGTTCCATGCGTCTTTCCATCGAAACAAATATAATTCTGTTTCAGCTGTTAGGTGATTGTGTTTTCTAATGCACTTAGGTTACACAACGGCGGACAGTCAACCTTATCAGCACTCGATAATTATTTACCATTGGTTGCCTTGTTTTCTTCATGAATTGCCTGCAGTATGTGGATTCTAGACGCGACATCAAAACTAAATTGTCACAGAAAACATACACTCACACAACTTACGAACCAAGTTTGTAACACGAACATGATATACATTGATCTAAGCGGACATTCTTGACACTAACAAATTAAACAATTGTTTACTTGTGATTAAGAGGAAATTTTGTTAAATGATAATTCTCAAGTAACATTAAACACAGGGTAGGCTCTGGACAGTTACGAAGTGTCGAAAGAAATGTCGATGGGAGACAATAACGACTTTTCCAATATTCTTCTGATAAGGGATTATCTAAGTGTAATCGTATTCATGGATAATTCAATTCAGAATTTAGAAAAGTTTTGACGGTTCAGGAGTACAAACATTCATATCAATTGATTTTAAAGAAATAACAAGATTAATAAACCTGTGGTTAAATGAATGACGCATGTACGAATCGTTCATTCTCGTGGCATCTCTTTCATGTTAATTTGCACGTCGAACCATATTCCAACTCGATCACGTTATATATACATGTATTAAGGAACAAATACACCGATAGTAAGGGTTCATTTATTAGAAAAAATAAACAACGGGATTATATCTTTGAAGACCCATTAGCTTGTTTAACTGATCTTTGCTATCAATAAGCAACAAATATGCATGATGTTGTACAGTGATTTTATCCTTTTCGTGATAACATAGTCTTACTCATGGGAACCCTTTTTATTGTGTATTGAATATTCAGTAGATAGACCGAGTTATTGACTGGTTCATCGCATAGGGGACTGTTTCAAACATATCAAGGTAAGCATGTACCCGTAATAAAATCATAACATCATTTACATTGAAGAAATTTGAGATGACCAACGTATTTTGTTTTAAAAAGGGTACCTGTTCCCAATAATGGATTTGTACGGCCATTATTTTCGGATGTTTTATGATGTCGGCATGAGCAAGCAATCGTTAGCAAATATAAAAAGTATTATTTTGCTTATTTTGATAGAAAGTGAGCGGCAAATATTAAATACTAATCGAACTGGTGTGACTTTATGCTATAAAAATACATTCGGTGTGAACCACAATGAATTATGAAATTTCCTCTGAAACATTTGATGTTCATTTGTTCAAAGCGCGAGCAGTTTAATTCTTCTGTGGAAAGCTGATTGTACGAGATGACAACAATGGCTGTAGATGTAGAGTTTTTAAATGAACCATAAATGTGTATGTAGAAATGTTAATAAATCATGTTGTTAAAATGATGTGGCAAAGACTAAACGCCGAATGTTAAACCTTGAATGCAGACATTGTCAATTCATTTATATTGCTGAATTGAGGCTCATCATTTCAAAATGCCTGGAGCACCTTTGTCAATGGTGAACGAGCTAGTATGCCGAGAATACTTTAATCTAGGTCGTTGAATTGCCCTTCGCAAAGACATTTCCAATAACTAAACTTTTCTGACTGACATGTAGGTATGTTATAACCTATGCAGATAGTATAATAACAAGTTAAATATTCAACAACACGATATTTCATGAATGCAGTGTATTTATTTATGTAAAATACAAGATATGATAAATTTTCTACGATAAAAGGATAATCCATTTGACGGAGCGGTCTTTACATTGTCATCATGTGTTATTGTATACGTCTGAAAAATAATATGATTTCAGTGAGAGAAAGAATGGAAGAAATATTAATCATTTTTTATGTTTACTTTTTGTCCATCTCTACTACTATATTCAGTGAATATATGCAAAAGGTATAAGAATATAAGAGCAAAGTTATTAAATGCGTAATGCCGAATGTTGGAAGTGTTAAAATCATTCTACATTACATTTACAATCATCAATATATACCTTCTTAATAACCATGTCTTGTTTAACCGTAGTAACAATTTTTTCCTTTACATGGTCTTTTGTATTTGCCAAATGAACCACTGCCGAACCCGAAAGCACCGCCTGAGGAAAAGCCACCAGTAGTGTACACAGGGCCAGCACTCATGCTTACACCACCGACACCCAGACCGACACCAGCCCCAGTACCAGCAAATGCACTACCCACACCTGCACCAGCGCCAGCAAATGCTCCGTTCAAGCCTCCATTCCATGATCCATAATTATAGCCAGTGTACCAAGGTCTTCCATAGTTATTATAGCTTCCATAGTTGAATCCAGGTCCGCCACCATAAACACCGGCACCAGCACCACCAAATGCACCGCCAAAACTGCCAAAACCGGCACCAGCGCCAGCAAAAGCTCCGCTCAAACCTCCACTGTAACCATATTGTGGTCTATAAACGTGAAATTTGGTGTACACTGGACGTCCCCAGTTATAATTATTTCCAAATGAGTAGCCACCTCCTCTACCAAAGTAGCTCGTGCCAGCACCAACACCGAATGCGCTACTGGAACCAAACCGGGGACCATAATTGTACCATGATGGACGATTCCAATATGCACCGGTGCAAACAGCGACTAAGCAAGCTAAGATAATAGTTGTCTTCATCTTGACTATCTGAAAGTAAAAATAAGTATTGCTTTTATAAAACATTAAATGGCACTAGTATATCAAACATGATGAAATATGTTTGTCGTCCAAATAAACTGATCAATAAATGTTTGTGTTTACGAGTACTTATGACACATTAACTCTTCTGTGGTTTCGCCTTTTTTCGGTGAGGATTTCATTTTGTGGATTGTGTGCACAACGAATATAAACGCCGAGGTCTGAGTCAACCATCTAACGATTCGAGATACCAGAGATTGCACTGAGAACTAACAAAACAACTTTCAGAATGTCTACTCGACCTGTAACGCATATGTTTATGTCCTTATGGCTGGCATTTTTCTTAGTTTCGTAACTGGGTAGTATGGAGTGTATCTCTCTATGAGATGCACACTCTTTATAGATTTATATCGGAAACAATGATGTGCAATTATTCAAGTAAGAACATGTGACACAACGTACGGAAGAAACGTGTAAAGCGTAAGCATATCTAGGCACTTCCTTCGATTAACAGAAATTATTTTTCAACTTTTACAAGCATTTTCAAGTATAACTAGGAATGTATCCGGAGGACACGGATGTACTCTCTGTGTGCAATGTCAAATTCTGTAACTCCTGTGAAATTTGTAACGAAAATCGGACTTGACCTGTATTTTATCATTATACCTTCATGTACATTTTGAAACAGGTCCATTAAATTTATTCTGAGTTACAGCTCGAAAACCAAAATTTGAACGGATAGACGGACGCACCGACTGACGCACCGACGGACGGACGGACAGGCGTCACACTTCTTGTCCTTCGCTGTTTCGAATGGCGGCTGGATAATAAAAACAAGTGAATATCACATGCCATAAAAGTTTTGACGCGTGAAGGTCGATGAACTGATTTTACAATGATAAAATAAACAGTAAGGCGACAAATTATATCCACAAAAGAAATAGAAAACGTGAGGATTTTGCCCAACAAAAATAAATTGTATCACATTATTCGGTATTTTGAAACATCTAAAGTCAATTTCTAAGCTCGGCTGATCGTAGTGATAACATTTTGGCAAGAGCTGATGAAAAAAAAACAAATACCATAAACGGTAAAACGGCTGATGTAATGCATACAATACAAACATTAAAAAATATCCATCAGACGTGAATTTGAAATAAGTGTTCTACATACACTGGAACAATATCATTCGTGTCTGTGACATTAGTAGATAACTATATACAATTTTATTATTAGATATGACACGATAGTAACAAGTTTCAGAACTTGAATACAATTCTTTTTTAAATATGTCGGATCCAACATAGGTATGGGTTTATCAGAGGCTGCTGAAAGACAACAAATGTTAGAGAATGCAGAATTAAGGAAATGTGATGACTTACCTTTGTCTGAGTGTGGTGACGACTGTGTTTGGTTTGAAATTGTGAGGTTTATATAGTATGCAAGAATGAAACAATGTATGTGACTTGATTATAAATGTGAGTAATTACTATGCTAATAAGGGCTTTAAACAAAGTACTTGCAACATAAACTTTTAATGATTGATCTTCACCTCGAGATATCATTGCTGCCGTTAGTAATTTCTCAACAATCTGCTTGGTTACGGTGTAATGGAGTTCTATACCTTTACTATATGATATATGGTGAAAACTTTTAATTTTTGTCATGAAACATGCATTCCCGAGTAGTAAAGGGTGTGTCTTTGTCATAAGCCGCTTGCCGTTGTCATATTGACGCCCTGTTGCTTTGAGAGACATTCTCATCGAATGCATACCAACAAGTTGCCACAACTGCGGGCTTCTGATAGTACTTTCTAGCCATTTTCATGTTACGAACACTGGGCTAAAGGTAATGCTTCGTGTATGCCTAAATAAATTGCATTGGCATACTGCTGCTTACGAAAAGGACGAGATATATTGTTTCATCGCCTCTATCTACTGGTTCAATTATCACTACGGATATAAAAAAGCTTCACCCCTAACTACGGAATATCATATATGTCGACTGCAAACAGAAATTGACTAACAAAAAAGTAAACAGAAATATGTAATTGGATGCTCAACACTTTTCAGCTTTTTGGTATTGAATGAAGGACAGGCAAATTATCATGTGAAATGTGAAATCATCAGACGGAATCAATGGAGTGTGGTTGTCTGGCTACTGTATATTTACTGGACAAACTGTTCAAAATAATCGACAATTGTGAAATTACTTAAAGAACTCGCACCCGCATTTAGACAAATCTTATCTGACTCAATAAGTCAACTTTTTAATAAAACAAGATGTGTACAATACGTAAGAAATATACATTGAATTTTATAGGATGGACTATTGGCTTGTACTTACGATGGACTGAAATAGCATTGGTTAATAATATATATAATAAATTATATTTCACTTCGCACATAACCAAGTATTGTGATACAAACAAAGAATTAATAAAGTCAATTCGAATCAAGGGGTTTGCTTATGTCGGTTTATAATCTATATAATATATTGTCTTTCTTTTTCGCTCTTAACCAAGAACTGTGATACAAACAAAGAATAAATCAGATCAATTCGATTCAAAGGATTTTAGATTATGTCGCATAATTTAGAAGTGAGTCAAACGATGCATCTCGAAAATTAGTTGCAATTTGTCACTCTATATTAACAAAATATTAAAATGATCAATGTTAATAAAAAGTTGGTATTCTGGACGTTAAACACAATCAATCCTTTACCACAAATATGCATGATTGAAATTAAATTGCAGTTTATTCTTCAGTTTGATAATATCATTGAACTGTAAATAGGACTTATTCTTCTATTCGTCAAGTCATTTCTTCTGAAATGCTCTCATATGTCTTCTCAAATGCATTGTCAAGTCCATGACTCACATATCAATCATCAATAGAATAATAATATGTAGTATATATAATCTAACGTAGTTCTGCGATCCTGCATGTTAAAATATGTATCGAGGAGCACTCGGAAACCCGGGTCGGCGACAAAGCAGTATTACCGTTCGGGCCACTGGAAGAACGACCATTTTGCTGGCCATATATGTATTACAATTATTCAATAGTTGCCGTCTTCGTTTCTTTTCCAGAGAACGATTTTGATCGACAACTATCCTCCATCATAATAACATATCCTCATGCTCGCAAAAATATTAAATCAATGTCTAAGAATGTGATTATAGTTCATAGATCATACATTAATATTCTGTAGGGACTGCTGATGTTGCGTTTGTATAAAAAATGTTGTCAGGTTTTTCCAAATGCACCATTATGGTTTATTCATGGAATACATCTATTTCCAGAAGATATATTCGCGTTGTTAGATATGATCTAATACATCAATTAGCCTAGCTGGGAATAATAAAATCCAAGATTTATGATCACGAATATATGAAGAAAATAATGCATCTAATGAGATAAAAAAACTATTATGACATCCCCCATAATTTGAACAAACTATAGAAGCTTTAAGCCAAATTCAGCCATATTGGAAGCTTTTCTTTTATTTCCCTGTGCATTTATCATTGTCCCTAACCAATCTAAAAGACAAACACTAGGAATAATTATCTGGTTCGCTCACTTAAATTTCACTAAGCGTATGTAGCAAAACTGATCTTCTAAAATGCTAGGAATCTTATGATACAATACTAACTGATGTTCTAAAGTGCTAGGAATCATTGAATGGAAATCGTAGCTATAATCTTCTAAAATGATAGGAATCGTAAGATAGCAGTAGGTAGAATTTTCAAAAGAAATATATTCTCGAATGCTACATATATATTTTTAGCGATAAAACAATGATAATATAATTATGTAAGAATAATGACATCCAGATGATAACGCATGTTTTCAACATTTTTAAGCTACTCGTTATTTTGTATTATAACATCATTTCTACGCAAAATTTATCACGAATGACGATTTTATCACTTACATACTGAACAGTTGTCAGACTCCCGGAAGTTTATACCATATAGAAGTTGTTTATAATATATAAATAGTATTTGTGGCTTAAAGTAGCTTTTGTACTCATAAAGATACATTTAATCCGAGCGGAGTGACGTTGTCATTAATTGCTATCAAAAAGGCATTCAGTGGATTCATTGATAATTATTTACTCATTGTTTATATATCGCTATATTAGCTGCTTTAGAGTCGGCATAATTAACGTTTACTAAATCATTAACATCATCAGCGTTATAAAACCTATCATAAATCCATGAACATCGAGCCATTGGACACTGCTAGTCTTTAAACGAAGGAAAGTTTTGCTATGAAACTAATCAGTGTTAACCATTTGTGTCATTAGATTCGGTCCGTTTTTGTCCGCATTTATGTTCCATGCGTCTTTCCATCGAAACAAATATAATTCTGTTTCAGCTGTTAGGTGATTGTGTTTTCTAATGCACTTAGGTTACACAACGGCGGACAGTCAACCTTATCAGCACTCGATAATTATTTACCATTGGTTGCCTTGTTTTCTTCATGAATTGCCTGCAGTATGTGGATTCTAGACGCGACATCAAAACTAAACTGTCACAGAAAACATACACTCGCTCAGGGTTTGAACTTACGAACCAAGTTTGTAACACGAACATGATATACATTGATCTAAGCGGACATTCTTGTCACTAACAAATTAAACAATTGTTTACTTGTGATTAAGAGGAAATTTTGTTAAATGATAATTCTCAAGTAACATTAAACACAGGGTAGGCTCTGGACAGTTACGAAGTGTCGAAAGAAATGTCGATGGGAGACAATAACGACTTGTCCAATATTTTTCTGATAAGGGATTATCTAAGTGTAATCGTATTCATGGATAATTCAATTCAGAATTTAGAAAAGTTATGACGGTTCAGGAGTACAAACATTCATATCAATTGATTTTAAAGAAATAACAAGATTAATAAACCTGTGGTTAAATGAATGACGCATGTATGAATCGTTCATTCTCGTGGCATCTCTTTCATGTTAATTTGCACGTCGAACCATATTCCAACTCGATCACGTTAAATATACATGTATTAAGGAACAAATACACCGATAGTAAGGGTTCATTTATTAGAAAAAATAAACAACGGGATTATATCTTTGAAGACCCATTAGCTTGTTTAACTGATCTTTGCTATCAATAAGCAACAAACATGCATGATGTTGTACAGTGATTTTATCCTTTTCGTGATAACATAGTCTTACTCATGGGAACCCTTTTTATTGTGTATTGAATATTCAGTAGATAGACCGAGTTATTGACTGGTTCATCGCATAGGGGACTGTTTCAAACATATCAAGGTAAGCATGTACCCGTAATAAAATCATAACATCATTTACATTGAAGAAATTTGAGATGACCAACGTATTTTGTTTTAAAAAGGGTACCTGTTCCCAATAATGGACTTGTACGGCCATTATTTTCGGATGTTTTATGATGTCGGCATGAGCAAGCAATCGTTAGCAAATATAAAAAGTATTATTTTGCTTATTTTGATAGAAAGTGAGCGGCAAATATTAAATACTAATCGAACTGGTGTGACTTTATGCTATAAAAATACATTCGGTGTGAACCACAATGAATTATGAAATTTCCTCTGAAACATTTGATGTTCATTTGTTCAAAGCGCGAGCAGTTTAATTCTTCTGTGGAAAGCTGATTGTACGAGATGACAACAATGGCTGTAGATGTAGAGTTTTTAAATGAACCATAAATGTGTATGTAGAAATGTTAATAAATCATGTTGTTAAAATGATGTGGCAAAGACTAAACGCCGAATGTTAAACCTTGAATGCAGACATTGTCAATTCATTTATATTGCTGAATTGAGGCTCATCATTTCAAAATGCCTGGAGCACCTTTGTCAATGGTGAACGAGCTAGTATGCCGAGAATACTTTTATCTAGGTCGTTGAAATGCCCTTCGCAAAGACATTTCCAATAACTAAACTTTTCTGACTGACATGTAGGTATGTTATAACCTATGCAGATAGTATAATAACAAGTTAAATATTCAACAACACGATATTTCATGAATGCAGTGTATTTATTTATGTAAAATACAAGATATGATAAATTTTCTACGATAAAAGGATAATCCATTTGACGGAGCGGTCTTTACATTGTCATCATGTGTTATTGTATACGTCTGAAAAATAATATGATTTCAGTGAGAGAAAGAATGGAAGAAATATTAATCATTTTTTATGTTTACTTTTTGTCCATCTCTACTACTATATTCAGTGAATATATGCAAAAGGTATAAGAATATAAGAGCAAAGTTATTAAATGCGTGATGCCGAATGTTGGAAGTGTTAAAATCATTCTACATTACATTTACAATCATCAATATATACCTTCTTAATAACCATGTCTTGTTTAACCGTAGTAACAATTTTTTCCTTTACATGGTCTTTTGTATTTGCCAAATGAACCACTGCCGAACCCGAAAGCACCGCCTGAGGAAAAGCCACCAGTAGTGTACACAGGGCCAGCACTCATGCTTACACCACCGACACCCACACCGACACCAGCCCCAGTACCAGCAAATGCACTACCCACACCTGCACCAGCGCCAGCAAATGCTCCGTTCAAGCCTCCATTCCATGATCCATAATTATAGCCAGTGTACCAAGGTCTTCCATAGTTATTATAGCTTCCATAGTTGAATCCAGGTCCGCCACCATAAACACCGGCACCAGCACCACCAAATGCACCGGCAAAACTGCCAAAACCGGCACCAGCGCCAGCAAAAGCTCCGCTCAAACCTCCACTGTAACCAAATTGTGGTCTATAAGCGTGAAATTTGGTGTACACTGGACGTCCCCAGTTATAATTATTTCCAAATGAGTAGCCACCTCCTCTACCAAAGTAGCTCGTGCCAGCACCAACACCGAATGCGCTACTGGAACCAAACCGGGGACCATAATTGTACCATGATGGACGATTCCAATATGCACCGGTGCAAACAGCGACTAAGCAAGCTAAGATAATAGTTGTCTTCATCTTGACTATCTGAAAGTAAAAATAAGTATTGCTTTTATAAAACATTAAATGGCACTAGTATATCAAACATGATGAAATATGTTAGTCGTCCAAATAAACTGATCAATAAATGTTTGTGTTTACGAGTACTTATGACACATTAACTCTTCTGTGGTTTCGCCTTTTTTCGGTGAGGATTTCATTTTGTGGATTGTGTGCACAACGAATATAAACGCCGAGGTCTGAGTCAACCATCTAACGATTCGAGATACCAGAGATTGCATGAGAACTAACAAAACAACTTTCAGAATGTCTACTCGACCTGTAACGCATATGTTTATGTCCTTATGGCTGGCATTTTTCTTAGTTTCGTAACTGGGTAGTATGGAGTGTATCTCTCTATGAGATGCATACTCTTTATAGATTTATATCGGAAACAATGATGTGCAATTATTCAAGTAAGAACATGTGACACAACGTACGGAAGAAACGTGTAAAGCGTAAGCATATCTAGGCACTTCCTTCGATTAACAGAAATTATTTTTCAACTTTTACAAGCATTTTCAAGTATAACTAGGAATGTATCCGGAGGACACGGATGTACTCTCTGTGTGCAATGTCAAATTCTGTAACTCCTGTGAAATTTGTAACGAAAATCGGACTTGACCTGTATTTTATCATTATACCTTCATGTACATTTTGAAACAGGTCCATTAAATTTATTCTGAGTTACAGCTCGAAAACCAAAATTTGAACGGATAGACGGACGCACCGACTGACGCACCGACGGACGGACGGACAGGCGTCACACTTCTTGTCCTTCGCTGTTTCGAATGGCGGCTGGATAATAAAAACAAGTGAATATCACATGCCATAAAAGTTTTGACGCGTGAAGGTCGATGAACTGATTTTACAATGATAAAATAAACAGTAAGGCGACAAATTATATCCACAAAAGAAATAGAAAACATGAGGATTTTGCCCAACAAAAATAAATTGTATCACATTATTCGGTATTTTGAAACATCTAAAGTCAATTTCTAAGCTCGGCTGATCGTAGTGATAACATTTTGGCAAGAGCTGATGAAAAAAAAACAAATACCATAAACGGTAAAACGGCTGATGTAATGCATACAATACAAACATTAAAAAATATCCATCAGACGTGAATTTGAAATAAGTGTTCTACATACACTGGAACAATATCATTCGTGTCTGTGACATTAGTAGATAACTATATACAATTTTATTATTAGATATGACACGATAGTAACAAGTTTCAGAACTTGAATACAATTTTTTTTTAAATATGTCGGATCCAACATAGGTATGGGTTTATCAGAGGCTGCTGAAAGACAACAAATGTTAGAGAATGCAGAATTAAGGAAATGTGATGACTTACCTTTGTCTGAGTGTGGTGACGACTGTGTTTGGTTTGAAATTGTGAGGTTTATATAGTATGCAAGAATGAAACAATGTATGTGACTTGATTATAAATGTGAGTAATTACTATGCTAATAAGGGCTTTAAACAAAGTACTTGCAACATAAACTTTTAATGATTGATCTTCACCTCGAGATATCATTGCTGCCGTTAGTAATTTCTCAACAATCTGCTTGGTTACGGTGTAATGGAGTTCTATACCTTTACTATATGATATATGGTGAAAACTTTTAATTTTTGTCATGAAACATGCATTCCCGAGTAGTAAAGGGTGTGTCTTTGTCATAAGCCGCTTGCCGTTGTCATATTGACGCCCTGTTTCTTTGAGAGACATTCTCATCGAATGCATACCAACAAGTTGCCACAACTGCGGGCTTCTGATAGTCCTTTCTAGCCATTTTCATGTTACGAACACTGGGCTAAATGTAATGCTTCATGTATGCCTAAATAAATTGCATTGGCATACTGCTGCTTACGAAAAGGACGAGATGCATTGTTTCATCGCCTCTATCTACTGGTTCAATTATCACTACGGATATAAAAAGCTTCACCCCTAACTACGGAATATCATATCTGTCGATTGCAAACAGAAATTGACTAATAAAAAAGTAAACAGAAATATGTAATTGGATGCTCAACACTTTTCAGCTTTTTAGTATAGAATGGACAGGCAAATTATCATGTGAAATGTGAAATCAGCACACGGAATCAATGGAGTCTGATTGTCTGGCTACTGTATATTTACTGGACAAACTGTTCAAAATAATCGACAATTGTAAAAATTACTTAAAGAACTCGCACCCGAATTTTGACAAATCGTACCTGACTCAACAAGTCAACTTTTTAATGAAACAAGATGTGTACAATACGTAAAAATACACATCGAATTTTATAGGATGGACTATTGGCTTGTACTTACGATGGACTGAAATAGCATTGGTTAATAATATATATAATGAATTATATTTCTCTTCGCACATAAGCAAGTATTGTGATACAAACAAAGAATTAATAAAGTCAATTCGAATCAAGGGGATTTAGCTTATCTCGGTTTATAATCTATATAATATATTGTCTTTCTTTTTCGCTCTTAACCAAGAGCTGTGATACAAACAAAGAATAAATCAGATCAATTCGATTCAAAGGATTTTAGATTATGTCGCATAATTTAGAAGTGAGTCAAACGATGCATCTCGAAAATTAGTTGCAATTTGTCACTATATATTAACAAAATATTAAAATGATCAATGTTAATAAAAAGTTGGTATTCTGGACGTTAAACACAATCAATCCTTTACCACAAATATGCATGATTGAAATTAAATTGCAGTTTATTCTTCAGTTTGATAATATCATTGAACTGTAAATAGGACTTATTCTTCTATTCTTCAAGTCATTTCTTCTGAAATGCTCTCATATGTCTTCTCAAATGCATTGTCAAGTCCATGACTCACATATCAATCATCAATAGAATAATAATATGTAGTATATATAATCTAACGTAGTTCTGCGATCCTGCATGTTAAAATATGTATCGAGGAGCACTCGGAAACCCGGGTCGGCGACAAAGCAGTATTACCGTTCGGGCCACTGGAAGAACGACCATTTTGCTGGCCATATATGTATTACAATTATTCAATAGTTGCCGTCTTCGTTTCTTTTCCAGAGAACGATTTTGATCGACAACTATCCTCCATCATAATAACATATCCTCATGCTCGCAAAAATATTAAATCAATGTCTAAGAATGTGATTATAGTTCATAGATCATACATTAATATTCTGTAGGGACTGCTGATGTTGCGTTTGTATAAAAAATGTTGTCAGGTTTTTCCAAATGCACCATTATGGTTTATTCATGGAATACATCTATTTCCAGAAGATATATTCGCGTTGTTAGATATGATCTAATACATCAATTAGCCTAGCTGGGAATAATAAAATCCAAGATTTATGATCACGAATATATGAAGAAAATAATGCATCTAATGAGATAAAAAAACTATTATGACATCCCCCATAAGTTGAACAAACTATAGAAGCTTTAAGCCAAATTCAGCCATATTGGAAGCTTTTCTTTTATTTCCCTGTGCATTTATCATTGTCCCTAACCAATCTAAAAGACAAACACTAGGAATAATTATCTGGTTCGCTCACTTAAATTTCACTAAGCGTATGTAGCAAAACTGATCTTCTAAAATGCTAGGAATCTTATGATACAATACTAACTGATGTTCTAAAGTGCTAGGAATCATTGAATGGAAATCGTAGCTATAATCTTTTAAAATGATAGGAATCGTAAGATAGCAGTAGGTAGAATTTTCAAAAGAAATATATTCTCGAATGCTACATATATATTTTTAGCGATAAAACAATGATAATATAATTATGTAAGAATAATGACATCCAGATGATAACGCATGTTTTCAACATTTTTAAGCTACTCGTTATTTTGTATTATAACATCATTTCTACGCAAAATTTATCACGAATGACGATTTTATCACTTACATACTGAACAGTTGTCAGACTCCCGGAAGTTTATACCATATAGAAGTTGTTTATAATATATAAATAGTATATGTGGCTTAAAGTAGCTTTTGTACTCATAAAGATACATTTAATCCGAGCGGAGTGACGTTGTCATTAATTGCTATCAAAAAGGCATTCAGTGGATTCATTGATAATTATTTACTCATTGTTTATATATCGCTATATTAGCTGCTTTAGAGTCGGCATAATTAACGTTTACTAAATCATTAACATCATCAGCGTTATAAAACCTATCATAAATCCATGAACATCGAGCCATTGGACACTGCTAGTCTTTAAACGAAGGAAAGTTTTGCTATGAAACTAATCAGTGTTAACCATTTGTGTCATTAGATTCGGTCCGTTTTTGTCCGCATTTATGTTCCATGCGTCTTTCCATCGAAACAAATATAATTCTGTTTCAGCTGTTAGGTGATTGTGTTTTCTAATGCACTTAGGTTACACAACGGCGGACAGTCAACCTTATCAGCACTCGATAATTATTTACCATTGGTTGCCTTGTTTTCTTCATGAATTGCCTGCAGTATGTGGATTCTAGACGCGACATCAAAACTAAACTGTCACAGAAAACATACACTCGCTCAGGGTTTGAACTTACGAACCAAGTTTGTAACACGAACATGATATACATTGATCTAAGCGGACATTCTTGTCACTAACAAATTAAACAATTGTTTACTTGTGATTAAGAGGAAATTTTGTTAAATGATAATTCTCAAGTAACATTAAACACAGGGTAGGCTCTGGACAGTTACGAAGTGTCGAAAGAAATGTCGATGGGAGACAATAACGACTTTTCCAATATTTTTCTGATAAGGGATTATCTAAGTGTAATCGTATTCATGGATAATTCAATTCAGAATTTAGAAAAGTTATGACGGTTCAGGAGTACAAACATTCATATCAATTGATTTTAAAGAAATAACAAGATTAATAAACCTGTGGTTAAATGAATGACGCATGTATGAATCGTTCATTCTCGTGGCATCTCTTTCATGTTAATTTGCACGTCGAACCATATTCCAACTCGATCACGTTATATATACATGTATTAAGGAACAAATACACCGATAGTAAGGGTTCATTTATTAGAAAAAATAAACAACGGGATTATATCTTTGAAGACCCATTAGCTTGTTTAACAGATCTTTGCTATCAATAAGCAACAAACATGCATGATGTTGTACAGTGATTTTATCCTTTTCGTGATAACATAGTCTTACTCATGGGAACCCTTTTTATTGTGTATTGAATATTCAGTAGATAGACCGAGTTATTGACTGGTTCATCGCATAGGGGACTGTTTCAAACATATCAAGGTAAGCATGTACCCGTAATAAAATCATAACATCATTTACATTGAAGAAATTTGAGATGACCAACGTATTTTGTTTTAAAAAGGGTACCTGTTCCCAATAATGGACTTGTACGGCCATTATTTTCGGATGTTTTATGATGTCGGCATGAGCAAGCAATCGTTAGCAAATATAAAAAGTATTATTTTGCTTATTTTGATAGAAAGTGAGCGGCAAATATTAAATACTAATCGAACTGGTGTGACTTTATGCTATAAAAATACATTCGGTGTGAACCACAATGAATTATGAAATTTCCTCTGAAACATTTGATGTTCATTTGTTCAAAGCGCGAGCAGTTTAATTCTTCTGTGGAAAGCTGATTGTACGAGATGACAACAATGGCTGTAGATGTAGAGTTTTTAAATGAACCATAAATGTGTATGTAGAAATGTTAATAAATCATGTTGTTAAAATGATGTGGCAAAGACTAAACGCCGAATGTTAAACCTTGAATGCAGACATTGTCAATTCATTTATATTGCTGAATTGAGGCTCATCATTTCAAAATGCCTGGAGCACCTTTGTCAATGGTGAACGAGCTAGTATGCCGAGAATACTTTTATCTAGGTCGTTGAAATGCCCTTCGCAAAGACATTTCCAATAACTAAACTTTTCTGACTGACATGTAGGTATGTTATAACCTATGCAGATAGTATAATAACAAGTTAAATATTCAACAACACGATATTTCATGAATGCAGTGTATTTATTTATGTAAAATACAAGATATGATAAATTTTCTACGATAAAAGGATAATCCATTTGACGGAGCGGTCTTTACATTGTCATCATGTGTTATTGTATACGTCTGAAAAATAATATGATTTCAGTGAGAGAAAGAATGGAAGAAATATTAATCATTTTTTATGTTTACTTTTTGTCCATCTCTACTACTATATTCAGTGAATATATGCAAAAGGTATAAGAATATAAGAGCAAAGTTATTAAATGCGTAATGCCGAATGTTGGAAGTGTTAAAATCATTCTACATTACATTTACAATCATCAATATATACCTTCTTAATAACCATGTCTTGTTTAACCGTAGTAACAATTTTTTCCTTTACATGGTCTTTTGTATTTGCCAAATGAACCACTGCCGAACCCGAAAGCACCGCCTGAGGAAAAGCCACCAGTAGTGTACACAGGGCCAGCACTCATGCTTACACTACCGACACCCACACCGACACCAGCCCCAGTACCAGCAAATGCACTACCCACACCTGCACCAGCGCCAGCAAATGCTCCGTTCAAGCCTCCATTCCATGATCCATAATTATAGCCAGTGTACCAAGGTCTTCCATAGTTATTATAGCTTCCATAGTTGAATCCTGGTCCGCCACCATAAACACCGGCACCAGCACCACCAAATGCACCGCCAAAACTGCCAAAACCGGCACCAGCGCCAGCAAAAGCTCCGCTCAAACCTCCACTGTAACCAAATTGTGGTCTATAAGCGTGAAATTTGGTGTACACTGGACGTCCCCAGTTATAATTATTTCCAAATGAGTAGCCACCTCCTCTACCAAAGTAGCTCGTGCCAGCACCAACACCGAATGCGCTACTGGAACCAAACCGGGGACCATAATTGTACCATGATGGACGATTCCAATATGCACCGGTGCAAACAGCGACTAAGCAAGCTAAGATAATAGTTGTCTTCATCTTGACTATCTGAAAGTAAAAATAAGTATTGCTTTTATAAAACATTAAATGGCACTAGTATATCAAACATGATGAAATATGTTTGTCGTCCAAATAAACTGATCAATAAATGTTTGTGTTTACGAGTACTTATGACACATTAACTCTTCTGTGGTTTCGCCTTTTTTCGGTGAGGATTTCATTTTGTGGATTGTGTGCACAACGAATATAAACGCCGAGGTCTGAGTCAACCATCTAACGATTCGAGATACCAGAGATTGCACTGAGAACTAACAAAACAACTTTCAGAATGTCTACTCGACCTGTAACGCATATGTTTATGTCCTTATGGCTGGCATTTTTCTTAGTTTCGTAACTGGGTAGTATGGAGTGTATCTCTCTATGAAATGCACACTCTTTATAGATTTATATCGGAAACAATGATGTGCAATTATTCAAGTAAGAACATGTGACACAATGTACGGAAGAAACGTATAAAGCGTAAGCATATCTAGGCACTTCCTTCAATTAACAGAAATTATTTTTCAACTTTTACAAGCATTTTCAAGTATAACTAGGAATGTATCCGGAGGACACGGATGTACTCTCTGTGTGCAATGTCAAATTCTGTAACTCCTGTGAAATTTGTAACGAAAATCGGACTTGACCTGTATTTTATCATTATACCTTCATGTACATTTTGAAACAGGTCCATTAAATTTATTCTGAGTTACAGCTCGAAAACCAAAATTTGAACGGATAGACGGACGCACCGACTGACGCACCGACGGACGGACGGACAGGCGTCACACTTCTTGTCCTTCGCTGTTTCGAATGGCGGCTGGATAATAAAAACAAGTGAATATCACATGCCATAAAAGTTTTGACGCGTGAAGGTCGATGAACTGATTTTACAATGATAAAATAAACAGTAAGGCGACAAATTATATCCACAAAAGAAATAGAAAACATGAGGATTTTGCCCAACAAAAATAAATTGTATCACATTATTCGGTATTTTGAAACATCTAAAGTCAATTTCTAAGCTCGGCTGATCGTAGTGATAACATTTTGGCAAGAGCTGATGAAAAAAAAACAAATACCATAAACGGTAAAACGGCTGATGTAATGCATACAATACAAACATTAAAAAATATCCATCAGACGTGAATTTGAAATAAGTGTTCTACATACACTGGAACAATATCATTCGTGTCTGTGACATTAGTAGATAACTATATACAATTTTATTATTAGATATGACACGATAGTAACAAGTTTCAGAACTTGAATACAATTTTTTTTTAAATATGTCGGATCCAACATAGGTATGGGTTTATCAGAGGCTGCTGAAAGACAACAAATGTTAGAGAATGCAGAATTAAGGAAATGTGATGACTTACCTTTGTCTGAGTGTGGTGACGACTGTGTTTGGTTTGAAATTGTGAGGTTTATATAGTATGCAAGAATGAAACAATGTATGTGACTTGATTATAAATGTGAGTAATTACTATGCTAATAAGGGCTTTAAACAAAGTACTTGCAACATAAACTTTTAATGATTGATCTTCACCTCGAGATATCATTGCTGCCGTTAGTAATTTCTCAACAGTCTGTTTGGTTACGGTGTAATGGAGTTCTATACCTTTACTATATGATATATGGTGAAAACTTTTAATTTTTGTCATGAAACATGCATTCCCGAGTAGTAAAGGGTGTGTCTTTGTCATAAGCCGCTTGCCGTTGTCATATTGACGCCCTGTTGCTTTGAGAGACATTCTCATCGAATGCATACCAACAAGTTGCCACAACTGCGGGCTTCTGATAGTCCTTTCTAGCCATTTTCATGTTACGAACACTGGGCTAAATGTAATGCTTCATGTATGCCTAAATAAATTGCATTGGCATACTGCTGCTTACGAAAAGGACGAGATGCATTGTTTCATCGCCTCTATCTACTGGTTCAATTATCACTACGGATATAAAAAGCTTCACCCCTAACTACGGAATATCATATCTGTCGATTGCAAACAGAAATTGACTAATAAAAAAGTAAACAGAAATATGTAATTGGATGCTCAACACTTTTCAGCTTTTTAGTATAGAATGGACAGGCAAATTATCATGTGAAATGTGAAATCAGCACACGGAATCAATGGAGTCTAATTGTCTGGCTACTGTATATTTACTGGACAAACTGTTCAAAATAATCGACAATTGTAAAAATTACTTAAAGAACTCGCACCCGATTTTTGACAAATCGTACCTGACTCAACAAGTCAACTTTTTAATGAAACAAGATGTGTACAATACGTAAAAATACACATCGAATTTTATAGGATGGACTATTGGCTTGTACTTACGATGGACTGAAATAGCATTGGTTAATAATATATATAATGAATTATATTTCTCTTCGCACATAAGCAAGTATTGTGATACAAACAAAGAATTAATAAAGTCAATTCGAATCAAGGGGATTTAGCTTATCTCGGTTTATAATCTATATAATATATTGTCTTTCTTTTTCGCTCTTAACCAAGAACTGTGATACAAACAAAGAATAAATCAGATCAATTCGATTCAAAGGATTTTAGATTATGTCGCATTATTTAAAAGTGAGTCAAACGATGCATCTCGAAAATTAGTTGCAATTTGTCACTCTATATTAACAAAATATTAAAATGATCAATGTTAATAAAAAGTTGGTATTCTGGACGTTAAACACAATCAATCCTTTACCACAAATATGCATGATTGAAATTAAATTGCAGTTTGTTCTTCAGTTTGATAATATCATTGAACTGTAAATAGGACTTATTATTTTATTCTTCAAGTCATTTCTTCTGAAATGCTCTCATATGTCTTCTCAAATGCATTGTCAAGTCCATGACTCACATATCAATCATCAATAGAATAATAATATGTAGTATATATAATCTAACGTAGTTCTGCGATCCTGCATGTTAAAATATGTATCGAGGAGCACTCGGAAACCCGGGTCGGCGACAAAGCAGTATTACCGTTCGGGCCACTGGAAGAACGACCATTTTGCTGGCCATATATGTATTACAATTATTCAATAGTTGCCGTCTTCGTTTCTTTTCCAGAGAACGATTTTGATCGACAACTATCCTCCATCATAATAACATATCCTCATGCTCGCAAAAATATTAAATCAATGTCTAAGAATGTGATTATAGTTCATAGATCATACATTAATATTCTGTAGGGACTGCTGATGTTGCGTTTGTATAAAAAATGTTGTCAGGTTTTTCCAAATGCACCATTATGGTTTATTCATGGAATACATCTATTTCCAGAAGATATATTCGCGTTGTTAGATATGATCTAATACATCAATTAGCCTAGCTGGGAATAATAAAATCCAAGATTTATGATCACGAATATATGAAGAAAATAATGCATCTAATGAGATAAAAAAACTATTATGACATCCCCCATAATTTGAACAAACTATAGAAGCTTTAAGCCAAATTCAGCCATATTGGAAGCTTTTCTTTTATTTCCCTGTGCATTTATCATTGTCCCTAACCAATCTAAAAGACAAACACTAGGAATAATTATCTGGTTCGCTCACTTAAATTTCACTAAGCGTATGTAGCAAAACTGATCTTCTAAAATGCTAGGAATCTTATGATACAATACTAACTGATGTTCTAAAGTGCTAGGAATCATTGAATGGAAATCGTAGCTATAATCTTCTAAAATGATAGGAATCGTAAGATAGCAGTAGGTAGAATTTTCAAAAGAAATATATTCTCGAATGCTACATATATATTTTTAGCGATAAAACAATGATAATATAATTATGTAAGAATAATGACTGCCAGATGATAACGCATGTTTTCAACATTTTTAAGCTACTCGTTATTTTGTATTATAACATCATTTCTACGCAAAATTTATCACGAATGACGATTTTATCACTTACATACTGAACAGTTGTCAGACTCCCGGAAGTTTATACCATATAGAAGTTGTTTATAATATATAAATAGTATATGTGGCTTAAAGTAGCTTTTGTACTCATAAAGATACATTTAATCCGAGCGGAGTGACGTTGTCATTAATTGCTATCAAAAAGGCATTCAGTGGATTCATTGATAATTATTTACTCATTGTTTATATATCGCTATATTAGCTGCTTTAGAGTCGGCATAATTAACGTTTACTAAATCATTAACATCATCAGCGTTATAAAACCTATCATAAATCCATGAACATCGAGCCATTGGACATTGCTAGTCTTTAAACGAAGGAAAGTTTTGCTATGAAACTAATCAGTGTTAACCATTTGTGTCATTAGATTCGGTCCGTTTTTGTCCGCATTTATGTTCCATGCGTCTTTCCATCGAAACAAATATAATTCTGTTTCAGCTGTTAGGTGATTGTGTTTTCTAATGCACTTAGGTTACACAACGGCGGACAGTCAACCTTATCAGCACTCGATAATTATTTACCATTGGTTGCCTTGTTTTCTTCATGAATTGCCTGCAGTATGTGGATTCTAGACGCGACATCAAAACTAAATTGTCACAGAAAACATACACTCACTCAGGGTTTGAACTTACGAACCAAGTTTGTAACACGAACATGATATACATTGATCTAAGCGGACATTCTTGACACTAACAAATTAAACAATTGTTTACTTGTGATTAAGAGGAAATTTTGTTAAATGATAATTCTCAAGTAACATTAAACACAGGGTAGGCTCTGGACAGTTACGAAGTGTCGAAAGAAATGTCGATGGGAGACAATAACGACTTTTCCAATATTCTTCTGATAAGGGATTATCTAAGTGTAATCGTATTCATGGATAATTCAATTCAGAATTTAGAAAAGTTATGACGGTTCAGGAGTACAAACATTCATATCAATTGATTTTAAAGAAATAACAAGATTAATAAACCTGTGGTTAAATGAATGACGCATGTACGAATCGTTCATTCTCGTGGCATCTCTTTCATGTTAATTTGCACGTCGAACCATATTCCAACTCGATCACGTTATATATACATGTATTAAGGAACAAATACACCGATAGTAAGGGTTCATTTATTAGAAAAAATAAACAACGGGATTATATCTTTGAAGACCCATTAGCTTGTTTAACTGATCTTTGCTATCAATAAGCAACAAACATGCATGATGTTGTACAGTGATTTTATCCTTTTCGTGATAACATAGTCTTACTCATGGGAACCCTTTTTATTGTGTATTGAATATTCAGTAGATAGACCGAGTTATTGACTGGTTCATCGCATAGGGGACTGTTTCAAACATATCAAGGTAAGCATGTACCCGTAATAAAATCATAACATCATTTACATTGAAGAAATTTGAGATGACCAACGTATTTTGTTTTAAAAAGGGTACCTGTTCCCAATAATGGATTTGTACGGCCATTATTTTCGGATGTTTTATGATGTCGGCATGAGCAAGCAATCGTTAGCAAATATAAAAAGTATTATTTTGCTTATTTTGATAGAAAGTGAGCGGCAAATATTAAATACTAATCGAACTGGTGTGACTTTATGCTATAAAAATACATTCGGTGTGAACCACAATGAATTATGAAATTTCCTCTGAAACATTTGATGTTCATTTGTTCAAAGCGCGAGCAGTTTAATTCTTCTGTGGAAAGCTGATTGTACGAGATGACAACAATGGCTGTAGATGTAGAGTTTTTAAATGAACCATAAATGTGTATGTAGAAATGTTAATAAATCATGTTGTTAAAATGATGTGGCAAAGACTAAACGCCGAATGTTAAACCTTGAATGCAGACATTGTCAATTCATTTATATTGCTGAATTGAGGCTCATCATTTCAAAATGCCTGGAGCACCTTTGTCAATGGTGAACGAGCTAGTATGCCGAGAATACTTTTATCTAGGTCGTTGAATTGCCCTTCGCAAAGACATTTCCAATAACTAAACTTTTCTGACTGACATGTAGGTATGTTATAACCTATGCAGATAGTATAATAACAAGTTAAATATTCAACAACACGATATTTCATGAATGCAGTGTATTTATTTATGTAAAATACAAGATATGATAAATTTTCTACGATAAAAGGATAATCCATTTGACGGAGCGGTCTTTACATTGTCATCATGTGTTATTGTATACGTCTGAAAAATAATATGATTTCAGTGAGAGAAAGAATGGAAGAAATATTAATCATTTTTTATGTTTACTTTTTGTCCATCTCTACTACTATATTCAGTGAATATATGCAAAAGGTATAAGAATATAAGAGCAAAGTTATTAAATGCGTGATGCCGAATGTTGGAAGTGTTAAAATCATTCTACATTACATTTACAATCATCAATATATACCTTCTTAATAACCATGTCTTGTTTAACCGTAGTAACAATTTTTTCCTTTACATGGTCTTTTGTATTTGCCAAATGAACCACTGCCGAACCCGAAAGCACCGCCTGAGGAAAAGCCACCAGTAGTGTACACAGGGCCAGCACTCATGCTTACACCACCGACACCCAGACCGACACCAGCCCCAGTACCAGCAAATGCACTACCCACACCTGCACCAGCGCCAGCAAATGCCCGGTTCAAGCCTCCATTCCATGATCCATAATTATAGCCAGTGTACCAAGGTCTTCCATAGTTATTATAGCTTCCATAGTTGAATCCAGGTCCGCCACCATAAACACCGGCACCAGCACCACCAAATGCACCGCCAAAACTGCCAAAACCGGCACCAGCGCCAGCAAAAGCTCCGCTCAAACCTCCACTGTAACCATATTGTGGTCTATAAACGTGAAATTTGGTGTACACTGGACGTCCCCAGTTATAATTATTTCCAAATGAGTAGCCACCTCCTCTACCAAAGTAGCTCGTGCCAGCACCAACACCGAATGCGCTACTGGAACCAAACCGGGGACCATAATTGTACCATGATGGACGATTCCAATATGCACCGGTGCAAACAGCGACTAAGCAAGCTAAGATAATAGTTGTCTTCATCTTGACTATCTGAAAGTAAAAATAAGTATTGCTTTTATAAAACATTAAATGGCACTAGTATATCAAACATGATGAAATATGTTAGTCGTCCAAATAAACTGATCAATAAATGTTTGTGTTTACGAGTACTTATGACACATTAACTCTTCTGTGGTTTCGCCTTTTTTCGGTGAGGATTTCATTTTGTGGATTGTGTGCACAACGAATATAAACGCCGAGGTCTGAGTCAACCATCTAACGATTCGAGATACCAGAGATTGCACTGAGAACTAACAAAACAACTTTCAGAATGTCTACTCGACCTGTAACGCATATGTTTATGTCCTTATGGCTGGCATTTTTCTTAGTTTCGTAACTGGGTAGTATGGAGTGTATCTCTCTATGAGATGCATACTCTTTATAGATTTATATCGGAAACAATGATGTGCAATTATTCAAGTAAGAACATGTGACACAACGTACGGAAGAAACGTGTAAAGCGTAAGCATATCTAGGCACTTCCTTCGATTCACAGAAATTATTTTTCAACTTTTACAAGCATTTTCAAGTATAACTAGGAATGTATCCGGAGGACACGGATGTACTCTCTGTGTGCAATGTCAAATTCTGTAACTCCTGTGAAATTTGTAACGAAAATCGGACTTGACCTGTATTTTATCATTATACCTTCATGTACATTTTGAAACAGGTCCATTAAATTTATTCTGAGTTACAGCTCGAAAACCAAAATTTGAACGGATAGACGGACGCACCGACTGACGCACCGACGGACGGACGGACAGGCGTCACACTTCTTGTCCTTCGCTGTTTCGAATGGCGGCTGGATAATAAAAACAAGTGAATATCACATGCCATAAAAGTTTTGACGCGTGAAGGTCGATGAACTGATTTTACAATGATAACATAAACAGTAAGGCGACAAATTATATCCACAAAAGAAATAGAAAACATGAGGATTTTGCCCAACAAAAATAAATTGTATCACATTATTCGGTATTTTGAAACACCTAAAGTCAATTTATAAGCTCGGCTGATCGTAGTGATAACATTTTGGCAAGAGCTGATGAAAAAACAACAAATACCATAAACGGTAAAACGGCTGATGTAATGCATACAATACAAACATTAAAAAATATCCATCAGACGTGAATTTGAAATAAGTGTTCTACATACACTGGAACAATATCATTCGTGTCTGTGACATTAGTAGATAACTATATACAATTTTATTATTAGATATGACACGATAGTAACAAGTTTCAGAACTTGAATACAATTTTTTTTAAATATGTCGGATCCAACATAGGTATGGGTTTATCAGAGGCTGCTGAAAGACAACAAATGTTAGAGAATGCAGAATTAAGGAAATGCGGCTAAAAAGTGCTAGCAGATGACTTACCTTTGTCTGAGTGTGGTGACGACTGTGTTTGGTTTGAAATTGTGAGGTTTATATAGTATGCAAGAATGAAACAATGTATGTGACTTGATTATAAATGTGAGTAATTACTATGCTAATAAGGGCTTTAAACAAAGTACTTGCAACATAAACTTTTAATGATTGATCTTCACCTCGAGATATCATTGCTGCCGTTAGTAATTTCTCAACAATCTGCTTGGTTACGGTGTAATGGAGTTCTATACCTTTACTATATGATATATGGTGAAAACTTTTAATTTTTGTCATGAAACATGCATTCCCGAGTAGTAAAGGGTGTGTCTTTGTCATAAGCCGCTTGCCGTTGTCATATTGACGCCCTGTTGCTTTGAGAGACATTCTCATCGAATGCATACCAACAAGTTGCCACAACTGCGGGTTCCTGTAGTCCTTTCTAGCCATTTTCATGTTACGAACACTGGGCTAAAGGTAATGCTTCGTGTATGCCTAAATAGATTGCATTGGCATACTGCTGCTTACGAAAAGGACGAGATATATTGTTTCATCGCCTCTATCTACTGGTTCAATTATCACTACGGATATAAAAAGCTTTACCCCTAACTACGGAATATCATATCTGTCGATTGCAAACAGAAATTGACTAATAAAAAAGTAAACAGAAATATGTAATTGGATGCTCAACACTTTTCAGCTTTTTAGTATAGAATGGACAGGCAAATTATCATGTGAAATGTGAAATCAGCACACGGAATCAATGGAGTCTGATTGTCTGGCTACTGTATATTTACTGGACAAACTGTTTAAAATAATCGACAATTGTAAAAATTACTTAAAGAACTCGCACCCGAATTTTGACAAATCGTACCTGACTCAACAAGTCAACTTTTTAATGAAACAAGATGTGTACAATACGTAAAAATACACATCGAATTTTATAGGATGGACTATTGGCTTGTACTTACGACGGACTGAAATAGCATTGGTTAATAATATATATAATAAATTATATTTCTCTTCGCACATAAGCAAGTATTGTGATACAAACAAAGAATTAATAAAGTCAATTCGAATCAAGGGGATTTAGCTTATGTCGGTTTATAATCTATATAATATATTGTCTTTCTTTTTCGCTCTTAACCAAGAGCTCTGATACAAACAAACAATTAATCAGATCAATTCGATTCAAAGGATTTTAGATTATGTCGCATTATTTAAAAGTGAGTCAAACGATGCATCTCGAAAATTAGTTGCAATTTGTCACTCTATATTAACAAAATATTAAAATGATCAATGTTAATAAAAAGTTGGTATTCTGGACGTTAAACACAATCAATCCTTTACCACAAATATGCATGATTGAAATTAAATTGCAGTTTGTTCTTCAGTTTGATAATATCATTGAACTGTAAATAGGACTTATTCTTTTATTCTTCAAGTCATTTCTTCTGAAATGTTCTCATATGTCTTCTCAAATGCATTGTCAAGTCCATGACTCACATATCAATCATCAATAGAATAATCATATATAGTATATATAATCTAACCCTGCATGTTAAAATATGTATCGAGGAGCACTCGGAAACCCGGGTCGGCGACAAAGCAGTATTACCGTTCGGGCCACTGGAAGAACGACCCCCTTCTGGCCTTATATGTATTACAATTATTCAACAGTTGCAGTCTTCGTTTCTTTTCCAGAGAACGATTTTGATCGACAACTATCCTCCATCATAATAACATATCCTCATGCTCACAAAAATATTTAATCAACGTCTAAGAATTTGATTATAATTCACAGTTCATTCATTAATATTCTGTAGGGACTGCATATGTTGCGTTTGTATCAATAATGTAATTATAATTTTGTCAGGTTTTATCTAAATACATTATTTTGATTTATTCATGCAATGCATCTATTTCTACAAGATATATACGCGTTGTTCTAATACATACATCGAGGGTTCAACGCAACAGTGTCGTAACTCATATTGAAATAAGAACAAGTTACGACAGTGTGGCGCTGAGCCCTCGACATGGGAAAACCTGGGAATAAGAGAATCCAAGATTTATGATCACAGATATATGAAGAAAACAAATCATCTAATTAGATGAAAAAGCTATTATGACATTCTTCATAATATGTACATACTAGTACTTTAGAAGCTTTAAGCTAAAATCCGGCATCTTGACAGCTTGTCTTTTATTTTCCTGTGCATTTATCATTGTCCCTAACCAATCTAAAACACAAACACTATGAAAAAACATCTGGTTCGCTCACTTAAATTTCACTAAGCGTATATAGCAAAACTGATCTTCTAAAATGCCAGGAATCTAATAATATAAATATATCTGCTGTTCTAAAGTGCTAGGAATCGTTTGAATCGTAATCGTAGCTAATATTCTACAATGATAGGGATCGTAACAGTAGGTAGAATTTTCAAAAGAAATATATTCTCGAATGCTACAGATATATTTTCCAGCGATAAAAACGATGATAATATATGTAAGAATATTGACAGCTGCCAGATGATAACGCACGTTTTCAACATTCTTAAGCTGCTCGTTATTTTGTATTATAACACCCTTTCTACGCAAAATTTATCACGAATGACGATTTTATCACTTACATACTGAACAGTTGTCAGACTCCCGGAAGTTTATATCATATAGAAGTTGTTTATAATATATAAATAGTATATGTGGCTTAAAGTAGCTTTTGTACTCATAAAGATACATTTAATCCGAGCGGAGTGACGTTGTCATTAATTGCTATCAAAAAGGCATTCAGCGAATGACGATTTGTCACTTATAATTATACTGAACAGTTGTCAGACTCCTGGAAGTTGGTGCCATGCATAAACTGCTTATAATATATAAATACAGTATATATGGCTTATAGTAGCTTTTGTACTCATAAGGATATATTTCATTCGAGTGGAGTGACGTTGTTATTAATTCCTATCAATAAGGCATTCAATGGATTCATTAATAATTAGTTACTCATGGTATATCTATCGCTATATTAGGTGCTTTAGAGTCGGCATAATTCACGTTGTACTAAATCATTAACTAACATCGTCAGCGTTATAAACACTTTCATAAATCCATGAATATCGAGCCATTGGACATTGCTTGTCTTTAAACGAAGAAAAGATTTGCTATGAAGCTAATCAGTGTCAACCATTTGTGTGGTTAGAATCGGCCCGCTTTTGTCCGCATTATGTTTCATGTGTCTTTCCATCGAAACAAATATAATTCTGTTTCAGCTGGTATGTGATTGTGTTTGCTAATGCACTTCAGTTACACAACGGCGGACAGTCAACCGTATCAGCATTAGACGATTATTTGCCATTGGTTGCCTTGTTTTCTTCATCAATAGCCTGCAGTGTGTGGATTCTAGACGCGACCTCATAACTAAATTGTCACATAAAAACATACACTCGCTCAGGGTTTGAACTTACGAACCAAGTTTGTAACACGAACATGATATCCATTGATCTAAGCGGACATTCTTTACGCTAATAAAAAAATGCTTTATATGTGATTAAGTGGAAATTTTGTTAAATGGAAATTCTCAAGTAGTATTAAACACAGGCTAGACTCTGGACAGTTGCGAAGTATCGAAAGAAATGTCGATGAGCGACAATTACGACTTTTCCAATTTTTTTCTGATAAGGGATTATCTAATTGTAGTCGTATTCTTAGAAAATTCTATTCAGAATTTAAAAAGCATTTCGATTCGATTATTTCTGTCTAGCTTTTGACAAGGCTACGTGTTTCATTTGCGACGGCTCAGTAGTACAAACAATATTTTTCTGATAAGGGATTATCTAAGTGTAATTGTATTCATGGATAATTCAATTTAGAATTTAGAAAAGGTATGACGGTTCAGGAGTACAAACATTGATATCAATGGATTTTAAACAAATAACAAGATTTATGAACCTGTGGTTAAATGAATGACGCATGTATGGATCGTTCATTCTCGTGGCATCTCTTTCATGTTAATTTGCCCGTCGAACCATATTCCAACTCGATCACGTTATATACACATGTATTAATGAACAAATACACCGATAGTAAAGGTTCATTTATTAGAAAAACAAACTTTAAAGACCCATTAGCATTTTAATTGATCTTTGCTAACAATAATCAACAAACATGCAAGATGTTGTACAGTGATTTTGTCCTTTTCGTGATAACATAGTCTTACTCATCGCAGCCCCTTTCATTGTGTACAGAATGACTGGTTCATCGCATAGAGGACTGTTACAAACATAACAAAATAAGCATGTGCATGTAATAAAACCATAATATCATTAACTTGGAAGTAATTTGAGATGACCCACGGATTTTGTTTTAAAAAGGGAAAGCTTTTCCCAATAATGTATTTGTATACTCATTATTTTCGGATGCTTAATGATGTCGGCATGAGCAAGCAATCGGAAGCAAAAATAAAAGAAACATATTATTTTTCTTATTTTGATAAAAAAAAACGAGCGGCAAATCTGATTAAATAATTATCGCACTGGTGTGACCTTATGCCATAAAAATACATTCGGTGTAAACTACAATGAATTATGAAATTTTCTCTGAAAGATGTGATGTTCATTTGTCCAAAGCGCGAGCAATTGAACACTTCTGTGGAATGCTGATTGTACGAAACGCAGCAATGGCTGTATACGTAGAGTTTTTAAATGCACCATAAATGTATGTGAAGAAATGTTTATAAATCATGTCGTTTAAAATGAAGTGGCAAAGACTAAACGTCAACTGTTCAACCTTGAATGCAGACATTGTCAATTCATTTATATTGCTGAATTGATGCTCATCATATCAAAATGCCTGGAGCTCCTTTGTCAATGGTGAGCGAGCTAGTATGCCGAAAATACTTTTACCTAGGTCTTTGTATATAGCTAGATTTGTAAGAATAATTAAGTATTGGATAAAAATAAAAAAAACTCAGATAATATTATTATTAGAACTATGTACAAACAAAGTCTTAAAGATTGTAACAATGGTTTTAAAAACTGGGTTTACAATGTTAGATGTTTATTAAATAACTATGGTTTTGGGTATGTGTTTAATGAAAGTGATACCATTGATGAAAAGTTATTTCCGGTTGTTTTCAAAGAAAGGTTAATTGATACCTTTAAACAAGAGTGGTTTAATGATTTAGAACGTAGCAGTATTTTAACAAACTTGTGTCATAGTAAAAAGATTTTTTGTTATGAAAATTATTTGAACGTTTTACCCAAGAAATACAGAATTTATTTCTGTCGTTTAAGGCTAACTGCACTTAAACTAAGAATTCATACAGGTCGTTATTCATCAAACAGTATTCCATGTAATTTAAGGTATTGTGAATTATGTAATTCCCATGACCTGGCAGACGAATATCATGTTATATGTAAATGTCCTTTTTATGACACGTTAATAAAACAATATATCAAGCGTTATTTTTACATTCGTCCATCTATGTACAAGTTTATTGAACTACTTAACTGCCAGAATATTTCAATGTTAATAAATATATCATTATTCATTAAGAACTCTTTAGATTCAAAAAAGCATGCAACAATTAATAATTAGTATTTAGTTTATCCTCATAAATAGTTAAAACTATTCACAACTAAATTTCGAAAAAATGTACCGTACTATCCTTTGATGTTTTATATGAACGATTTATATCATGTGTCTAAATATGAATTCATGTAGGTATATATCTTGATTTGATGTATATATGTGTATGATTTGTTTTCCTGTATCATATTACTATGAACATTTGTACACGTAAAATAAAATTATGTTCTGTTCTGTTCTGTTGTTGATGGAGTGAGACCTGTTCAACGAAATAGTTTTACTGTGTACAGTTGTGGATGTCACATCACACTTCAGCCTTAAATAGTCCTTCGCATAGGCATTTCCAATAACTAAACTTTTCTGACTGACATGTAGATATGTTATAACATATGCAGACAGTATAATAACAAGTTAAATATTCAACAACACGATATTTCATGAATGCATTGTATTTATTTATGTAAAATACAAGATATGATAAATTTTCTACGAAAGAAGGATAATCTATTCGACTGAGCGGTCAGATCTTGTTGTAACATTGTCATCATGTGTTCTTGTATACGTCTGAAAAAATAACATGATTTCAGTGAGAGAAAGAATGGAAGAAATATTAATCATTGTTTATGTTTACTTTATGTCCATCGTTAATGCTCTACAACTATGATCAGTGAATATATGCCTGGTAAATGGTAAGCTTTTCAGTATGGAAAGAAAGTTCAGTCAAAATGTTTTAAAAACTTTTTCCTCTTTGCTTTGTAAAAAGGAAAATTATATTGACAGAAAAGTAGGAGAAAAGAGCGGTGTAAATAAATGCGTGATGCCGAATGTTGGAAGTGTTAAAATCATTCTACATTACATGCACAATAATCAATATATACCTACTTAAACACCATGTCTTCTTTAACCGTAGTAACAATTTTTTCCTTTACATGATCTTTTGTATTTGCCAAATGAACCACTGCCGAACCCGAAAGCACCGCCTGAGGAAAAGCCACCAGTAGTGTACACAGGGCCAGCACTCATGCTTACACCACCGGTAAATGCTCCACCCAAACCGACACCAGCCCCAGTACCAGCAAATACACCGCCCGCACCTGCACCAGCGCCAACAAATGCTCCACTCAAGCCTCCATTCCATGGTCCATAATTATAGCCAGTGTACAAAGGTCTTCCATAGTAATTATAACTTCCATAGTTGAATCCAGGTCTGCCACCATAAACACCGGCACCAGCACCACCATATGCACCGCTAAAACCGACACCGGCACCAGCACCACCATATGCACCGCCAAAACCGACACCGACACCGGCACCGGCGCCAGCAAAAGCTCCGCTCAAACCTCCACTGTAACCAACTTGTGGTCTATAAACGTGATATTTGCTGTACACTGGACGTCCCCAGTTATAATTATTTCCAAATGAGTAGCCACCTCCTCTACCAAAGTAGCTCGTGCCAGCACCAACACCGAATGCGCCACTGGAACCAAACCGGGGACCATAATTGTACCATGATGGACGATTCCAATTTGCACCGGTGCAAACAGCGACTAAGCAAGCTAAGATAATAGTTGACTTCATCTTGACTATCTGGAAGTAAGAATAAATACTGCTGTTATAAAACATTAAATGGTACTAGTATATCAAACATGATGAAATATGTATGTCTTCCAAATAAACTGATAAACAAGTATTTGTGTTTATGACAAGTACTTAATATGACTTATTAACTCTTCTGTGGTTTCACCTTTTTTCGGTGGAAATTCATTTTGTGGATTTGTGCATAACGAATATCAATACCGAAGTCAGAGTCAACCATCTAACAATTCGAGATACCGGAGATTGCACTGAGAACTAAGTGTATCTCGCTAAGAGATGCATATCTTTATAGATTTATATCGAAACAATGATGTGCAATTATTCAAGTAAGAACATGTGACACAATGTACCGAAGAAACGTGTAAAGCGTAAGCATATCTAGGCACCTCCTTCAATTATCAGAAATCATTTTTCAACTTTTACAAGCATTTTCAAGTATAACTAGAAATGTGTCCGGATGACACCAATGTACCCTCTGTATACTATGTCAAATTCCGTAACACCTGTGAAACTTGTAACCAAAATCGGATTTGACTTGTAATGTATCATTATGCACATTCATGCAAAATTTGAAACAAGTCCATTACATATTTCTTGAGTTATAGCTCGGAAACCAAAATTTGAACGGATAGACGGACGCATCGACGGACGGACAGGCGTTACACTTCTTGTCCTTCGCTGTTTCAAATGGCGGGTGCATAATAAAAACAATTGAATATGTCGCATGCCATAAAAGTTTTGATTCGTAACTGTCGATAAACTAATTTAACAATTTTTACAATTTGGCGACAAACTATTTCCACAAAACAAATAACAAAAACATAGAAGACATGAGGATTTTGCCCAAGGAAGATAAATTGCTTCACAGTATTCGGAATACCTTCACTAATTTTGGAACATCTAAAGTCATTTTCCTAGCTCGGCTGATCTTATTAATAACAGTTTGGCGAAAGGTGAAAAAAAATGTAATGGACAATCCATGCAATACAAACATATTAAAAAATATCCATGAGACTTGACTTTGAAACAAGTGTTATAAATTCTACATATACCGGGATAGAATTATTTGTTATTATTTGAATAAGAATTTTATTATTAAATACGATTCAATACTAACAAGTTTCTGAACTAGAAGCTAATTTTTCGAAATATGTCGGATCCAACAAAAGTATGGGTTTATAAGACGCTACTGAAAGACAAAAACATGTGAGAGAGTGCAGAATTAAAGAAATGCGACTAAAATAGCAAGAAGAGGACTTACCTTTGTCAGAGTGTGGTGACGACTGTGGTTGGTTTGAAACTGTGAGGTTTATATAGCATGCAAGACAGAAAAAAAGTATGTGACTTGAATTATAAATGTGCGTAATTACTATGCTAATAAGGGCTTTAAACAAAGTACTTGCAACGTAAACTTTTTAATGATCGATCTTCACCTCGACATATATTTGATGTCGTTAGCATAACTATGTTTTTTTTCAATAATCTGCTTGATTACGGTGTAATGGAGTTCTATACCTTTACTATAATATATTTGGTGAAAATGTTGTTTAACTTATATATTTTGTTATGAAACAAGCATACCTTGGTAGTACTAGAGGACCTGTTGGTGTGTCCTTGTCATAAGCTGCTTGCCAGTGGCCATATTGACGTCTTATACCTTTGAGAAGCATCCCCATCGAATGCATACTGGTCAACAAGTTGCCATCTCTGGATTTGTGATAGTCCTTTTCTAGCCATTTTCATGTTCTTAACATTAGCTAAAGGTAATGCTTCATGAATGCCTAAATAAATTGCACTGGCATACTGCTGCTTACGAACAGGACGTGATGCATAATTCCATCGCCTCTATCTACTTATACAATTATTACCAAGGATATAAAAGCTTCATCTATTAGTACGGAATATCAATCGTGTCAACTGCAAACATAAATACCAGATGTATTGATCAATTGTGTTCTATACAGAACTGTATAAGTGGGTCCTCAATTTTTTTCAGGTTTTCATCATAGAATGAAGGAAAGGCAATTTATCATGTGAAACGTGAAATAATCAACCTGAATCACTGGAGTTTACTTATCTGGCTACTGCAAATTAGTTGAAAACATTTTAAATTAAGCGACAATTGTGAAAAGTTCTGACAGAATAAAAGAAACTAATTGAGGGATAATTAAATGCGTAGATCCAAAACATATACATTCAGTTTCTAAATAAAACCCGAAGTCTGTTTCGTATGCAATAAGGCCACCCAGGAAATTAATGTGTTGTCTGTAACGCTACCTATTCACCAAATCTTTCTGGTCAACTCGTATCTTAGACAACTCGTACCTTAGACAACTCGTATCTCAGACAACTCGTATCTTAGACAACTCGTACCTTAGACAACTCGTACCTTAGACAACTCGTACCTTAGTTAACTCGTACCTTAGTCAACTCGTACCTTACATAACTCGTAACTTAGACAATTCGTACCTTAGACAACTCGTAACTTAGACAACTCGTACCTTAGACAACTCGTAACTTAGACAACTCGTAACTTAGACAACTCCTACCTTAGACAACTCGTACCTTAGTTAACTCGTACCTTAGACAACTCGTAACTTAGACAACTCGTACCTTAGACAACTCGTAACTTAGACAACTCGTAACTTAGACAACTCGTACCTTAGACAACTCGTACCTTAGTTAACTCGTACCTTAGTCAACTCGTACCTTAGACAACTCGTACCTTAGACAACTCGTACCTTAGACAACTCGTACCTTAGTTAACTCGTAACTCAGACAACTCGTACCTTAGACAACTCGTACCTTAGACAACTCGTACCTTAGTTAACTCGTACCTTAGACAACTCGTTACTTAGACAACTCGTACCTTAGACAACTCGTACCTTAGACAACTCGTACCTTAGACAACTCGTACCTTAGACAACTCGTAACTTAGACAACTCGTACCTTAGACAACTCGTACCTTAGACAACTCGTAACTTAGACAACTCGTACATTAGACAACTCGTACCTTAGCCAACTCGTACCTTAGACAACTCGTACCTTAGACAACTCGTAACTTAGACAACTCGTACCTTAGACAACTCGTAACTTAGACAACTCGTACCTTAGACAACTCGTACCTTAGACAACTCGTACCTTAGACAACTCGTACCTTAGACAACTTGTACTTAAATTATATATACAAAACAATATCGTGTATTCACATAAATCACTCATACAATGATTAAAGCAATACAAGAAACATTCAAACATATGGTGAGAATCAGATAACTGTGAAATGCTAAGAGACTTAAAATTGTCTAAAACAACAGAAGTATCTTAAGAGTCAAAGTAATTTTTATTTTATATTGCGAAATATAGTATATAAATAGAGCTAAATTTAGTAGTACTTTCTTGGATCTTGAAGATTCCAATAAATCAAATATGTTTAATGTTGGCCAAATATATAAAATAAGGTTTAAATATTTCCTTCTTAGCACTCTGTAAAAAGGGCATACTAATTAAAAGTGAAACTCATTTTCGACGACTTTCATTGGAAATTTACATAGCCTATTTTTTCTATTCTATTAAAACGTCGTTCGATGATACTCGGAATCTTGTTAGCGCAGCTCTGTGTTTGAATTCATTAATTACATCCAATTACATTCCTCGAAAATAAATGCATGTTTAAAGATAGAGTAGTTCGTTAATATTCTGGAGTTATTTACAGACGACTACCAGCTTTGTCAAAATATATAAACTCGGTAACGAGTTGACTTAGGTACGAGATGACCAGTTACCCTCACTGTCAGGCTGTCAACTTCACTGACATTGGTCTAGGTCAGGTTTTGTCATGCCGATATTTTTGTTTGAGAAAACATATACAAATATATCACGCCTACTACAAAATAGTCTTCTGTCATTGGATGTTTTGACGTTACGTGGTGACCTAATATATCCTATATTACGTTACCAGAATATATTAGGTCTGTAATCGAAACATTTATGTCAAGTATTGGGTCTGTATTGGATACTTTTCTTGTAAACGATGAGGAGGAAGGCAGTCTGTGTGATATAATCACCTTCGGTCTCGCTCCATATGGTTTACCACAGAACCGTATATCCCGTATCGGGTCAGTTATAACTAACCCTGTACCATTAGTACATGTATTCTAAAATAGTTCAACGATCCTGTATTCATTTTAGAGGAACCAGATGTTGTATGTTGTGATGTATTTTATACGTCTAAACAGAATACAAGTAATTGATCTGTTATACCAATGTCTTCAATCATAATTGTGCTTGTTCACACTTTCGGCGTTGCATTTCGTCACTGCATCGTTCAATGAATAATTTGCATCTGATTATAGACAAGAGATAAACAATAAATACTTCTAATTAATTATTTGTGGGAATATCATTGATTAATGAATGCACAATGCAAGTATGAATTTTAAATGATTCGTCGATGTATGGAGCTAGTGAGAGATCCATATTCATTTTAGTGTTGTTGTTTTTAGCCTAAATTTTATATGATGAATTTATTCACAATTTATGTCTTATGTCAGTATGATTCAAGATGGGTCGACCTTGCGATATGTGTTTATTACTAACAATGAGTTGATATAAAGTAAACATAGACGTAGTCAACATACAATCTGCACAATTGAGAAACTTTGCAAAGATGACAATTTTAAAATAGAATATTTTGATTTTGTGAATAAAAAGTGTTTTATTCAATTGATTGTAGTTTGGATCTAATGTCAGCTGTTAAAGCTATAAATTATAACATTAAAGCCCTGTCACACTAGGGCCGCGTTCTCACGGCGATCCCACGGCGTCAAAGAAAAATGCAGAACGCAGAGGCGCAGCAACGCCGTGGCATCTCCAGTAGACGCGTTTGGATAGCATGGAACGCCGAGAGACGGCGCGCACTTTGAGCATGCACAAAACAAGCGCCGTCGCTCGGCGTATTAGTTAGAAAGCTTTGGGATCGCCGTAAGGTCGCCCTAGCAGCGCAGTAAGATCTCCTATAACACCACAGATCGCCGTGAGAATGCTATGGCTGTCGTTGGCCTTTTGGAACGATGGAACGCCACGTGAGCTCCGTAGCAACGCCTTAGTAGCTATAAGGACGCAGTGACATCTCTATTTTCACAAAAATATTTCAGATTTTTCTTGCGATCTCATGGCGTTCTGGAAAATTAAACAACGCCGAGCTAACGCAGTGGAAACGCGGCATAGTGTGACAGGGTTATTTATTAGCGAGATGTTTAAGTTTGAAAATCGCCGTCTTAGCTGTGAGTTATCTGTAAGTCGGGACCTGAACTCCAGATTAAAGATAGACATTTCTTAGTCCGGAAAATACTTTTATTTAATGGTATTATATCAAATATGTTATAAATTTTATGAAAAATATATGTGTGCCAATAGTTTAAAATTAATGGCGTGCTCATTTCTTTCATTGACTAATATGTACGTGGGACAAAAATAAAATTTGTAATTAAACTGTTTAACTTTCACGTTTTAGATTAATTAGAGTGGATCGATGGCCTAGTGGTATCGAATCTCAACTCCGCCTTCCGATATTTCTGAGTGTCCCCATTTAGAAAATAACAAGAAACGGGTTAGGTCAGTATCGCTGCATTACACCGGGTAAGCTAGAGAAGAGGCAAACTATTCGAAATAATAGTAGTGATACAAATACCTAGTTCTCCTTACCCCCCCCCCCCCCGTCTATCTTTATCTCTCTCTCTCTCTCTCTCTCTCTCTCCCTCTCTCTCTCTCTCTCTCTCTCTCATTACCCCTCCCCCCTCTCTCTGTCTCTCTATGGTGCGACTCTGAAATGGTCATAGCCGTCGATTTGGCAGTTTTAAACGACAAATAAACTAAACTTAATTTAGATGAACTGCCTTCTGTATCTCTATATATCGAATATCAACGAAATAGGTACTAGTATTTACAGGTGTCCCTACTGAGACTTCTTGTTAGCTTTCATTACTGTAATGTTCTGACGCGTCTTTGTAGTTATGCCCTCTTTAAACACCGAGGCAAACACCAGAATGTATTCATGCGGTACCCCTCGGAAAGTGGTATATTGTCCTTCATTCTTTGTATATACCTATGTGTTGATTGGTTTTGGATATGGTTAGTTTTGAAATCGTGAAATTATTTGTACGTGTTTTTCTATATATCCTCTTTTTGTCTGTATTCATGAGCATTGCATTTAGCAAATTGAAACTGATCGCTATACTGCCGCAAGTACACGTTTTATTTCACACGATGGAGTGGTAATTGGATCACCTTCCATTGGTAATAAAACAAATCTCCTAATATACTGCGTAAAGATTGAAAATATGAAGATAAAAAATTATTAATGTGTTTGAGGTGCGCTTTCATTAACATGTTTGGTTAAAATACGCATGCGTTGTCGTTTTAATAATAATAATCGCATGCACGTAAATTATAATGATTTATACTATTGTAAGTGACACTGTAGCGTATAGCTTATAGCATAGTGTGGTGAATTTTATATTTAGGTTCTGTCACAGTGCTTTAGATTTATCATTTTTGTATCGTGATATCAATTAAAAGCAAAGTCATTTTCAATGGTTAGTTTATTCATCAAACTTTGCTTAGATCTTCAAATATTTTATTAGTCATGCCAACAAATGATTATGCAATACATTTAAATAAATACGAATACTTTCGATAAATGAATAATAACGTAATCACGAGTATCAGAAGTTAATCTGACGCGGAGTTAAAAAACACGGGCGAATGACGGTTAGCAAACTTCTCACACCGGTTACGTCACGCTTTGCTACTATAACTACTAATGTACTGATCAAGGGAGGTAACCGCTGCGGGTAGTTTGACTAGTTTGATGTCCAGACTGGAATCCTGCTAGACAATATCATGATTTGCATCGCCATAAACTCATTCGTCTGTGCCCAGTAAACGTTGCTGGAAAATAGTTAGGTTTACGCTTACTTCATCAAATCAAAGTACTGACAGTACTCGTGGTAACTGAACTTACATATGCTTGCAATGCATAATGGAACGGGAACTAGTTTAACAATTATATGGCGGATGTAGAAAAACGTAGTTCTTTGGTCCGCATCAAAGTCTATGCGAGCAGAGCGAGTGACGCCTATGGAAAGCTGAACTTTCGTAGAATAGGAAGTAACTGTTCTCAATATAGAATTGTGTTCTTTTTTGTCCCAAAAATTAATTTCGAACTATTGAGATTCGTCCTCAACTATGTTCGTACTTTTGATTTTGCTGCAAGAAACTTCAGGACTGAGGTCAAACCTATACTGCTGATCGTACAACTGGACGAACAATTATGTTTATGGCCTTGTAATTACGTGACATTGTATTATGGTTATTCAATAGCTGTCCGTGTTCGTTTCTTTTCCAAAGAACGGGTTTGATTGATAACTTTCCTCCATCATAATTACATATCATCATGTTCACAAACATACTTAATCAACGTCTAAGAATTTGATTGAAATATAATGATCTCTTATTAATATTCTGTGGGGACTGCAGATGATGCGTTTGTATCAAAAATGGTAATTACAATTTTGTCAGGTTTTATCCAAATGCATTACTTTGATTTATTAATGCAATACATTTATTTATTCCAATTAAATACATTATGCATCAAGGTTTTCTATTCATTTATTGCATGACATATATTTACATAGATCTAGAAGAATTATACCTCCGATACAGGTTATAACGAAGTTCGTTATATGTGAGCAACTTACAGTGAAATTTACTATAAGCGTGTGCTCGGTTACAATGAAAACTCGGTTACAGCGAAATAATTTTTATACCCCCTGGCATTTCGTTATAAGCGAGTTTTACTGTACTTCTATTCAATACCGATTACAGTGGTCAAAGGTTTACTAGTTTATTTCAATAAAGTGAAACAATCCAATTAACTGTGCATTCTTAATTATCGTGTAAACTAAGGGAGATAATTCTTGCCAAACTTCTTGGATTCTTGCACATTTCTAAAAGACATATGCGCATTGTTATATGGTTTAATGCATAGATAAGCAAAGCTTGACATAATGGATATACAAATTCGCTTATTAATGAATAGGAGTTCCTGCAATCAAGTATGAAGAAATAAATTTATTTAAAGTTGATTGCACGCGTTTTTGCATAATTATAGTAGCTTTTGTAATCATATTCGAACGGAGTACCCAAGATTTGCAATTAAAATATTAAACACGTGTGTGGTCTAAATACGAACATATATAGGGGTTGATTGTATTTTTTCTTGTGTCACGCAAATCGAAAGAAATCGTCTGCTTTAAATGTAAGGCCTCTTCGGTGTACTTCGGTTACGGACAGACAACCAAATAAAAATTCTGCGGTTATTGACCAGAAGTAACCTTGTTTACAACATGAATGATCTGCAGTGGGGTTGGTGGATGCAATGTCAAGTTGTCAACACTAAATTTTCTTTGACAACATACGTCCGACCCGGCTCAAAAGTTTGTAACACGAACATGATATACTTTGAGCTAAGCAGACAGTCTTTGTGCTAATATAGAAACTATTGAACGGTCAAAATGCTTTGATTATGAATAAGTGGAGGTATTGTGATATTAAACACAGGCTACACGCTGCACAGTTATAAAATATTGAACACTGTCGAAGGGAGACAATTACGACTGTTTCAATTTTCGTCTGAAAAGGGATTATTTAATTGTGGTCGTATTCTCGTAAAATTCAGAAATTAAAATGTTCGATTTGATTAATAATTATAGTGTTTAACTTTTGCTTGAGGAAAAGTTTCAATTGCAATTTATGTGTTTCATTTATGGCTGAATGAGATTGTCAAAATCGTGAAGGCTCACGAGTACAAACATTAATATCATAAATTTTAAACAGTCAAATGATAAGATTTATTAGACTGTGGTTTATTCTCGTCGCATCACTTACATATTAATGATCAACACGCTATTTGTTAAGAATTATTTATTAGAAAATGAACAATGAGATTAGATCTTTGAAGGCCAATTAGCTTCTTTGAATTTAGTAATACAGAACAATAGCTAATATGATTGTAAAATATAAGAAATATATCTTATTAGCTCTAAAATAATATTTACATAATGCTTTACATGTACTTGTCACATCTCGTAAAAATGTTGCAAGATATTTTTTCTTATTTTTGAAATATCATTAAAAAAATACTGTGCTACATTTCCGTATGCATTTCGTAATTAAAAAGAAAATTTGAAATATTTTTATTGAAAGTAAAAGTCAATTTCACTGATAAGACATCAATCTAGGTAAAATAAGACCTACTTTAATTTTACTACCAAATAGTTGATGGGACTTTAGATACAAATATTAATATGTGCAGTTAAATACAAATAAACGTACACGAAAATAAAAGGACTGAGGAATTTAGAATGTAACGAATGCATAAGTTTGATCACGTTATGTGGAAACCATTGCTCGTGTTGTCTTAATTGGTGGCAAAACTAAAGTCGCCCTTTTTCCATTGGCCTTTTTTTCCACCTTGTCCTCATTAACACTGTCATTAAGTTCCACGTTTTCTAAGTCATTACTTATCTTCAGAATTTCAACATCTGCTGTCTTCTGTTCTTCTTCTTCTTCCACTTCCGGTTCTCTTTTTCCTGTATAGAATGGATTACTCAAAACCGGAAGTCTGGGAATTTGTGAGCGTCTGTCGATTGATCTTTGACGATTTTCCTTTATCGGTTCTAAATTAGTCTTCTCCCGTTTGGCCTTTTTCAATTTATGTTTAGTGTACGACCTTTCCATCCAGCTCGCTACACGGTCTTCTACGACTGTTGGTTTTAAGATAACGCCTTTGTCAAAGCTTTCGTTCAAAAGTTTCTGCAAATATCGTTGTCGTCTCATCTTCGGATGGTTATAAGCTATAAAACTTTCTATATCTCTTCCAAATGATTCGATCGTTTTTCCGCCATATCTTCCGAACACTGCCCGATTAGTATCGGTCTGTAGGCGTTTCATTTTCATGCACTGTTGAAGCACCTTCTGCCGAACGAGCGCCCGCCGGACAAACATTTTAGATTTCTCAAAGTTTAGTTCGGCTTCTGCGTTGGAGTGAGTTAAATACTCAGAATATACGTCACTTTTGTTCTTCACTACGTCATTGATGACAATAAGAAACTTCCTGCGTTTAATTTCCAGCCTATGACAAGCGCCTACCCGACCTGTATCCATTTTAAGTCTGTGAGAAATCCACTCGCATCAAAATCTGAAGAAGTAAAACGACTTAGTATCATTTTGTTGTTGACAAAAAGAATGCATAATAATTGAAAACTCGCTAGAAAATATACTATGGTAATCTAGCAGTATTGTATTATAGTATTGGTAATAGATACATTGATAGTATCTAGTCGGTATGCTCAATTTGTTGAGCTTGATTTGACTTGAAAGCTGAAGGTCGTGGATTCAAGCTCCGTATCGGAATCATTATTTTCCTCCTCATATTTCTGTTGTAAAAGTGAGGGCTGTCTTAAAACTGAAGTGATCACACAGTGATGTTTGATAGAAACATTTTTATTAGAAATTATTATGTTATTCAGACATGACAATTATTTTTAGCTTCGGTGAGGTTCGATTACTTTCGAGAGTTATACGATAGTTTTCATCATGCCTGTTTCCGAATGTGCAAGTATTACATAAACATGCAGAATGGAACAAACGATAACGATGAAATAAACGAAAACTATCGACTGTAGTTTATTCAACTTTGATAGGTTAATAAAATCGCATTATACGCATTTCTGATGTACTGTTAAGACACACAAATATTATATGGGTTACAATGAAACTCGGTTATGATCAATTTCCATACTGTGTACATGTACGAGTAGTAGCAATAGTAGTCACCACCGAGCAACAAAAAAAAATACTAGCGACCAAAAATGACGTTTTACTATATTTTCACTCTCTCAACAACATCCACCTCCCTGCAACAGCCAGAATACTAGCGACCAAAAAATGACGTTTTACTATATTTTCACTCTCTCAACAACATCCACCTCCCTGCAACAGCCAGAATACTAGCGACAAAAAAATGACGTTTTACTATATGTTCACTCTCTCAACAACAGCCACCTCCCTGCAACAGCCAGAATACTAGCGACCAAAAAATGACGTTTTACTATATTTTCACTCTCTCAACAACAGCCACCTCCCTGCAACAGCCAGAATACTAGCGACCAAAAAATGACGTTTTACTATATTTTCACTCTCTCAACAACAGCCACCTCCCTGCAACAGCCAGAATACTAGCGACCAAAAAATGACGTTTTACTATATTTTCACTCTCTCAACAACAGCCACCTCCCTGCAACAGCCAGAATACTAGCGACCAAAAAATGACGTTTTACTATATTTTCACTCTCTCAACAACAGCCACCTCCTTGGAACAGCAAACATACTAGCAACCCAAATTGACGTTTTACTCTTTTTTCACTCTCTCAACAACAGCCACCTCACTGGAACAGCAAATATACTAGCAACCCAGATTGACGTTTTATTATAGTTTCACTCTCTCAACAACAGCCACCTCCTCATAACAGCCATTTTAGTATTTCCCATTGGTGACTGTTGTAGAGAGGTTACATTGTATATATTTACAAGTTTAAGGGGAATTTTGTATGACCCTATACTGAAAAGTAGTATCATTTCATGTCTATCAAAACTAAAATCATAAACTTTTTACAATGATGTAAGCGGTAAAATATGTTAATTAGGCGGTATTTTAAAATATCAAAGCTTTTTTATTACTTTCAATATTCAATATCTAAAATCGCTTTTACCGAATAACCGTCAAAAATGTATTTACAAGGTGAAAAGTATTGCTGGTTACGAACACATGGTGTATCTTTTAAACTATTTATTTTTTCATTTTCGATATCTTACAAAAGAAATAATGGAATTATTAGATCAAGTGAGATAAGCAGGTGTCAATATATCAAGATATATTGAAAAGAATATTTTGATTGAGGATAAAATTTCAGTTCTAAAGAGAAGACCTTCGTGTAAAAATCCGAAAAAAATATAGTCAGATTATTCGATGTTTTAAAATTCTAATCAGTTTTAACGGTATGACATAATGAAATTTGTATACGTATTTTTAACAAAAAATAAATTCATTCTTTGATCGACGTTAAATTTGCATTATTTTGTACACATTGATCTGTATGATAATTATTAAGAGCATCCAAATCTCTGAAAATTGGCCAACCATGATACCAGACCATTCGTTTTTAGGTTTGCATGCATTTTCTTAACTTGAGAATGTTTTATAGCGTCCAGGTATTACAACTTAGGATCTTAACTCTTAGAAAATTGAAAATGTGTCGTGAAACAAGACAACTACCAATGAAATGATGACAATTGGGCAATACTATTTTTTGTATAGCCAGCGTTCTCAATAAGTTTGTGGCCAACAGGCCCAAAAGCTAAACTAACAGGCCTGCTAGGGGGGGGGGTCTGGGCATTTTCTAGCAATATTTTCTGAACTTTTGAGATTCCTAGCAGGCCCAAACACATTTCTCAGCGGCTGAATTGGCCTGCAGCCTGCTGTTATTGAGAACCCTGAAAGCATGGCTAGATATTTCAGGAAAAGTATAGTGTTAAGCATGTAATCTTTTATCTATAATTACTAATGATCTCGTTTTATTGTAAGCGGAAAATTATAATTCCGATCAGTTCTATAAGGAAATTTATTACTCTTTAAAAGGTGAACCATAAGCAAAGAGGACCACAATCGTCCATATTTCGACTGGCCAAAGCATGATACCAATACGTATTTTTTATTATTTTTAGCTCGTCTGTTTTCGAAGCAAACGACGAGTGATTGTGATTACTGCGCCGTTGGCGTCTTCGTGTGTGTCGTGCAAAAACCTTAATTAATGTAGCTCATAACTCAAACTATATTAGAGGAAGTAACATGAAACTTCATAAGTGAATAGATCTCACCGAGGCAGTGAACGGATGAGTGTTGGCATCTATTAAAATTATAACTCTTAAGATGAGTAATTTACTTTTGCTATTAAGTCAAAATATAATTCCTATAAAAGTTCTATTTTAGATCTATACTGGATCTGAACTGTTATTGATAGGCATAAACATGTTAGTCTCTGGTTACCCGATCAACCCATATTTTACTCTTGACGCTAAACTGTTTTATCAGGCTCGAGTAAAAGTACATCATCTGTCTCACTGTCTAACCGTTCCGCACGTTGTAAGAATACATAGTTCCCACATCTACAATATTTACTTCCCATGGCGGCCATCTTGCAAGGCAAATCTCTTATGCGCTCAATAGAAAAAATCTGAAAATTGGTTATTAAATAACTCATTTTATAAAAAATAATTTAATCATGAAGTTGTTAATGCCATATGCACATCGGGTGTTGAATTATCAAAACAAAAACATATATATCTTCTAACAATTTGCCAAATAAGATGGCCACCAAGGGATGTAAATATTGTAGATGTGGGAACTATGTATAGTAAAACTGATTCCCCACCTACCAACCCTATTTTTAATAAGCATGTAACCAGAAACAAACAATGTGTACGCCTTCATGTACGAGTATATTATATAGTTTGTGTGATTAGAACAGAACAGAACATTTTATTTAGACTTGTACATGAGTACATCATCATAAATATTACAAAATATAATACAGATATTAATTACACGAATCACGCAAAGGTGAAAAGGAAAACATGAAACATAATATTCGAACAATACAGAAAATATACATATACATATAACAACTGAGGGTGAAAAATAATTAAAGTAATGAAAAAAAAGTCAAATCTAATTCTATATCATTATTTCTATTCTATATTTATTGTTAAAGAGTTCCTGTGAGCTAATGCTAATTTGATATAAATACATAAGTTTGTTAAAAAAAAATTATTATCAGTTCGTAGCATTTCAATAAATTTAAACATGTTAGAACGTGTGTAATAATTTCGCTTTATATATTTCTTCCTAATATCAGTATAACAGTAGAGACACACACTGAATTGAGGAGAAACACCACATCAATTCAAATAAGCAAATGATAAATTTCGCAAAAACATCACAAAATATTTCCCTAATTAAGTTTTCACGCGAATCATGCTTGCTACGAGACATGCTCTTTTCAGATAATTCATAGTAACAAAAAACGAACAATAATCGATTATTCATAAATGTTTTCTATGAAAATTAAATTGCATAATGTATCGCTTTGGGTATAATTAAAGAATAGAAATACGTTTAATCGTCGTGATAGCAGTGGTAAATAGCTGACCATCTCTACCACGTAGACGATTCTTGCATATGGAAACGATTTTCCTCCAAATGTAGAGAAGTTGCCGGGTCCTTGTGGGGGGGGGGGGGTAAGTTAGCACTGATTAGAATATAGTCAATGTGAACTTGTTAAGTGACCCGGCCGCCGTAAGTACATGTACATGTACATGAAACAGAAAAGTCGTTCAAAAATGACTTTAAACCCGCTGATTCAGAAATAGCATGCTTATGAAGATGCATCAGACAAATATACACATTTCAAAAACATATGATATATATCATACCTTGATTTGAATAGGTAACTCAGCAGAATGCTAATTAAGTAAAAATTGAATGAAATGATCTGATTAATTATATAAGATTAAATATAATGAAGTGATAAATAATTAAGATAAAATGGAATTACATAATATCAATTTGAAAAGATTTATTAAAATAAAGTGATAATATGATATCAAAATATAATTTGATAAATTTGAAAGATTGCATTTCGTTTTTAACATACTTTACTGTGTCAGAATGGTCCTCTCCTTTATTGTTTAGAAATGCAGAAACCACTGATTATTGTTCATAAATTTTCCTTTCCTATCAGTCTACGTGCGTCTGTTTGTCCGTCCGTCTGTCCGTATCTTTGAAATGTTCAAATCAACAACCTAACCTACTGATCACTGAAGTGTATTCAAAGAGGTCTCCTGCACGACAGGTTAGATAGACCGCCCAGAATATTATATTTGTCCTCGTCTAAACAAACTTAAAACGCCTTCTTACCTAACGATGAAATTCCTAGATTCCAATGTCAAATTTACGTATGGCTGCTTCGATTAAGTTCACAATATTGACAAGTAAGACTTAAATAAGCCAACATTTTATATTTAAAAAAGTCAAATACTGATACAATTATGCCTTAAGGAACCTTTCCGTGTCAATTCAGAGACAAAAACTCATTTCAATATTGAGTTACGAAGCGTTGAAAACACCAATTGTGTGTTTTTCATTTAGAAATAGATTTTTATTTATGATTAGACAAGGTCTAAATTGTCGTATACAGTCTATCAAATTACAATTAATATTATGCTTTGAATGTCTAAAATTAGCTTGTTTACTTGAAGGAAGGTAATTCGATCTTCGATTCGATTAGTTTAGTTTGGTTTTATTTGAAACTTAAAATTGAGTTTAGATAAACATAATACTACGGTCTTTACATCTCATGTTTTCTACTAAACGTCAGTTAATTAAATCTTTTGTTGCAATTTGCGTCTTATAAGTGGTTTATAGGCACGAAAGAATACGTCAACAATTAGTGAGTGCAACCATAATAATGCTTATATCGTCTAAATCCCTCTTCAACTATTTAGACACACAGTTTAGAATTTATTCAGCAGCGAAGTGAAGCTTTATTTGGAGATTTTGATGTTAATGCTGATGACGGTGATGATGATTATGACGTTGATAATTATGATGAAGATGATATCAGAGAAGAGAAAGATGTTGATGTTGATTCATATTGATTATCATGATGATTATGACAAAGACAACATTAATGATAACCATCTTACTGAAGGTGATGATGCTGATTATAATGATGATTGCGATGATGACGCCGATGATGATCGTACTGATGACTATGCGCGCATTATCATCTTAAATACAACGATGATGATAGTGATGATGAGGGTGATTATAATTATTGAAGCGCATTTTAATTACTGATGATTTATTGAACATTAACCACAACACCACATTGAAGCATTAACGTCATCAACAAAATTCTCAATTAAATCCTGCATAATTTTATGCATACACGTGCATGACATGAATACAAATAATCACACGTATTTGAATCATGCATTAATGAAATAAATCACTAGCGTTATGTATGATTTATTTCATTTATCTGTTCTTTAAACGGCCCATTCGACAGAATCGCCCCAGAGAGAGAGAGAGAGAGAGATAGAGAGGAATGGAAGATACCGGCATTTACTGTGGAATCATTAATTTTCGTTGGGGGTTTAATTTCGTGGATTTCGTGGGTCGACTCATCCACGAAATCAAATCCCCACGAATTCAAATGCAGAGATAAGGCATTTCTTTTCAAAAATCAAAATCCACGAATTTATGTCCCCACGAAATAGCTATTTTAGTAAAAACCACGAAAGTTGAACCCAACGAAAATTAATGATTTCACAGTATATCCCTACTCTTATTTCAAATATGTTTTTCTGTGTTATTATCGTGCCCTGTTTAAAGCAACAATACACGCCTAGTCCCTTTTCCTGTGATTTTCCAGACAGTACTTGGCTCGGTAGTTAAGATGGGGACACTGTAAAAGCCTCCCCGAGAAAATCTGAAGGCGAATCCGAGATTCGAACCCTCGATCATCTCGCGTTTTTTTATGAAATCAATTCCTATTAAATATACTACAAATCAAATCAATGTATAATTTTACAGTTCAACTTCTGCTAAACATATCATTTTTATTTTCCATATTTTACAGCCCTCGTGTTCAAACATACTTGTTCAAAGGCCACCCTGTGAATAAAGGTCATTCTTTTCAAACTGTCTTTGATTATTTAGATCAAATTTTCGAAATAAAGGTCATCTGTCAGTAAAGGCCACATTTTGTCGTTACCGAGGGTGGCCTTTCGTTAAAGGTTTTACTGTTCATAAGTATTCCTTACAAAATATTCATGCTAAATTTCGTAGTTTTAAATTCTTAAAATATTTAATATACATTGTATAATTTATACACTTCAGCCTGGAGGATATACGTTTAATTGATAAAGAAGAATAAATCTTAGTATACCGTGTAACAATAAACAAACTATCCAGTGTGAATTCTACAATAGATATATAGTAAAAATATAAAGAAAATATTACCTATGTATAATACTGCGTCATTTGTATTCCGTAGGCTTAAAATTACGAATTTGTGAATATTTAAAATGATATGCTTATATTATACATCACATTTAGAATCTGGTCACACTCATAACGCCTTGTCTGATAAATTATTACAAAATTCAATTCGCGTTTACAAAATCCATATTGTTATTTTTCTTCTTGCTTTGTAACGGGCTATCTACATAATACATAATTCAGTCCATATTTTTAACCATTTAACAATATGGGCAATTCAATAAGATAACAATCTCTCTCTAACTATTATAAAGTGGTCGTCTTTATTCAATACTATTATCCGTTATAATATACTACTTTGATAAATGTAGGACTATGGAGTACCATGGATTATCAAGGATTTGGATCTCAGATTTTGTGAAGCATTGGCGGGTCAATTACCCATGTCAAATAAATAGTCACATTCATGAACGATTCGTGAACTGTTCATGAAAAGTTCAAGAAAATAGTTTTTCATGAATTCCATTCAAACGGGTATAGTTAATGGATCGCACGAGGTTCACGCGTCCTGGCGAACAATCATCTAGCCACCCTTTTCATACAATCTATGGACAAATTTTCAAATCTGACACTGTACAGTCGAATCGAATCAGAAAGTACAGAACAGAACAGAGTTTATTTTCATAACTTGTACACACATAGATGCATCGTTCTATAAAAAAAACGAAATACAGAATATAATTTATCAATTCTCACTATATAGAATGGTTTTCTTCAAAATAGCATTTTTCATTAAAATAATTTTATCCTATAGAAATAAAAAAAATGTTTTGTAATTCCATACACTTTCATTGAACTGTTTCATTGTATCAGCCATCAGTCTAAGAAACACGTGTAACATGTAACTTGTTTATTTGTACCTATATTTGTCTACACAGCCAAACCTTTGAACAAAGGCCATCGTTTGAATAGATAACATGTGGTCTTTATTGAAAGGCGACCTTTATTTTAAGGTATTTATGTCTAAATTATCAATGACAGTCTTTAAAAAGGCTTTTATTCACACGATGGCCTCTATTCGGAGGTGGCCGCTAACACAGGTTTGAATGTAGTCGTTAGTATATTTTACGAAGGGTCACCTCTTAGTAGCAAAACACAGATCCGCTGTGTGTCGTTTAGTTAAGATTAAAAAGTGGTCGTTTAACACTCATAGTACTGACTGCCTATCTCAATCAATTATCGCTGAATTCGTGTGAATCAGTTATTTATTCATATCAATTTTGGCGCCTCTTGTATAAACAATGTACTTACATCACACTTGTGGCAAAGCTATCTCAATGCCTTTAATCAAACCTGATCGAAGCCAATTGATTACGAGTCTTGTACCCATTGTACGTCTTAAAATGACCTATTGAAATCATTTGAAGTCCTGTTATTCTTTGGATCGAAGCAGACTCGAATGATTGCGTCAGTTTGAAGTTCTATTATGTTAAAATTGATTTTACAAAGGAGAAATATACAATGAGTGGTCGAATGAAAGACCTCATGGAGTGTTGGGGAACTTCTGATGTTGTGTGACTCGGGTGCGTCGGGCATTTCCTGCAGCATTTAATTTTTCATTACCAGATTTCCTTAAATTTGTTGAGTGTATATTATTGTGAATAAGCCATCGTCAACCTTTGAACCGGGATATGGTAGAATGGCTGGCGTCTATACACAGCTTTTATTCATATAAATAAGGTAAGGTCATCTATACATCTAGACCGGAAAAGTGCATGTAAAAGACTTCCCCAAAATAATGCCTCCCTCAAAATCGACTGATCCAAGACGTAAAACCACTCAAAAACCTTGTTACGGTCTTCGGAAAGATATTCAGAGAATGAACAGACAGACGAACAGACGGACGGACGAAAAAAACTTTGTTCATTGTTTTTTTCTCTCAACGTTTTGAAACAATACAATCATATTAATCACTTAATGTACATGTAGTACTGATGCCAGCATATAAATATGGGTCAGTGGGGCTCCGTGGTCGAGTGCTTCCGGTCTCTGGCTCCACATTGTAGTGAGTTCGAATCAAGCTCTGGACCAGACAAATTCCACATGTGAGGAAGTTGTCCAAATAGCTTACGGAACATTTATGGTTCTACCAAGATCAGTGTGGGGAATCCACGTGACCTAGTGACGTCACAATGATATCATTACAAGCGCGTTTTCTGTCAACTAAACTATCATTAACAATTAACATCACGTGCATTAATTGTCTTTTTCTTCTAAAGCCACATCATGTGCCGGGGATCATTCTCGAAGGTTTAAGCTTAAAAAGAAACCAAAATACCCTTGCTGTCTGTGCGACGTTAAACCTCAGGACCTGAAAATAATCGTTTTGATGATGAAGCGCAGAAAGTCCAACTTTCACAAATGTCTGATAAAAAATGTCCACTAACCGTCCAACTTTCATAACAGCCGTCTTATCTTAATCCACACCATAGACCTTTCAATGATGACGTCTGTAATGGTGTTTTGCTAAACTTTGTCTTACTTCATAGACTCAAGTGTTACTGGATAACAGACTAGCTTCACCTACTTAATACCACACTGTTAATGTTTTAAATCTCATTTCAAACTTTGGGATGAAAACTTCACAAATATCATTAAATTTTTATTCCCGCGAGTTTGAAATAAGTTGTCAGTAAAACGAAATTTACGAATCCGCGGGTGGTCGTGATATTTAACATTTTATTATTTTGAATTTAAGATCGATGATATATTTTTTTTCCAAAAAATATATTAGATCAACGCAGAGCCCATGCTGCTATTTACAAAATAAGCATAGCTTTACGGCGTATCAATAATTTTCACAGGGTATAATTTGTGTACAGGAATAACTATTTTATAACATGTGTTTATTATTATTGAAGAACTGAATTTATTGTATTCGGTTTCTCACAGAAATCTATGTGGACCTTATTGGCCTGTGTTGGGTTATGTCCAACTTTAGAACCAATATAAATTTTCTCCGAATGTCAGAAAGCACACACGTACAGATTATGTTAACATATATTGGACAAAAATTCTTACTGTATCATGATACATTTATGGAGGAAACATATGACTTACCAGGAATGTACACAGAAACAATTTTGAGCACGATTCTGTTTAATTTGAAAATTCACTTAAAAGTATATACATTTTAAGAGTTTGCCAACGTACAGTTTAGTCAATCAGACTGCTTCAATTTTCCAATTTTTAATAAAACACGTCATTTACAGAATTAGACCTTTTCTTGACGGCTGCCAGGTAGGACTTCCACAGTCAAACTTGTAGACAAAAGTCAACACATGTAGAAAGAGAAGTATGGTCGGTGTGTGAAGTGCAAGCTCTCCAAAGCGACACTCTTTGATAGTAGCAAAATTATGTTGCTGTTGAGAGATTGTTTCTCTAGAGAGGTTTAGTTTAATAGTTCAATCAGTGGGAAAAAATCATACTGTCGGTGAATTTAGGTTGTTGCTCAAGAGAGGGCCGCTCTCTAGAGACTGTACAGTATATAATTTGTCTTCATTTTGAGGTTGTACTGGCTGGTGTTCATATTTTGTGCTATTTCTATAATCAACTATAGTGACTTATAACCCCAGGTGACCATAAACTCGTGATTAATAGCGAGTGTTGTTTACAAGTGATATTGATGTACAAGTCACCAATAAACAAACTCGCGAAAATGCATTACTCTACAACAAGTGGTCCAAAAAGTAAACCAACTACAATTTAATGTACATACATGTATATTATTATAAAATGACATAGTAGAATAGCTAACAAACTTGATTGGCAAAAATGTTCAACTTTGCTATGAAAAATGACATCCAATATTAATGTCTATGTTTACATTGTCATTTTCAAATTGATCGCAGTTCAAATATAATTTGAAAATGTTGATACTTTATTAGGAATTCCACTGATTTAAATCAGTTTGTTTATGCCGTCCTACGATTACAGTGTAATATAATCAATCAACAGTAATCCGAGAGGGATAAAATTTAAAGTCGGTGGATATTATTCCGTCTGTCACTAAAATACTACTCTAGGGAAATGATTATACGTCTAGTGTTAGAAAATAACGTACTACCGTCGAAGTTGTAAATAAAGGTCACTCTTGGAAAAGACAAAATATTGCCTTTAATGACAGAGGGTCTCTAATCTGAGGTCATTTGTTCTAAATAATCTAGGACGGTTTTAAAAAGATTACGTCTATTCTGAGGTGGCCTTTATTCACAGGATGGCCTTCATTCGGAGGTGGCCTTTATTCACAGGTTGGCCTTTATTCGGAGGTGGTCGCAAACGAAGGTTTGAATGTACATTTTTATTTGATCGAAAATCCCAACTTACTGACTGCCTCGTTACAACATCCACTAAATGCCTGGCTTTTTCAAACGATTTATTAAATAAACTTATTGAAAATAGAATTTGATATTTTTTTTCTGAAGCTCAGCGGTTGAAATATAAAAGTTACCTACTTTAAACCAAATTTAAAATCAGAAAATTTAACCCTTATCTGAATATTATACCATAATTATATATACACAGTCAAACCTGCAGTGAACAATGACCACTAAGACGCAAAAGTAGCTTGTTTCTCAGTGTCGTAAGCATACTGATCAAAAATTTCCCAATATGTGGAGACGTTGCCGGCTGCCTGAGGAAGGGTAAGTACTGGTTAGAATATAGTCAAGGAAAACTTGGTTATGTATATCGGTCGCCGCTTAAAACTGAAATGACGTAGAAAAATGGCGTTCAACCCGCTGAAACGAACGAGATGTTTCATAATATTATTGTTAAGGCACTAATAAATGAAAACAAACTTTAACTTTTAACCTTGATTGATAATCTTTTTGACCCATATAAACAAACCAAAGCCGTCTAAGGCCACAGGGAGTCGCTGTATTGAGAGAGAACGTCACGATTGCTCAATGGTGTAGGTGTTAATATTCAATAAGTAGACACGTGAAACTGTATGGGGTAAATTAGAGGATTGATTTTTTGATTTGTTGCTATCCGAAACTTATCACGATTTGGTATGAAATATTGTTAACCTTGTTAAGTTGTTATTCGCTTGTATGCCTACTAATTTTCTATAAAAAATACTTTAAGTTACCAATTCTAATTCATCGGATTTTACTCCAAAGTAATGCTATATATTGTACATTCATTGTTCAAAATTGCAAATTTTCAATTGAATCACAGAATCTTGGCGGCTTAATATATGTGTACAGTGCAACTTCTCCAAAGGAACACCCTTTGGGAGTAGCAAAATCAAGTTGTTGTTGAGCGGTTGTTACTCTACAAAGGTTGAATTAATAGTTAAATCTTGCAGTGGAAAAAATCACGCTGTTGTTCAAAGGAAGTTGTTGCTCAAGAGAGGGACGATGTGGAGTGGTAGCACTGTAATACATTTATACAATGTGCTATTCTTTCTGTATAGCCGCCGTCCTTCCGTAAGCCAACATAATATCTTCCTCACGTATGAATGTATTTCGTGTCGGTTGGGATTTGAACTCACAGCGCTCAGGGGCTAGTAACTGCTAGTCAGATACCATAACTACTCGACCAAGAAAATCCCTCCCTAACTTTAAACGTGATGATAAGTGAATGATGCATATTTCAATGTTTGACTAACTATACATATGCTTGTTGTTCAAACTAACTCAATAATCAAGGGGAGACATAACCTATTCAACAAACACAACATGTATATTTTTAATACAGCTTTTAAAATGTTCAACCGAAGTTCATGTTGAACAATGATAGGCATGACGCCTGTTATTTCAGGGTGGTCGGTTTACCTTAACCTTTTTTCTGAACTGTATTATAACCTACTACTATCTTACCATTCCACAACGAGCATACAACTACTTCATACATGCAGGGTAATCGGTATTTTTTATCGGATATTCATAGAAGGTAATGAGCTGCTCGACTGGGAACCGAACCCGGATTGCCGGGTAATAAATCCAGCACTCTTACCACCTGACCACAGCTGCGGCCGCTTTCAAATCAAACCAGTGAACAAAGGGCTGGTCATCTTAGGTAGAGACTAAAGCTAATATTTATAAACAAATGTCCGTTGTTCCGAGGTTTATTTGGTCTGTCATATCAATAAGTTTATGCTAAAGAGTGGCTTCTATTCACAGGTGGCGCTTCAGCATTTGCTATGGTAGTGTTTGTCATAATAACAATCATAGTGTACAGAGTTGAGTTTTTGTTTTTTAATGAAAAAACAACAGCAAACAGATCCGATGAACAGGCTCTTTCATAATTGTAACATTTGAATTAGAATATAGTCAAACCTGTGAACAAATGCCAGCCGAGAGGAAAATAAAATTTGGTCTTTATTGACAGGTGGTCTTTATTGACATGTAGTGTTTATGTGATGGTCATTCTGTTCCTAATAAACGAATATGGTGTTTAAAAATAATGGCCAATATTAACAAGATGGCCTTTATTCGGAGGTGGCCGCTAAGACAGGTTTTGCTGTAGTAATAAGTTGATAACCGATCATTTGTTTTACATTTTAATCGTACGCAACGATGCATACGCTGTCAAAAATGTCAACAATGAAATATTTCACACCTTTAATTCCTTGGTACATAATGCATACAGAAGAATTCAAGTACACGGAAGTGGCGCAACAAATTAAATTACTTCAAGTTTGAAAATGATTAATTACAATTTTTATCCCAAATCATAATATCCGAATATTTGTACAGATAGTAATAAAACTAGCCACGTGGAATTTTGTTTTTGTTGATACGACTACAAACATGCTTGTGACCAAATAAACTTTGATAATACAAAATATGTAGGTGCTTCAATAAAATTGACGATCGATTTGTGCATGCATTCTTAATTTTATTTAATATATGACGCAAATAACGGTGATAAATTAGTTTTAATATTGTTTTACAATAAACTATATATATTAGTGATACATGTATGCGACCCCTCTAACATTAAGACTACCTCGTTTTAACGACCACTAATTTCCTGAATGTCCAGGCTGCTTTTCAATATTTCAAACTCTGACTGTAATACTGAGCAGTGATATCAGACGTTTCCTTCTGACCAAAATGTGGCCTTAATATCTTGGTTTTACTGTAAGACATAGACACGGACGTCACTTTGGGTAAAGTTCGATAACCCGTTACTTTTCTCTTTACGTATCCGTAGGTCACATGATTTTTTCCGCTGCTCTGTAGACTGGGAAATTGAAAAACTGTTCTGTTCAGCGCCGTATCTCACAGGGATAAGCATACATGTGTATTAAGCAATATCAAAATATGATAACTAAATGTACATGTTTAACTATAGTATTTTATTTGAAAAGTTGATGAATTTGACAAACACATCCTTGTCAAGAAGGAAACTGTTTTAGATGGATACTATGCGTGGTGTGTCAGTTCATATGACAATCATATATATTATTAGTAAAAGGCTATGAAGGTCCTACAAAATAAACGAAAGAAGCAGTTTGGCTTTTGCGCGCAGCTGAAATGTATAAGGCTGTTCTTCCAATATCGTATATGATTTAAAAGGATGTGCCGCTATTTTCAAGGCGGTCATTATATGCACTAGGACGTTATGTCAAGTTCGGCAGCATTTCTAAAAAGGGAGGTAACTATGGATATAAAAAGTATGTGTCATTTACATACTTACCTCTCTTTATTCGTTAATTTTCAACAAACATTTGCTACGCTTATAGAAATGCAGCGATTCGAAACGCAAAGGTATATTTTAATGTAATACAATAAAACCCCTGAAAATCAGGCCGGCTTTCGTAACAATATTCCAGTTAATAGTAAAAACCCAACTGTGATTCATAATCTTATGTATGATAGGTATTTTACTAGTATGTATTACACATATGCTTTGTATTATTATATCTACTGACTGAAGTACATGTATTTTCAAGGCATTTCACACATTTAACAAAACACTAAAATATAGACATTATGACTGTTAGGTAAATGGTGTGGATTATGGAAGGTTGTGAAAGTTTCACGATATTTCAACAGTTTAACTCACATTTCTTAAATAGCCAACTGGTTTCATTATATATAAGACATTTTCAGCTTCAGTGATGGAGAAAGGCGTAAATATAACCACTGACCTTATATAGGCTGTGTGGACAGGAAAAGTAACAGACTAACAGACTTACGATGAACTGTAATGTTCTAAAAAACTTGGAAAATGCAATTTCTCCCTCTTAATTCAGCTTAAGGTGTAATTATGGTTTGTTTCTGGTTACCAGACCTAATTTTCACCCGAGCCCCTAGACTTTTATTAGGCCCTAGGAACGGTACGTCAATTTTCTCCTTTTTTACCTTTCCACACTGTTTCGCGTGTAATAGGAGGTGGAGAAGAATTATCTCAATGTTGGGCTCGAACTCGCGAAATCCATTGCAAATCAATGTTCCGCCAACTGAGCTAATCGGAGCTATCACAGCAAATTTATTTATACCTTCAAATACTGTATAATTATCCGATGATATATCATATACTGCTACACAAGAACAATGATAATATAAATCCTAATCTACCTGTTTTAATGAGCTTGAAACCAGAAACCAACAATTTATTTATGCCTGCTGCGGTTTACCTAAGAATGTCGAAAATCTGTGAAATTTTGACTTTCAAAATGAGTAATACTCTTTTGTAAACGTATTGCTATATTGTTTACAAGGGAAAAAAACACAATTTTTCACATAAATCAAGAAAGTAGTAAATATAGTTAATTGCTACATAAAGCTGCGTCATATTTTCGGCATGACTAACGCATGCGCCCAACATTTACAGACCGGAAGTAGTGTTCATTGTTAAGAACATATTAAATAACTCGTTCGACTCAGTGACTCATCGTGCATTACCTCACATTACTTACAATTGGAAGAAAGAACTTCTTTAGTTTGAAGCAAGCCACGGTGGAGGCTCAGTGGTTAGTGCGCTGAATTTGGGGTTTGGTTCCCGGTCGCTGCTGGTCATTATAATCCGTCCATGTAAATTAGACAACAATGTCGATTTTCCTCCATATGAGTAGAAGTTGCTGGTTCCTTGCGGACGGGTCTGTTTAATAGTACTGCTTAGAAATCCATGCTTTACATCGTACCTTTTAACCACAGAGCTCATACTTATAATTATCTTAAAAGATAATTGTTAACACCAACTACAGCTAAATCTCCAATCTCTATCCTGAGTTTTCATTCGTTATCACTTACAAGTACATGTTTGTCTTTACAAGATTTTATAAAACAAGAAATAAAGCCTCAAATGGTACAAATTTTACATCTAATCGAAACAATTTCTTTCGTTGGAGAGATACAAGAAAATCTGCGACTAGCTATGGTTTATTTACCAAGCGTAGTACTTCTAGACGGTAAGGGTTTATGTTACAAAATTAAGATGATATTACTGCAAAGTTTATTTTTCTGATTTATAATTGAACAGATAATTTCTGATAATTGCTATTTCTGTATAAACCTGTCATGAATGTTTAGGAGTGCTACATATCTTCCTAAAATTGTTTATTGTTACGTTAAATGTTATGTATTCCCGTCCCACTATTTCTACACCCTCATTCTGTATGTTTGATCGACTTAACTTTTGTTGCCACACTCTAAGAACTTATTTTAAACGAATTAAAAGGAAAGTTGTATGTATTAATTTTACTAATCCTAATTAGTTGTCCATGTACGCGATCAATGCCATTATAATGAATATTTCACGGTTTGAACATAATGTCAACATCATTATGGAAGAAAGGTGTTATGTTGGTTTATGTGTCATCGTATGTACAAGTACTCAAGCACTACTTCATTGGTCGTCATTTTTGGTTCGGTTAGCATGAAATATTTTCGAATAAATCGCACAATAACTTGTATAGGATGTTTTACAATTATTTATGACATGTTTAGATCATTTTCTAATATATTGCAACCTTTTTATATTACACTTTTTTGGGGGTTTAAAAGCAACATCAATTATGTTGCTTTGTTTATATGTTTGCTAAACTTATTGATTGTTGTTGTTGTTTTCATCGATGATGACGATATTTCTGCAGCTGATGTTGTTAACAAATGTCATTGATGATGACAAAGAAGTTGTTGTTGATGTTGTAACTTTTGATGATGACGGTGTTTTGGGTGTTGCTTCTGATATATATTGCCATTCATATATACTTCGAACAAATTTAAACACGTTTTGAACTGTCTCATATGAATTTGTTTTTCACTTGCTGGTCTTGATTTTAAAATTTTACGTCAAGATTAAAAGACCTAAGATCATTGTTCCAATTGCTAGTTTACTTTAAGTTTCAAAAGCGATATAAGAAAATGAAAAAATGCAAAATAATCAATCGTGAACAATGATCTTATTTTTCTTAATCTTTAAGCCAATTATTTGTAAATGCGTCGAATACATGCATCGGAATTAAGTAGACATGATTGTCCATAAAAAAACGACAATAACAGTATTAATATCAAGTACAAAAATAATTTAAACATTTATTTCCGCGGATTTCGATCTAATTCTCAAATAAACAACATGGGTGTATTCCATTATCACAAAAAAGTGAATCAAGAAACATGTAAAACAAATATGGATACTTTCCAGAATATTACACAAAATGCATATATATTCGGATATGTAAATAAGAGTTACCGCCCTTTATCTTCACTTGAGAAGGCCTCGTGGGGTAAAATACGAAAGTTCGTATCCGAGATTTAGAAGTAGATTGTAGGAAATCACTTTGCTTTCTTTTTTTCTTTCGATCTTAAATCAATATTAAGAGGGATTATATGTCACGTGACTCGCGCATGCGCCCTAGAAAGCTTAAAGTCCAGTTCGAAATAGGGCAAAAGATAAAGAAATAAAGCAAAGTGTTTTTCCAATGTTATAAATAAAGCATCAACGAATAAATAATGTTTACAGTATTATTAAAAAGAATATCGCAATTTTCAAATTCAAATAAAGATCTAATTTGCATGTCACTGTCCTGAAGGTAAATTTTAATAAAGTGTCTATTAAAGCGAATAGCTTAGAAGCATTTTCTGTGGACGATGGATGGGCCGGATTCGTCGTATTCCTGCTTGCTGATCCACATCTGTTGGAAGGTTGAGAGAGAGGCCAAGATGGAGCCACCGATCCAGACGGAGTATTTTCTCTCTGGTGGGGCAATGATCTTGATCTTCATGGTTGAAGGAGCCAAGGCGGTGATTTCCTTCTGCATTCTGTCGGCAATACCTGGGAACATGGTGGTACCACCAGACAAGACAGTGTTGGCGTAGAGATCCTTACGGATGTCGACGTCGCACTTCATGATGCTGTTGTATGTGGTTTCATGGATACCAGCAGATTCCATACCCAAGAAGGATGGCTGGAAGAGTGATTCTGGGCAACGGAATCTCTCGTTTCCGATGGTGATGACCTGTCCATCGGGAAGTTCGTAGCTCTTCTCGAGGGATGAGGAAGAGGCGGCGGTGGCCATTTCCTGCTCGAAGTCAAGAGCAACATAGCAGAGCTTTTCCTTGATGTCTCTGACGATTTCTCTTTCGGCGGTGGTTGTGAATGAGTAACCACGTTCGGTGAGGATCTTCATCAAGTAATCAGTAAGATCTCTACCAGCCAAGTCAAGACGAAGGATGGCGTGGGGAAGAGCATAACCTGAAGTGGATAACAGAACGCAAATTAAGCAACGGTGTTAGAAATAATGGACTCGCAATTACATATTCAATCAGTCAGCTAGAAACGACGTCAGAACTATTGTTATTGCTATCAAATGCATTGAATGGATATTTAAACAGGGTAGATTAAATGTGATCTTATCAGCCATAGGCTTAACGAAATAGTTGAATTAATTTTTGGAAGTAGTAATTATAAAATTTATCTGTAGGAGAAATATATAATTATGATTTTGATAATATGGAATGAGGAAATATACAAACCTTCGTAGATTGGTACGGTGTGGGTGACACCATCGCCGGAGTCAAGAACGATACCAGTGGTACGACCGGAAGCGTACAAGGAGAGCACGGCCTGGATGGCAACGTACATGGCTGGTGAGTTGAAGGTCTCAAACATGATCTGGGTCATCTTTTCTCTGTTGGCTTTGGGGTTCAATGGAGCCTCAGTGAGCAAGACTGGGTGCTCTTCTGGGGCAACACGGAGCTCGTTGTAGAAAGTGTGATGCCAGATCTTCTCCATATCGTCCCAGTTGGTGACGATACCGTGTTCAATTGGGTATTTCAAGGTGAGGATACCTCTCTTGCTCTGGGCTTCATCTCCAACGTAGCTGTCCTTTTGACCCATACCGACCATCACACCCTGGAATCAGAAAACCAAAACTTATAGAAAGATCGAAAACAACAATAATCAACATGGCTGTCAAATTCATGTTATGACATGGCGCGGACGGGCACATTTTCACACATAGATGGGCCGACATCTACAGGGGCAGTATGTCGTTGCAGCCACATCTCTTCAAAACATTCATCTATTAGTCGCCGTAACCACAATGAAAATAATTGACCATTTCCATATTCTTCTTATTATTTTATTTCAATGGCGACTATGACGATGAAGGTAACAGTTATGGTCGTTGGTGAGAAATTGGTATGGGGTGGTGGTGATGACGAATTTATCCCCACCAAACGTTTTACGGCGATATAATGTTTATTACTCTTTTTATCATACATATCTCGTGCGAAGGATATAGACTATATTTTTTTAAGAAACACAATTATTTGGTAATTCATGCTTGGTACAACAAGACTAACTTGAACGTTCTTGATCTTAGTGTGTATTTAAGTACGAACACATATAATTTCAATCAATATGTATCGTTTTCTTTTTACTTATGAATTCAAGTAGGTCTTATTCATTTTCTAGAGGGCTGATATGAAAGTGAGCAAACTGATCTTCAATTATTTCACCAGTTTTAATCCTATTCCGGGAGACTTTGAAATTGGAATATATCTTGCCCTAATTGCTGCTTGGAGTGTTTCCTGCCAATTGCATTTTATTTCATCTGGCGCATTACCTAATTATACAAATGTAATAACCTCCTTGCATATGAAATTTAATGAATGCGCATGAAAGAAAGACTTTATCACGGGCTGAAAATATTTTGTAATTAACTGACGCTTAACCCACGCGGTGAATCTAAAATGTGTAAAGCGCCGCGCTCATATGAAAATATGGTATTGCTTTACATATGTGTGTAAGCCACGCCCACTGTAGTAAATTCTGCAGACTGGTATTCGTGTATCAATGCGTGTGTAGTACACAGTCTACCTGAATACCATTCACGCATTCCAATCATACAGTACCTTGAGGTAAAACGCTTAGCCGCTTTCCAAATATATCGCTGCCAAGTATGTTAGCCGTTCTAAAGCATACTTGCAAACTAATGCATACGATGTTATATGCTGTGTAAGCTAAAATTGAGAAAACTCAGCGCTTCCGGTTCCTAGGTATTGGTATGAATCAATTTGGCTTAATTTGTTTAGTTAAACATTTCCAAGAAACAAAAAGGCATGGTTTGTCTATAAAATGATAGAAAAGAGCACCGTCATGACTTAATTCGACAATTTTCGAATGTTAAACGGGATGATAATGGGAAACGACTTTAACATGATTGCGGTCAAATTTTAGTCAAAATTAGAATGTATCGTAAGGTATATTTTCGCTCCGAATACCAAATTATGCTAATGTACTTGTAAGAGGCATGATTTTTTATCCGATCAACGTAGAAAACCAATTATCGATATATTATCATAAAACGTCAGCTGATGATAATTTGGGTTATCAAAATCATTGATTATCTTATAATCGATCGATTAATTATCTTCTTAATCAAATCTGATAAAATCGATGTCTGTTTTCATGATCGATTCTGCATAAACGATTACGTAATGCGCATGCGTCATTTGTTAAAACATCTTTACACCCTCGAAGTTATTTCCCAACGCAAGGAAGACAGGCCGTTAGGGGGTAATTTGGCGCTGTGAATAGGCATAGCTTATCAGTTGATATTTTTCATGAGATACATATTTTTCGTTATCTACATAGTTTTGTCATGAGTATAATCAAACTTACTTGGTGAATGAGAAAGATTTATTTTAAGAATAAGTATGTAGCTTTTGAATCCATGACTGTTAGTTCATGGGAGCGTTACCGACACGCCTTAAAATCAAGCCAAAGTCACGATTTTCTGAGACTTAACACGATGTAAATGGTTTGCTCATAACATTCATATGAATTTATTCAATAACTATCACTTCCCATGAGACGGTCCTGAACATGATTGGTGCCAAAATAGTTTATACAAATGAAAGCGAGAAATGAAATGGGCAAATCACAAGATAATATGATATCCTCGAATAAAACTTCCATACAGCCTATTATAAAAGACTTTGGTCAAAATTGTGAGAAGTGTATAAAGGAAGGAAATATTCATAGGTTTATGTTGAAGTTCATGGGTTGATTATGAACATATAAACGCTTTGATATTACTGTATACTCGCCAAAGACAACACTATTCACCAAAACTAAATTCCTGAATAGCGCAACATCAATAGAATCTTTTATAGGTGTGTTTAGAACGTTATTTTGCATACTCGGCAATTTATTTACTAGTTTTCTAATGAGACGAGTATGGCGATCATCCAATACATTTTTACTAGGAATAACAGAAATCAATTTGTTTCGGAATTCATTCCAGACTCAAGCGTTTATTTCTTCACTGTTTTCAATGATTTAAACAATTAGTAACCGTATTGATGAAGACATACAAATTATACGAATAATACAAAATATTTCTATTTATAAATTAAGATATTTGAATCAATAATAAACAGTCAATACGCAAGTATTCTAGAATTGTATCAGAAATTATAGAACTCAGACCATGTAGCGTGAGTAAGTATTATGTTAAAATGCAATGTCTATAAAAAATCGCATACCTGATGTCTTGGGCGGCCGACGATGGATGGGAAGACGGCTCTTGGGGCATCGTCTCCGGCGAAACCGGCTTTGCACATACCGGATCCATTGTCCACAACAAGAGCGGCAACTTCGTCGTCACACATATTGATTTATTTAATATCCTTAAGGATGTGAAGAAAGGCACAGGCTCCGTACAACTCCGATTAAACAGTAGTACTGACAATCGAAAGAAGGCGCTACACGTTTATATAAGCGTGTTAACTTGGTTCCAAGAAATCTAGCCTCGCTCTATGAGTGATGTTCATATATGGGTGGTGTTACTACAGCCTGGTGTGTACATTCATTATATAGACTAGATATCAACGCGGGATATGCATGTGGTGAATTTAGTATCATTGATTTATTCATGATTTTTTGGTATCTTAGGACCTAGGCAATCTGAGTGATTAGTTATCAATAAGATTTCTTACGATCTTTGATTAGTTTTTGAATATAATGAACAATAATTTACATTTTCAAAATGAATAAAAAAGGCGCCAGTTAGTCAATCTATTGAATGTGGTGAATTAATACTTGGTTTGTTTAATATTTCTAAGGATGTGTGAACAATCTTTCATATTTCATTTTGTTTTATTTGAAAAAACAACAACTGAGCATTGTAAATACATTAAGATTGTCCATTTTACATGTCTACAAGTAAGTGTGGTGTTGTAAAATATCAATACTGGTCTAACTCATTCGTATGTTATAGAAGACTTCGATGCATTTGTGAGATGATAGCCATTCTATATTACAATTCGTATGCTTTTCTTCTTCTAATTTCACTATAGTTAGGCCATCCTTACACAATTGTTTGTTTGAGGTAACCCTGCCCAGAGAAGTTTCAGTGGGTAGGTAGGTAGGAATTTTATTTGATAAAATTATTTTTACATTGAATCCAAAATACCTGTCAAAATGCTATTTTACATATTGAAAAACAAAAACAAAGATGTACACAGAAGACTAAAATAAAGTTGGGTAGGGTCGTATTTTGTCGAGTAGGTTGCGTAACCCGAAACAAAATATTTTTTGAGATTGGCCTTACTTACTATCGAATTGACGGTTCTGTTAATATGAATAAGCATACAAGATTCGAAACGAAACAGCAGTAATTTTAGTAATTGCTGATACAATGTACTTATGAAGCAATACAACATTAATGACTGAAGTCGGCTTCCTTGAGTCGCGGAAAATGCGAAGCTGGATTCGGCGTCCCGATTCATGGTCGATCTTAGCTTAAATTGAAATGTTTAAAACTTAAATATCTTGTCACCATTTTAGGTAAGGGAAAATGATTCGTGTAAATATTGATTGTTTTTAGGATTTATTGCCAACTATAAAAATAGTTTTCAAGTAATTATAAAATATTTTCTACTCAGACGTTCCATGGGGCAATTTTATTCATTTTGCATCGTACGAAATGTATTATGTGTATATAGTTCGTATCTCAATTTAAGAAGTCGATTTTCGATTCTGTAATTGAACCCAACTTGATAAGAAACGGGGCTCTCATTCAGAATTAATGGCATGTGTTTTTTTTTCAAAGTCATTTTCTAGTCAATGAAAATAGATATGTTTAAACTACACGATAAATTGCATTTGTAGTTTAAACCATGTTCATATAATAAAATGTTCAACCGCCATTTATTTATTCACCTCAACAGCATTTCCCTGATTTTTTTGGTTCTAAACTATTTCACTCGTTCGCTCGATTCATATTCTTGGGAACAATATTCGTCCGTTGTAATGTGTATATGTTACATACCTCTGTGTAGTCATGCAGCATGTATGCAAGCAGGTACATCTAGTGTACATTCATGATTTACCTCCCTTTAAACGTAAAAAAAATCCAGTCGAACCTTGGCAACGAACTGAAAATTGGCAAAAACGGTAATGCCAACAGAATGCCTGGGGCGGAGCAGGCTTTTCTAAATTGAAGGGGATGCAAACACGTACATACTTTGCTATTTCTTTTAACACTCATTTTGAAGTATAATTCAACCTGTGTACAAAGGCCACCAAAGAATTAATGAAAATAATCATAAATATTCTTGCAGTCGTCTTTAAGGCTTTAAATGTTGTTTTTATTGCATCACATTGAAAATTGGGTAGCTAGGTACGTAGGTATAGGTAAATAGGGACATCTTTTATTTTTGAAATAGTTTTCTTGAAAGTGAGTGGAAAAGTAAAATGTGATACAATGGGTGTTCTATGTGTGTGTGTGGGGGGGGGGTGTACAGGTCTGGTAACCAGAAACAAACATTGTAAGCTTACTCGGGTGTTTATTTTGTCTAACGTTTTACATCAATATATGCATGATTTATAATTAAGAGAAACCGTTACAGTACAACCTCTCCATGAGAGCGGCCCTCTCTTGAGCAACAACCTCAATTCAACAACAGCATGATTGTTCCTCTGCAGGATTTAACTATCAACTAAACCTCTATAGAGCAACAACCTCTCAACAACAAAATCATTTTGCTACTTCCAAAGGCTTTTGAGATGTTGCACTGTATTCACATGTGGTCTTTATTGTGTGGTGTTTACAAGGTGGTCTCTGTTCACAGGTGGGCATTAACTCGGGTATTTAAATAACAATCAATATTGGAGACATTGTACAGTAGAACATTTCTAATCCGAAATTGTTCGGATTGACAAAAATGTTCGGATAAGAGAGATTCCGGATTATAAAAATAAAATATTGGGTCCATCTGACGGCTTCGGTTTAGAGAGGTTTCAGGACAAGAAAGGTTCGGATTAGAGAGGTTTCAGGATAAGAAAGGTTCGATTAAGAGAGGTTTCAGGATAAGAAAGGGTCTGATTAGAGAGGTTTCAGGATAAGAAAGGTTCGGTTTAGAGAGGTTTCAGGATAAGAAAGGTTCGGTTTAGAGAGGTTTCAGGATAAGAAAGGTTCGGTTAGGAGAGGTTTCAGAATAAGAAAGGGTCGGATTAGAGAGGTTTCAGGATAAGAAAGGTTCGGATTAGAGAGGTTTCAGGATAAGAAAGGTTCGGTTAGGAGAGGTTTCAGGATAAGAAAGGGTCGGATTAGAGAGGTTTCAGGATAAGAAAGGGTCGGATTAGAGAGGTTTCAGAATAAGAAAGGTTCGGTTTAGAGAGGTTTCAGAATAAGAAAGGTTCGGTTTAGAGAGGTTTCAGGATAAGAAAGGGTCGGATTAGAGTGGTTTCATGATAAGAAAGGTTCGGTTTAGAGAGGTTCGACTGTAATTTGTATAGTTCTTCAACGTGAACCACTTCATTTCTATACTTGGAAATTTTGATAAATGATAGTACATTTTACACAGTTTTCAGCTTAAGTTGAAATTGATATCATACTTTCTTAAAGGGGCATATCCTATATAACTTGGTGCATCTAGAATCAAGGCAAAATGGTGATATATAAGAAGCTTGTAAAGAAATAAGCCGACAAAGAAAGTTTCAGCCAAAAATTCATCCAATTAAAAATAAAATCACAAAAAAATATTAGTTTCCACAAAAGATCGGAAACTCTTTGGAATTTGTTGTACAATTTTTGGGTGGAAGTGATTTATTATTCATAGCTATGATTTTTGCGGCTAGTACCTTAACTAGTCATTTTATGACTCAAGTTCTTCTTGCAATTATCCATTATATATTGTTTTACATATACATCTAACACATTTTTACACTTTCACAGAATGTTTGTCAGTTGTAGGGTATGCCCCTTTAAGTGAAAAACGAGGCAATGTCTGACTGGCACCACTTGGTCCGCCAGTGTCACCATTTCGGAGAAAGACTGGTATTTCATGGAAGTGCACGTATGTAATAGGACTTAATTATTCGCACTTCATTATACACAGACAATAAAACCACGTCGTGATTACAGACTTAAGAATGCAATGCTAATAAAAATAAAAAAGACGGAGATTTTTGCAGAAAAGAGAACAACATACTCAACTACAGCCTCATTATAACGACTATTTTTTCTCGTCCGTTTTCACCTTTTCCATACACTTTTTAAGTTATATTGCAGCCAATGTAAGGATTTAATATTTAAATTTCTAGGCCAAATATCTGGGCCGAATATTAACAAATTCATCTCCTTTGTCTGGCAAAAATGTCAGGAAAACAGTAAATATTGTTAAATTTATCAAACATGCTATGTCCTGTCGCTCAAATTTACTTAATTCTGTACTTGTTTCTTGAATTTTCAGATTTATCTTAATCATCCATTTTTTTCACAGTCATACTCACTTTGTTATTTATGTATATAATATTATATAATTATATCTGTTTGTCTTTGCCGTATTAGATATGTTGTAAATGGCAAAAGGCAATGTATTTTGCCATTTGCCAATAAACTTAATAATAATAATAAAAACTAATTAGACACCATGTATCTAATATCAAGAACGACTTGTTGGTCACAAACTTGGTTTTTATATCATTACCTATATTCAGACATTACAAAGATTTGGATGACTGTTTTTATGGGAAATGAAAATAGTTCAGCTTGCCATAGCCGTCACTCACTCGGCGCGCATGAATTTTGATGCGGACCTAAGTATACTTTATTTTTCTACATCCGCCATGCAATTGTTATTAAAACTATATATGTAGTTCCCGTTCATGTATGTAAAGTTGAGTTTCTATATTGAGTACTTTTAGTACATGTACATTGAATTTTTGTTTATCTTTTTTAATTTTTATTCCTATATTTATCATGATGTAAAATATGTCAAAACTATACAAATAGCTTCTATAATACTAATGTATCTGACGATATAATCGAGCGTCTATCATGCTGTGTTGTTATTATGAATGATCTAATGTCTTATATTATAGTAGATCAGTGATGTGCTTCCATATGCTATTTCCGTCTTACTTCGATGTGTTAAGCAATTGTTTTAGCTATAATAGGCAATTACTAGTTACAGTCTCGTGTAGCATATATTTAGATAAAGATCAGGTTCTGCGCTTTTCATTTGTTACGTATTACCGATAAGCGTTTACTGACTATGACGATACGGGTTATCCAGAAGATTTAATTGAAAAAATATTTATTTATCACATGTCCTGATCAATCAAATAATGAATCAATTGTAATATGTAACCTGGTGCGCCACAGTTGATTCATAATAAGTGTTATTGCATATTAATGCACCATGCATGCAGCTGTTTCCCGGTTCTGTGCTCGGACGTAGATAATTTTATGCTGGGTACCTTCAAATTATCCGTCATTTATCACCCGTCCTCCTAATGCGAGCGGTTAATTATCACGTGATCCTGAGAAAATCACTGATTATTTCTCAGACAGCCGCTGGTCATTGTTTTCATTCATTCGATATGATTGTAACAATTATTCAGATGCATACTGATTAGCTGTAACTATGGTGTTCCATCCATGTTAATCTGAATATACATGTGCATTGTTCCGACTGGGTATAATATGAATTGGTCCCCGTTGTCTTTCTGTCTGTACTCATACTGTTTGTGCGCTACAGCATGGAACGGGAACCAGTCTAGATATAACATGTTTTAATATACATTATTTTGTATTTACGATTAATCCCTGAGAAAATGATGAGTATCTGTGATAACACTACAGTACAACCTCTCCAGAGTGGCCCTCTGTACAGTGTACAACAACCTCTCTATAACAACACCTTAAAAAATTTCCCTAAACTGATATTTACTATAGATTTAACCTCTGTAGAGCAACAACCTAAACAACGGCCAATATTCGAAACTCCCCCAGGGTGTTGCTCTACAGAGGTTGTACTGTAGTTATTGATACAGTCAAACATGGTTACAATGGAGTAATGTCTAGTAGAATTGCAAAGAGTGAAGTAGCTGACAATACCCAATTATGTAGTTTAATGTATCGCACTATATGAGATTTATGAGCTTAATTAATTGTAATAAATCGGCTCACTAGGAATACACCATAACCATGTCCTACTGTATTATAGCATATACTCATCTTACAGATACTTTCAAACCTGTGAACGAAGGCCACTAATGGGGAATAAATACGTGACCTTTTATTCGACAGGCGGTCTTTATTCGTAGGTCATCTTGTTACAGATAATCAATGACAGGTTTAAATGAATGTTTTTTTCATAGTACGACCTGTATTCGGAGGTGACCGCAAACGCATGTTTGAGTGTATGTCGTTAAATATACATTACTTTTTTTTCAATAAATTTATGATTAATTTTGAAAGTTGTTCACATATGAATGACAGCGTACATATATTGTGTACAAAATTGACTATTAATTTTAAATGTACGATGTATAATGTACTTTTTTATTTTCTCCGCCGAAAATAATATAATAACGAGGATAATACACATTTTTTTCCATAAAAATAAAATAAAGAAAGGGGGGGGGGTTAGTTTACTCTTTATTATTCAGTTTTATCCGCTCTAAGATTTCTAAACAAATAAAAACCTTGTCGTTCTTTGTTTCTGTGATACCTAACGAACGACAACTCTGTGTAGATGTTGAAGCTGTATAATGCATATAAGTATGTACAATGTACTTCGTATACGCCGCACCTGAAATGTTCTATTCTGTTTGTATTAATATGTTATTCCATCGACACTACTGTAGGTATGATGGACGCCATTGACTTGCTTCAAGTTCTGTAAATCTGAGAGCAAAGATCATGAGTACGCAGCTGGTAGAAGCCACATGCCCTTTGGCCTTTATTTAGAATTTTCTTTCGGTATATGTAGTGTATCAGTAATGTGTATTCATATAAGGCCGTTGTTCGCATGGTAACATTAATTTTATTCTTAAGTGTTGTTTACTCAAGTTTGTCTGTACTTGAATGAGAAATGTAAAATTTATTTTGCACGAGCGCCGATATATCGCATTTGAAATCTCGTGCGTTTTGTCATTACTTTCACCCAAGATTATTTAGAAAATTCGGCAGCCAAATGACTCATGACTTGTCTACTATACTCACAAGAAAAAGAAAGTGTGCACTTTTATACAGTAAACTCTATACGCATAATTATTCACTCGTAAAACAATATTCTGAAAATTATCAAATTTCAATTGAAGTAAAACATTAAGTTGGTGATATACATTTTTGCTTACAGTGTATTTTGATACCAAATTTGCCTTTACTCTGCTTCAATAAATGCAACAGAATATCCTTGTAACCAAGTACACTGTTACTTTTTACTGTGAGTATATATGTTGCAAGTATGCAATATTCTTGCTGATAGAGATATAGAATTGGTGCCAAAATTGATGCTATTATTCCAACAGGTACAATTTCGTTTTTATGTACATCGTACGCTAACAGTGTATGTTTGCAGACATTACCATTGCCATACAGTGCAGCACCTTGTATCATGTAATGATTTTCAATACCGAAGAATACAGTGTAACCCCTTTAATAATTCAGTGTATGTTTGTATATACAGTACAACCTGTCAAGATCGGACCTCTGTTGAACGACAACCTCCCTTCAACCACAGCATGATTTTCCCACTGCATTATTTAACTACATAATATATTAATTTAACCCAACAACCGCTCTCAACAACATAAGTTTGCGACTCCCAAATGATGTTGCTTTGGAGAGGTTGTACTGTATACTGTCGATACTCATCGGAATACCTTTGTTTGGCGAATGCTGTTGTTTTCTGATTATATTCAACATCAGTTTAACATGTTTGTATAGTAAAATATCGATAAATAAGACTGCCTCGGAACTGTCTTCTTATTAATAAATAAAAGAAAGAAGAATCAATGAGCAGTCAAATCTGTGTAAATGGTCACCTTCGGAAATAATGTTAACCTGACAATAGCGGCCATTCTTTTAAAAACTTTCATGAAGTATTTAGAACAAAATGACCACCGAATAAAACGACCACTTGTCAATAAAGGCAACATTTTGTCTTTCACAAGGCTGACTCTTGTTCCCATGTTTCACTGTTCAAATTTTCGTAATATTGAGATGGTTTTAAAATCGACGAGGTCTCTTAAAACGGGCTTGTGTTGTTTTTAATTTATAGCTTCTATAGTGATGTGTACAATCATTTGTATGACTGTGGCCGCATAATTTTAGTGTTTTTTAATATAATTCTACTTCCGTTGACCTAAATTATGTTTCCTCATTTGTTGTCTGCTTTACTAGGTCCCTGGGTTATAAAACACTAGATCGATCTCCGAGCTCGACTTTCAAAATTTCTGAGGATATTATTGATACACAAGTATGTTGCTTAATTGATTTGAACATGTATTTAAACATCAATCAGTTCAAAGCCATCAACCATGATACCTTGAGAAATGAATGGAGATTTGAGCTCGAAGACTGTTCCCAAGTTTTTTAACCTCGAGCCCTGTGTAGCTTTCGATGTATCCGTGTTCCTTACAGAATTATTAAAGTGTTCTCATATTTGAGTGCTCTTAATTGTTTCTGACCCCTGATGAACCTTGTTCGAGCTTGTTCAATAGATCGACAAGACAAACATACTGACTAGGGCCCGAGGTTATAAAACTTTAGATCGGTCTCCAAGCTCAAATCTCATATTTGTCCGGTATTGTTAATAAAACAATTATGATAAAATAATACCGACAATAATCATATATTTTTCTGTCAGTGTAATTGATCTGAATACTTATTTGAACTTCAAACTGTATTATTTTTCATCAAGAATTTGTTGAGAGAAAAAAATGAGATTTGAGCTCAGAGACTGTTCTCAAGTTTTATAACCTCAGGGCTAGGTTTGGTGAAGATCCATTCAATACTGTGACCTCCAGAGTGTTACTAAGTAGTTATCATGTTTTTATCCTTGATTGATTGATTCATTGATTTTTTGTTTCTTTTGGCTGTTGGTTTGTTTGTTTGCGCGTAATTCAAAATTTCAGTTTTAAATCTCAACTCCGCTACTCGACCAAGCACTTAAATTAAACGTGACTATACCGAGGAACAAAATATAGTTGAAAATAATTTAAACATTTATTATCGCGAATTTCGTTCAATCTCTCACATAGTCAATAAAACAACATGGTTGTACATTTTCATCACAGTTAATTTGTGAATCAAAAACATGAAAAACAAATTGTGGATACTATCCAGAATCAAACACAAGATTGCTGTGTTATCTGATATGCAAACAAGAGTTACCGCCCTTTTTACTTCATTTGAGAAGGCCTCGTGGGGTAAAAATACGAAAAATCGTATCCAAAGTACATTAAAGGAAATCACTTTGCTTTCATTTTTTCTTTCGATCTTAAATAATATTAAGAGGGATTAAGTGTCACGTGACTCGCGCATGCGCCCTAGAAAGCTTTAAGTCCAGTTCGAAATAGGGCAAAAGATAAAGAAATAAAGCAAAGTGTTTTTCCATTGTTTTGCAAAAAAATCATCAACAAATAAATAATGTTAATAATATCGTTTATAAAACGAGAATGTAGCGAATTTCAAGTAGTTTAAGAGTCTCATTTTGCATGCCACTGTCCTGAATGTAAATTTTAATAAAGTGTCTATTAAAGCGAATAGCTTAGAAGCATTTTCTGTGGACGATGGATGGGCCGGATTCGTCGTATTCCTGCTTGCTGATCCACATCTGTTGGAAGGTTGAGAGAGAGGCCAAGATGGAGCCACCGATCCAGACGGAGTATTTTCTCTCTGGTGGGGCAATGATCTTGATCTTCATGGTTGAAGGAGCCAAGGCGGTGATTTCCTTCTGCATTCTGTCGGCAATACCTGGGAACATGGTGGTACCACCAGACAAGACAGTGTTGGCGTAGAGATCCTTACGGATGTCGACGTCGCACTTCATGATGCTGTTGTATGTGGTTTCATGGATACCAGCAGATTCCATACCCAAGAAGGATGGCTGGAAGAGTGATTCTGGGCAACGGAATCTCTCGTTTCCGATGGTGATGACCTGTCCATCGGGAAGTTCGTAGCTCTTCTCGAGGGATGAGGAAGAGGCGGCGGTGGCCATTTCCTGCTCGAAGTCAAGAGCAACATAGCAGAGCTTTTCCTTGATGTCTCTGACGATTTCTCTTTCGGCGGTGGTTGTGAATGAGTAACCACGTTCGGTGAGGATCTTCATCAAGTAATCAGTAAGATCTCTACCAGCCAAATCAAGACGAAGGATGGCGTGGGGAAGAGCATAACCTGAAGTGGGTAACAGAACGCAAATTAAGCAACGGTGTTAAAAATAATTGACTCGCAAATACATATTCAATCAGACAGCTAGAAACGACGTCAGAACTATTGTTATTGCTATCAAATGCACTGAATGGATATTTAAACAGGGTAGATTAAATGTGATCTTATCAGCCATTGGCTTAACGAAATAGTTGAATTAATTTTTGGAAGTAGTCATTATAAAATTTATCTGTATGAGAAATATATAATAATTTTTTTGATAATATGGAATCATGAAATATACAAACCTTCGTAGATTGGTACGGTGTGGGTGACACCATCGCCGGAGTCAAGAACGATACCAGTGGTACGACCGGAAGCGTACAAGGAGAGCACGGCCTGGATGGCAACGTACATGGCTGGTGAGTTGAAGGTCTCAAACATGATCTGGGTCATCTTTTCTCTGTTGGCTTTGGGGTTCAATGGAGCCTCAGTGAGCAAGACTGGGTGCTCTTCTGGGGCAACACGGAGCTCGTTGTAGAAAGTGTGATGCCAGATCTTCTCCATATCGTCCCAGTTGGTGACGATACCGTGTTCAATTGGGTATTTCAAGGTGAGGATACCTCTCTTGCTCTGGGCTTCATCTCCAACGTAGCTGTCCTTTTGACCCATACCGACCATCACACCCTGGAATCAGAAAGGCGAACATTAAGTATATGTGAACACCGTAATAACCTCAGGTAATTGCAACATAATATATGTATCTAACGTCTTCACGGCCTGTGTATTACGGTCGGACCAACAGAATGGCAACATAAGTAAACCGCAAAGATATGTTCTCATTATGGCGGCGCGGTGGAACCATTTGTTGGTGTTTCTTTATTATTATTTGTTATTGATCTTTGGTTACCCATTCGATTTTGTCACTTAAATGCCTAAATTTACATTAAATTGGACTAAGGAACCCATCATTCTACATGCTTATATAATAGTATTTAGGTAAATTGGGGACCTGTCGTATTTTATATAAGGAAGGAAGTCTTTATTTAGCATTTTAGGCCACCGGACCATACATATAAATATAGTATTTTGATAAATTACTCTGCTTCATTTATATACCTTTTACATAATTGCTTGTCATTTTTCATAATTGATATCTGATATATCTCATGACAATATGTATTCATCGACGGAGGAATTCCATAATAATTGATAAAATTCTGCTAAATTTTATTGATAAGTCTTGAATAATTTCATAAAATACTGCAGCATAATTATGTTATGTTTCTATTTCATAGACGATGCCGTTCGATGCTAAATTTTATTAATAACAGTTTTAATCTAACTCTTAATAATGTCTAAATAATAATCTGAAAATGTATTTCCATTTTGAAAGTTTAAATCTGTTTATTTTGATAATTAATAAAACATGTATCGAAAGTGTTATTCATTTATTGAGTTGTTTATCATAATGTCGCCACCAGCAAATGACAGCAAACAACATTTATTCTTTATATGCCTAATAAAATAAAGAATCAAACTAAATTGTTATTTCAAATAATCATTATAATTCGGCGGTCATGGCAATTAATAATCTTATGATCGATTAATTATAAGATATTGTATCTATCATCCCAATCGAATAAGTTTCTAATTTCATGGCGTTGTTCTTATCAAAACCTCGGCACGTGTTATTCATAAATATGGCTTATCAGTAAGTATCATTTGGCCAGACGCTCAAGTTATTTTGCTAATCTATTTTTATCTCAACATCTGCGCGCGCAGCGTGATGTGTAAACATAATGTGCACGTTTTTCTCTTTCAACATTTCATTCATACACGAAGCTATAAAATTAATGCTTCGTATCAGCAGAACTTAGCTTCACTGCTGATAAGCCAAGCCTACACACCTATGATTGGCTGGCAATTTACACACGCTTGAGTCATACACCGTGGTTTACGTACCCTTACCATTTTTGGAATCAAGATGGCGGAGTCATGTGACTAAGAACCAAGTTACAAAATGGCGGCGAAAAGCCTGTATTATCCCGATTTGAGTTGAAATTGTATCGCACTTAGCTTAATGTAATTAAAAATACATGTATCAAGAATTACCCTTCAAATACATAATTATTGTCTCCAGTACTAAAATACGTGTATATATAATAGAAAGAAAATTCAAAGCCCCTTTAGAAATCATAATGACCTCATTAATGCTAAAAAAGCACGTGGTTACAGTCAAACTTCGTCAAATCGGCCATAAAACATTAACGTACTAATTCCTGATGTAATTATGGGACGTTGTCCCGTTGAATTGTAAGATTTTTGCTTATTCGATGTATAACATTTTCTGGTTATCAGGTAGAAACTGTACTCAAACAAACGTTTAGTTCAATAAGCGAATAGTTGAGTTTACTTCGAACAGCAATTTAACTCTGATCCATGTTTGAAAGTTGAACAAACGAAACAAAAAATACATTGACCACGTAGCAGCGGAAACGATAAAAAGTATGGTCCGGACCTTCGAAAAAAAAACGGAATTCCGGCATACTTTGTATTCCTTTACCATTGCTGGGTGGGCATATTAGAATAATCTAGACTAAGGCTCTAAGCTCATCGCCATTTTTAAATGATTATAGGATGAAAAAAGCAAGCATCCTAGTACAAATTGTATAAATTATATAATAATGAACTTATCGAATTTATTCTAACAGGCACCAATTCACACAATTTCAATAAATGAGAGTCAGCATTTCCTATATTCTCAATGACGGAACTTAATAACAAATATACTGTAAGCAACAGAAATTAATATATTTTCAAATATTTGTGTAATAAAACATCTATTAAAAGTCACAAACCTGATGTCTTGGGCGGCCGACGATGGATGGGAAGACGGCTCTTGGGGCATCGTCTCCTGCGAAACCGGCTTTGCACATACCGGATCCATTGTCCACAACAAGAGCGGCAACTTCGTCGTCACACATATTTGTTTTTGTTTGTTAAAATCCTACGGATGTGAAGAAAGACACAGGCTCTTTACTGCTCCGAGTTTGCAGAAGTACTGACTATGCTTGACCTCTCCGAACGTTTATATCAGTTCGTCTGCTCAGTTCCGAGAAAACCAGTATTCCTCTATGAACGATGCCCTTATTTGGGAGATGCCTCTTCCTGCATTTGGCGGCTGTAGAGCTAAGTAGGCCACCCGCCTCGTTCTGATGGTATCGGCCTCGTTTCCAGATTCGTTACGCCGTGTACACTCAGTGCGTGGTGTTTTCCCATGCTGGGCTTATGACACGCCTGTTTTGGCGTACATCTGTGTACAAAGATAGCGTTTTCTAGCCTGCACCACGTAACGTTGCTAAGGAAAATATTTAGTTAAACGTTTAATATGCTTGTCACTTTCGTTCGCTCATATGAAAGGCGTGATCAAAATTGTCTGTGGATTAAGATTTAATGGTAGAACATTCTTAATATATTTTGTTAGGAATAAATACTTTCCCGTGGCTTTGTTATTTACATTTTGTATTTATTAAACTTGATTCATACTCAATTTATCTATCATAGGACGGTTCAACGCTTACACGTGCTGTTGAACTGAAATGTATATTAGAAACTCATATAACAAGCGTAAAGTCATGTATGTTAAAAAAACTTGAACCATAGAATAATCAAAACTGACCTGTGTCCTTGGTTATTAAACTAGGGTTCAGATCTTTAATATTTCTAAGTTAATGATGTTATTATTGATACATTAGCCTGACAGCATATTGTACATAATGTATCTGAATATGTAATTCATCATTATTCCAATCAAAATACTTTCGATAATAGAAGTGAGATTTGAGGTCAAAGACTGATCACAAGTTTTATAACCTCGGGGCCTGGTCTAACGTAAGGTTTTCTGCGCTATATTTAACATAAAACTCGTATTTGATAAATTAATTATGTTTATACAACATCATTGGCATATTTCTAAAACTTGACATATCATAAAGCATACATTTTACACGTGAGTTAGAAGAATATATCATCACGTGCTAATGAGTCACACGATTACCATTTTACTTCCCTACCCTGAAAAGTACGAACTGATTTTGAGTATTATGTAATTATGACGAGGGTGTAACGTGCAATTATATTTAAGTAAAAATAGCTGATTTTTTTCCAAATTTTCCCCTTTTGTTTAGGTCATAGGAGTGGTACATCCATTGTCTAACTTGTTTACCTTTATTCAAGTACATGTTTTTTATATTAAAAAATATTTGTAAAAAAATCCTAATAAAAAATACCTAATTACGCTATTTTTAATGAGCATAATATTATAACCAGAAACAGCTTTTAAAAGTCATTGAACTTTATTCACATGTTATTTATGATGTATTATAACAATACATATACGAGTATGCTGATGAGTCGTTATTTTCAGGTTGTCCAGCTAAAACTCGGGATTGATTGTATAATGTTGTGGACTCAATATTGTTATTTAAGTTTAAACAGTAGGGTTATCATAGTTTCGGTATATTGGATAATGTAATACACATAGAGGCGTTATCTGGGACCTGTGATCAAAAGCCAGTATTTAGCATGCATTTATTGGCGTAATAGACCTCCTGTACAGTCAAACCTGTGGACAAAGGCCACCTTGGTTAAGACGACCGTGACGATAATATTACCTTTATTGAAAAATGGTCTTTATTAGGACGTCGTTTTGTTCTAAATAATCAATGAAGGGTTGTAAAAAGAGGTGGTCGCTATTACAGGTTTCATGGTGTATAGGTCAATGTTCCTTCCTCATAATGGTAACTATTGTTCATATGTCTTACAATAACTGTTAATTTTGCACATTAAACTACTACAAAGGTGATACTTGAAGTAGAAAGCTATTTTACTCAGTTTTATACATTTGATGGGAACTTCCGAAGTCCTCCGTAGTGGTCTCGGATGTCTCTGACAAATAATCGTTAGTCCTTCACCGCTGTGAGTTTAAATCCCAGTACCGGTACTAGACAGTAGACACAACTAACACAAAAGTCATGTAGAAGCTGTCCAGCTATCCTACGGAAGCCTCGGTGGTTCTATCCGAGTGTACGTCTTCCCCCATCCTTGAAGCTTGAGAAGTCGCAGAATGACCCGGCTTGTAGATGCAACCTTAAACCAAAGTGGATAAAGATTTTCTATCTTTAATATCAAATGAACACTTTTATCTGAGGCATGCCGCTACGTGGAAATACCTATCTGTACTGGTATATATATACATGGATAATAACAGAATTCGCGGAATGTTTATTCGTATGACAATCTACAAAGTGTCACCGTGCCAGGAATATGAATCATATCATCCCCATGTATTACAATGATACCATATCGCAGCGTAACACGTGCATTTCGATAAAATGCAAACAGTCAACCTCGAGATAGCGACCACCAGAGAATAAAATTAACGTTTGCCATATTCTAGTGCACGCTTATTATTACAATGTACATACAGTCAGACCTGCGAACAAAGGCCATCCTTGGGAAAGACAAACTATGGCCTTTACTAACAGGTGACCTTTATTTATGGGTCATTTTGTTTCTTAATAATCAATGATGTTTTTTAAAAGAATGTACTTTATACACAGGTGGTCTTTATTTGAAGGTGACCGCTTACACAGATTTGACTGTATACATATAACATCAGAATAAAGACCAACTGTATTTATATGACATTAGTTTCCCTCCATTTGATTCACAGGTTTAATTAAATTCAACCTTCACTTTACGGTCATCTGTGAATAGAGGCACGTTTTGAACAATACTTCGTATATAGACTAAGTAAATATTAGAATAAAGGCCAAAGATTCGTCCTACAGGGTCATTCACTGTCATCTGGTGATACAAGCCAGCTGTGAACAAATATATGTCATACTAGACTATAAGACTCTGAATAAAGGCCAATCGTATATAAAGACTTACTTTTCTTCGTTTTGTTCACTGGTTCGACTACTTTGTCATACCAACATACATACATATGTGTAGCATTGGTCCGAAATAAGGGTCGCCTGTGAATATAGAAGTGAGCTGTGGACATTACATAAACCAAAGATTATATAGGCATATCTTACACGAAGACTTTGGTAGTCTTTGCTCACAAGGTTTGCCTGTCATCACAATAATAAATTAATAATTTCATTCAATTAATATTTATATCAAGTAAAACTTCCGCATAAATTTAAATGTTGATTAAGTCATTCATTTATTCATTTAGATTATGAATAATTACGTTCAGTCAGATTTCAATATCGCTCTTGAACAAGATTAAATTACTCATTAGAATTGGTTATATGTAGTCAGCATACGTGTACCACATAGTTAATACACGCATTAAGGGCTTCAAATCTTCTCCAAAATTCTCGAGAAGCCAACTTCGTATTTTTGTTGGAATTTGATATTCTTGTTAATTTACACGTGTTTGCTATCTTTCTTTACACACGCCAATAGCTTCAGCATAGTTTGATAAAACTCCAAGCAATATTCATTCATTAAGTCTGGTTCCCATGGACTAAATACTGCAACATGGAACGGGGGCCAGTTTAGCACAATGAATTGTATAATGATTGTATAAATACCACATATACTGATAATTATCTTCACTAAGTATACAGATGTACTTATCACCACATCATCACCAAAGTATATGCACATGCGCCTATCATGACCAGTACAAGTAGAAACATATGCAAGCAAACAGCCAGATAGGTGAACTGGTTCCCGTCGACTCTTATGATACACTGCAACATGAAACGGGAACCAGTTAAGTAGATTAAGTCTTGATCAGAAGATAATTTCGGGCCTATTTGATTAAATAATTTGTGTTCGCTTAACATGATATAGATCTGATCATATTATTTGTTAATGTCTATATCTCTCTTGTTTAACGACCTAATCGACTACCATGGCTATTTCAGAGTGCCTCCCATAGAGAGGGGAGAAAATATACACGTACAGGATACATTCATTTTCCTACTCTTAGTTCGCATAAGATTTTATTTGTAATGTAATATTTTGAATCTCCACCTCATTTTCATTTCTATATATATTTACAAAAAAATGTACTTCCGTTAGATAATGATAAACGTAACACTGTAAGATAAAGTTTAAAAGATAACAGTACGTTCACTTAGATTTTTTTTATTTCAAAAACACCGGTCAAACATGAGGTTTATGAGTTCAAGGTCCGGCCATATTTTCATTAATAAATTCTGTGAGATTATGTTCGCTGTTAAAATCGGATTTTATTAGCATTGTCATGATTAAGCTAATACAATGACTCATTTATTTGTAGCCAATTACCCCACACCCCCTGTTTTGCTCACTTGGTAGAATATGCTATGATTATGAACCTTGGGTTAGTGAGTTCGAACATTTGGTTCGGCATACTAGAACAGTCAAAACATTTAAAGGCACCCTTTGGGAAGGAAATATGTGGCCTTTATTGACAGGTGGTCCTTATTCTGAGGTTATTTTGTTTTTGATAATCTATGATGAGTTTTAAAGAATGGCCTTTAAGGGTGGCCTTTATTCGGAGGTGTCTGCTAAAACATATTTGATTGTATATTCTATGTTACACATTGCGTCCAAGTCAATTTTTATCTCCATCTTTGGCTTAGTACTGGCTCCGAGGTTATAAAACTAGAAAACTAAAATGTATATTCGTCCCCATTCTCGCAGTACATGCACTATGGTGCAGAAGATAAAACTGACTATAATTTTAAATACATATTCAGAAGAATTAGGCTATCAGAATGAAGTTTTATGTAATAGATACTCAAGGATAACATGCGATATTGCTTGTAGTGATTGCTTCATAATCTAAATACTATTGCTGATAAGATTTGATCATTCAAGCATCGTATTCCATTAAAAAAATCAAAATATATTTCATTTTATGACTACAGTTCATATACACTCAACTCAATGTTTATTTGCGTTCAGTTACGAAGGTGCTCATTCTCTGACTCACATTCTGCGAGTAGATTTCACACCATGAATCATCATTTTCTTGTGTTTCAGTGTTCGATTGAATCGTTTATATAGGAGTGGACTTATTTTTTCAGAGGCTAGTTTGAGGTTTTCACTAGACTTCTAAAATTGAAGGTCAAAAATAACCCTTACCTGAATTAATAATTTGAAGCGTCAACATCTACTACTAAATGTTTACATTATACATGTTGTACAACTATGTTTGGTTCGATATTCCCAGTTCTTTATGCCTTAACCCCATTAAAAGACTTCCCCAGTGTTTTCATTTTATTTACTTTTTATTTATTTCTATTTTATTTACAATTTATTCATATTTATTTAATTTTATTTTATTTATCATTTTATTCATATTTATTTATTCATTTATTGTTTTATTTACAATTTATTCATATTTATTTAATTTTATTTTATTTATAACTTTATTCATATTTATTTATTATTTTATTTACAATTTATTCATATTTATTTAATTTACTATTTTATTCATATTTATTTATTTGTTATTTTATTTTACTTTTTATTGTATTTAGTTGTTTAGCCTACTGTATGATTCATTCCGGGTTGCGTTATAGACGATTCTATTTCCATCAATTAGACCGCCGCCATTGTTTTATCACGTGACCGTCCGCCATTACAGGAGTGAAAGTTCTTAAGAAGTATGCGAGTTGATTACCGATAAAAAATCTATAACCGCAAGTTTTTGTCTGTAAAAATGACACAGAAGGAGCAATTTCGTTAGTATTTGCTAGCGGAGTAGTGTATAATAATGAATATACCTGTAAATAAATGATTTGCCTATCTTAATTGTGTCTTTTATTATTTGTTTAATTGCTAATATGAGACCTCAGACTGTTTCTACCTGCCTTCATACGCAGAAAACGAATGTTTGATCAGATTTTAATTATTCAATTGAATATCTGGTGCTATATATGATGATGATGGTGCTCGTCGTAATTTCTTTATGATTTCGTAATGATGATGATAATGATGGTGGCGGTGATCGTGTGCTGGTTGTGATAAAAACTTTGTTGCATGAATGTGATTGTTTAAAACCACGTTCTCCTTTCAGAACTGCATGATGACAAATTTAATGTGATGTATTCGTTGTCAATTTCATATTCCTGTGTCCACTTTTTTGAATATGTCACATATCTGACACGTGTGATATATTCGGTCGAATTTTTCACTCGTGTTACATATTCGATCTGTGACATATGTGTGACTCGATCAACAATTATAGTTAATCAATAATAAACAGCAACAGTTCATGAAAAAAATAAAACAAAGTAATTTTATATCACAGTTCTTATAGCTTTTTACTGATATAACATCTAGCTGATAATGATTTTACATTTTATTTTCAAATTATAGACAAGTGACACACTTCGTTTATTTAGTCTATGTTGTACGTGTACCTAAAACAATCACCAAGGTCCCAATATGCTACTATTAATCCAATTCCACATCATTAAAACATCAGATAAGATGTCACACGTATATACTGTCTCAGCAAGTTTTATGATACCGAGACAGGAAAACAGGAAATTGACAGCTGACTTCAAAAAGAAGCACCGACACTTAAAGACATTGAACCAGGAATGCGAGGCAAGTGCCTTATGGACCAGCAAGACCCCTGTTTCCACAGTAGGGGGTAATAAAACAGACAGGGTTTAGCTTCTCTTTACATAATCATGCAGTTACTCTATGCTTATAAAAACAACAGGAATTTAGTCATAAACTTATTATCACCATAAATCAATAAATTATGATCCTACTTTTTTACTAGGTGTCAAGTCTACAGACCATGACCAGCCAGGATTAATCCAATTAGGGACAATAAAACAATTAAGAGATTAGACCTCATGTGGATTGGGGGGGGGGGGGGGTCACTTATATAGTAGCTGTTCAATGTCTATTAGATGACTGTGTAATATGGCAAACCTAAGTGTGATCGTGTGATCAATTAATTAGCGACTTTCGGTTGTTCAATTAAAATTATGGATCACTGCATGATACAAATGATATACTGGGTGCTTACTCGTATGCCTTATCGTTAATAAAAACTATTTTGTAAAATACCTGCGATATGCGTAAAGACAAACTGAATATCATAGTTATTTAAAATCATTGCAATGAACTCTGTACAGTGATTTATTTTATGTATACAACTATGGTTTAGTTTTTAAATCTATAAATTGGCTAAATATATATGACTGGATAATAAACAACGAAGAAGTTACTACGCTTTCCTATTCATTTGCTGTAGTTTTCACTATTTTACTAAAGATGTACATTATGTTTGTTTGAATTAATGTTCACAATGAAATGGAATTGTTTTATTAATTATGGCAATGAATTATCAGAACATTGTGATATTAGTTTACTAAATTTTACAATGATATATTGACAATTTAATAATGCTGTACTTCTATAATTTGTGTTAAAATGTATGTCGCTATGTGTGTCTGGCACGTAGAATTTCCCATTCATTTAGTCTTTTTTTATTGTTAGATCAATCAAACACAACACATTGTCTACAACCACCGAGCTTATAAGGCATTTTTACAGATTCATTTACTATCAGTTTCTTTGTGTTTTCACTCCTGTAATGGCGGATAGGAGATTGAAGAGTACTTTTTCAGGGGAGGTAAATCGTACAAAATTTAAAAATAGAATCGTCTATTTGTATTATAATTTATTTATTTTACTTGCCTTTTTGTGAGACCACTTATTTATCAGTGTATGTATCATACATATCTAATGATGAGGCTGCACGTGTCAAGTCGGATACACGTGGTAATAGTACATGTAGAACACGTGTTCTCATTATAGTGGTTCAGGGGTGAATAGATAAGAATCAATCCTCGTTGCGTATACATGATATACCATTCAGTGTGTGTCGTAAATAGTGGAAGATACAGGAAGCAGGTTTTGTTACATGGCGAGTTTTTACGTTTTTAGGTAGTGAAGCAAACCTTTAGAAATTGAAAAGGCGTTAAAAAATGTTTTTCTGAATACCCGAACTTCCTTATCCCCCCCCCCCCCCCCCAGCGACCCTTTACTTTATTTTGGGCCCGATCGAGGAACGTTTCATCCAATTTCTCACTTTCTCGCATTTCCACACCCTTTCAAGAGTGAAAAAAGCACTGAAATAACTATCCGATTTTTAATGAGCGTGTAACCAGAAACAAAAATATGTTTGGCCAAATGAATATATCTTGTTTTCGGCAGGTCTAAATATTGGTCTCTTAGCAGTCAGATTTTTGATTATACTAACATAGGTAATAGTTTCTAGTCACAGGTAGGGGAAAACACTGCAGTACCTTGATATCTCTAATTATAATGATAATAATCGAAGAATACTAATACGAAAGTTGGTATTAATTAATACATTAACGTGTGCTGATATTAACAAGCAATACACAAGGTGCCTTTGTCAGAATATTTCGAGTGAAGAACATCGATTTCGGAATGCTTTGGGAATCTTCGGTCGTAATGTATTATGTAAGCTGTTGATCATTTATGATTTCGACGCAGGGTAGTAATCTCTTCGGAAATCTTCGGCCATACGTAAATTAACGATCATTCATGATAATGACTCGGAGATCTCGATAAACTTCGGACTTATGTTGTTATCTGCCCGATCAAAGATAATACATTATTGTTTCAAGAATCGCTAATAATTATAACAATGTGTCTCAGTGGCTAAACAAAGTAGGACTTAGCGAACCATTAAATGCGAATAGGACCAGCAAGATGATTCGAGTGAACGAACTGTTTAATTTCTCTGCTAAGTTACGTGAATTCTTGGGTCCGAGGTTATAAAACCTGAGATCGGACTCCAAGCTCAAATCTCATATTTTGTCTTTTAAAGTTTCTATGTTAATTATGATCAATCAATAATGATATTATTGATACATTAGTCTGTCAGCATAATCGATAAGAACATGTATCTAAACATTCTTTTTATGAACTCTTTTTTATTAACCATAATACTTTGAGAATGTAATTGAGATTTGAGCTCAGACTCTTATCTCAAGTTTTATAACCTCCGGGCCTGTGTGTGAAAAAAGTAGATTGCACAAAATGTCATGAAGTCCAACAAGGCTTTGATAAAACAGTCAACGCTGAATTTATTTTTTGTTGAATTTTTAAATACTAGTAATTTATAAGGCGTCATATTCAATGATGGACTCATACCATTGCACGGCTCTCATTTAGCCTTAAAATGGCATTTTGACTATTGAAATTTGCAAAATAAAGCTTCTGACACATAAAATTGTACCAAAGAGTTAAAGTTACTATTACTAGTACTACATTAGTAGGAAATTCTGTTGACTTTTTAAATTATTATCAGTCAAACGTCATTTTGTACCCACAGCCATTAATAAGCACCTTGCGTAAAGCACTGTTTGCGAATCGGGTCAGGTTCCTTACAGTTATTCGAACACCGGACTCGGTGAGATTCATTTCAATTTTTATTTCGAATGAAGCCCCACTTTCTCCAGATGTCTTGTAGGCCATGCAGTAATTAATCTCAAAATATTCGTATTGTCCGACACGAAAGAATCTATACAGATATGTTTACACAAACATATCTGTACAAAATTTTCTATATTCGATCATACAAGTAGACAGATAATAAATACTTAACGGCAGAATAATTATACGACATACTATTTTTTATAAGTAGGCATTAGACATAATAATTATATAAGTCTGGAAATTCCGTTAAAATTGGTTCCTTGCGTCTGGCGACCCAAACAAATAAAAGCATGAAAAGTCAAAATTTAATTCGATCTTTATGAAATACCAAGTAAACATATTTCGCCTCCTTACACTGAAGCGTGTGTCATACAATATACCTTAGGGGCCATCATGAGTAACTCGATACAATTTGATGCATTAGTATGTTGTTTTAAGACTGCAAGTAACACATGTCGGTGTCTATCGCAACATTACGTAAGAAACGCGAGCTCATAGGGGGCGCTGCGGGGTGGATATTAATCGGAATTCCTCTGGTGTACTGTTTGAATATGCGATAAACCCGAGGAGATCCGAATGTGGCGTTGTTTGGTGCTGGTTCCTGCTGACCCTTAATACGCTCTTGTCCGCTTTGCGTCCGCATACAGGGACCGCTTTTAGGTAACGAAGATTTGCTATCTGTATCAAATATTGATGATCAGATTAAATTGGTTCCCGTTGACTCTGTGTGTACAAAGTGGTACACTGCAACGTGGAACGGGAACCAGTTTATGATCAGATAAAAATAATCAATCAGTATATTAATTGTCAATAATTACATTCACACTTTCAGCTACGCGTAACAGACAGTCATACTTTTTTATGTAGATTTGTTAATTCAAAATATCATGTGACATAATTACCGTATCACTGCGAATAACAAATCGCTGATTAATTCCAAGTTTACAGGTGTGTTGTTTTTACCTCAGCATGGTACAATTATGAAAAAAACAGAACATGGTATATTTCTATTTAGTAACTTTTATACATGTATGAAATGACGGTTATAAAGAAACGGTCATAGTGGTTAAATCTTGTAAACTTGTGATTTTGTGTCAATCTATATTTTAGGTACTCAATATCTTTAAGATGAATGAGAAAAGTCAAATTCAACTAATCACATATTATTTGTAATAGCTTCATGAATGACCAATCAGTCGAAACGGAGTCAAATACATTTATTTATGTTTTCAAATTCCATAATGTACTTGGTTTCCCCCGATACACAATATCTACCCTTACAGTTGAGATATTAAACACATTCTTTATTTATATTAAGGGATCTTATCTGAACCCCATTTGGATCCCCGCCGTTTTATTACATTACAACACAGCTAAAAATGAGTTAATTATGATAAAGGAGCGCGAGATTTTATGAGAAATATTTTCAAAGTTTTTCAACCGTTTTCTTTGGCATTCTTGAGACGTTCCCGTGATTTTGGCATATAGTAAACTTGACGTAAAAAGAAACGCTGGCAAATAATAAGCATAACTTAAATCCTTGTTCAAATTAAAGACATTGAACAGCTACTATATAAGTGACCCACCCCAAATCCACATGAGGTCTAATCTCTTAATTGTTTTATTGCCCCTAATGGAGTAATCCTGTCTTTTCACGGTCAGCTAAGTGTCTGTAGACTAACTAATTGGTGTGAGATGCATAATATTTGCTAATGTGTTTGAAGCGTGGAGCATTTATTTGAGTAATTAATTTCTTTAATCATATTAAATGAGCTGTCTTATTCTTAATATTTTTCATTTAATATAAACAGAGACGTATTATACGTCTCTGATATAAACATACTTAAAAAAGTTATAATTTATATTTTTAATTAAACATTGAATCAATTTAAGTATCTATTCATGTGTAGCTATATATTAGCCATACATTTAAGTGACTGATTATGTAATTAGAAACTAGTCTATCAATGACCCTGTCAGTTTTATTGGACTCCCTACTGTGGAATATACAGGACTGCTGGGTCTGAGTCACATGCCTCGCATTCCTGATTCATTGTTGAATCATATATTCCTCTGTTTGTGTATTGAAAGAAAGGTACAAATAAGGTTTTACAGCAATTTCCTACAATTTCGGCTTAGTTATAATTTGTCTGTTTATACTTAATCATTATAATATCCTCATGTATTTGTAAATGCAAAGGATTTAATGAACTTATCTATCTATAATCTCTTGATTGTCGTGTTATTCAATAAATATCAATGTTTTACACTGGGTAAGATAGAGAACCAGGGCAAACTTTTCGAAATAAGAATAGGGATACAAATCCCCGGTTCTTCGATCAGTATCTTCTGTCCCCTCTTTCATCCCGAGATGAGCATAACCGTGTCGAATGGGCAAACATAAATATAGAGGTTTACAGAGAGAAACTTTTGTGAATCAGTTTTGTTGTGCAGTGTATTTTCAAAATGTTTACAACATCTGTTAAATAGCCCACAAGAATGTTTCATTTCTTCCGATCATGCTAAACTCATTTCTTGGAGTGTTTAACTCACGTGATCTTATCATTCTGCAGAAAAATGCAGTTCCTTTATATCTGAAATCATACGATTCTAACAAAGCTAAGTATTGCAGATTGGGATTGGCAGAAATAGCTCTGTGTTAAAGGTATTTAGGCTAGTTGACCAAAAATGGGGTAGGAAGATTGAAAGCAGAAACTTCAAATTACTTCATCTACCTTAACATATGAAGTGAGAGAATGATTAGTAAGATTCAACCGCAGATATTTTCGTACTTAGGGTTTTGCCGTTAGAAACTTTAAATAAAGCTGTCATAAGATTGGTCGAATAACCGTAAACAAGAATTTTGGTATACCAAATTATAAAACAGTTGACAAAAAAAACACGGAATGAACATAAAATGACGTCAAACTCGTCGCCTATTCATGTGTTACTTTTGACCAAAAAGAGACCACTTGGCTGGACGATTAATGAAGACCTACTTCAATGAAGACTACTTTTCGCAGCAGCAGCAGCAGCAGCACCACCACCACCACCACCACCACCACCAGTATCACAGCCATAATTTTCATCATCATTATCATGATATTTTATATTCTATTGCCTTCACCACAATTTTCATAACTTTATCATCAAAATCATCATCATAATTTGACCACCATCATCATCATTATCAGTTCTATCTATCGCCATCATCTCGATAATCATAATATCATTACCACGAGCAGCACGAACAGAAGCAGCAACAACGACAAACTCATTATCATCATCATCATAAGTGCTTCCAATACGAACATTACTCTCCATTATCTAAAACAAACCACAAAACCAATTCCAATTCTTCCGTCATACCGAGCACGGTAGTTACAATGTAATCTTTAGTGTGACCAGGGTCACTTTATCTGGTGTGAGTTACTCTATTTTATGTACAATTCTGATCATGTTAAGAATTTATGTAACTGACGTAAATATACAAATATATCACTGTCTTCTGCAAATCGAGATTCGAGAATTAAGAATCTTAATTTCATTATCTTAAAACTGATATGCCGCTGCTTCTCTACGACATGATGGTATGAATTCGTACATGCCAGGCGCCTGACTCACTTCTGTTGTTGTTCGCCAGAGATAATTTGATTACTGAATCGTTGTAGGTAAATACTTTCTGCTAGTATGTGTTTGGATATGTAGTCTGACTTCCAGGAAATATCGACAATTCGTTGATTGAAAATGGTAAGAAGTCTGAAGTTTAGACTTGCCATTGTCTACGTGGAATAGTCTGGCAAAGATGGTCTTTATTAAAGTATGTGTTTGATGCCTGTTCAATAAGTCTAGCCAGGGATCACACGACCACGTGGCATATTCTGATTAACATATCGGCATAGGTTATAATCGATAAAATAACGTAAAATGATAGTTTATGTTATTTTCAAAGATTAAATATCATACTTCAATACCAAGCAACAAAAAATTCTAACCGAACGCTCAAAAATGGTGTTTTATGGTGATAAATACAGCACCCCTTTATCGACTCGTCCTTATCAGCGTTAAAAATCAATAACGTAATGCGCATTGTATTGGTACGATATGATACTATTAATTCATTAATGACAAAAAATTGTTATAAAATCTCTTACTAGACATCAAACATGGGCGTGGTTTCAATTATTGAACCGTAAACATTAGCGATTTTGATTGGCTATAAAAAATTGAAAGGGGTGCGTCAAATTCGTTGATTTCATGAGACGATATTGATCCGACACTTTATTTGTTAATTGCTCAGCTTAAAAAACACAGTAGGTGTCATTTTCGAATTAACATTGTCATCTTATTTGATGACGGATTTCAAAGCGGTTTCGGTATTTTGTAGCGGAAATGTTAATCTAGGGAACCGTGCCTAGAATTTGGATACTTGTTTTCATTTTTCATCTATGGCGTATTACGTAATAAACAGCGGAGTTTTGGGTACGGAATTTCTTTAAAGTCAAGTATCTACGAACCGAGGACGTTATAAAAAAAAACTGAGGCACGGTTCCCTGCATTACACATTTATGGTGATTTTAAGGCTATTTGTTGTAATATATTCCTAAATACAGAGTAGTTATCGTTGTTCAAAATTGAAAATTACGTGCGATATTGGTTTATAGAAGACCAATCAAATGTAATATTTGTTTCAAATCACTTGCAATGCACTTTATACAGTGGGTTTATTTTAGTATATACTGATGGTTAAATCTATAAATTGGTGAAACGTGATTTGACCTCACATCCAAGTTGGTTTTATACAGATTCAGTCCGTGGCTAGTCAACAATCTTATGGTCCCTTGCAATGTATCAGGGGACAGTTTCTACATGTGTTTGATTACACTGACAAACCTGTTGTTTGCAGCCATCTCCTAATAAAAGCCACATTGTGGATTTAGGCCACCCAGTGTATGAAGGTCATTATTTAAAGAAACGTCACCGTATATAATCATTAAAGAAACTGTTCTCCGAGTAAAGGTCAGCTATCAATGAAAATCATATTTGTCCTTTTCCAACGGAAGGCCTTTGTCAACAGGTTTGACTGCATTTATATCTAGATGTAGTTTGGATCTGATGTCAGCTTTATCGACGGATCATGGACCCCAGACTCCAAGTTTGTGATTTGAAAGTCATGGATCTATCACGAAAACAAACATAATTTAATACTTTATTAGACTTTTAAGCGTCTAATTGTAGGCTATATTATGGTTCAAGTCTTACTGTGTGTGCAGAAATGAACCTGATTCGAATAGAACAGGATGGCTTCTGTAGTTTGCCGCTTACAGTTTGGGTACTACCATGTGGAATTGTAATTCATACTTCATGAACTTTGGAACAAGTTTATTTCGTATGCTCAATTACCATTTAAAGCAGCATCACGAGTTATATGTGCAGCTAGAGATATTATATGATATACTTAAGAGAAATCAGACTGTTAAAACAAGGTTACATAAATATAACATACATCCATTATCAGTTATACAGTAATACATGACAAGGCAAAGGATAAAGGGTTGTAATATTAACGATTAAGGACGATAGTGTATATTATTACTAAAGTATACATGTATGCAAATGAGTTCTTTTATAAAATACAGAGTTTGTTATATATGAATTATGCAAGAATAGTTCAAGTCTTGAATTAATTCTGCTTTTTCAGTCAGTATTTAATATAACGTAAGTATTTTAACTGAAGGTCATATCGTAAATAAGTTTCGTATCTTTTAAATATGTTCTTTCTGTGAAAAAAATGTTTTACTGATACATAATACAAGTTTAATATGTTACCTTCAAGAAATAAAAAAAATATTATCATTATTATAAGAAACAATCATGTTTTCATGAATTCCTTTCGAATGTAATTTGTTTCGAATTTACTGATGATCAGAACACATGTTATCATAACTTACTGTGGAATCATTGATTTTCGTTGGGGATTTAATTTCGTGGATTTCGGGGGTCGGCTCATCCACGAAATCAAATCCTCACGAATTTAAATGCAGAGATAAGACATTTCTTTTCAAAAATCTAAATCCACGAATTTATGTCCCCACGAAATAGCCATTTTAGTTAAAACCACGAAAATTGAGCCCAACGAAAATAAATGAAACTACAGTATTCTCTTTATATGCGCATACAGAATGGTAAATAGCATGCGATCGACTAGCTGGGTCGGCCATTTATCGGGCATGGAACTTAGTTTTCATTTGCGGAATGTTTGCTGATTATCCTCTGATATACAATGTAAGTTACCTGACAGATACCTCACGATCAAACAACCAGTCAACAGATTCTAGCGATATACATGTGTGTTGCTATTTATAGATTGTCTGGAATTGCCAGATCTATTTTTAGATATCGGAGATATCTTCGCTGGGGGTATATGCCTTAGTGAAAGGCAGAAATCTTTGTAGACTAGTATGGTTATGAAGATGAAGGCGAGTGGCATAGACTTGCTAATTACACGTATACTCCTTGTATTCATCAATCTGTTTGAGTGGGTTTAATGACCGGTTTCAATGATATTTCAGTTATATACATCAGCCGGTTGACCTAACAAGTTTTCCTTGACTATCATCGTATCCTACCGCAAGGAGCCGACATCTTCGATTCTCCACATATCAACATTTGGGTCAGTTTTCGATAAATCTAGGTACTGTAAGGTATTAAAGAAATAAGATAAAAATTTACAGCGCTCATCAGGACTTGCGAATCAAATCGTGTACATTAAGCGTCATTATTTTTTTAAAACAAAACATGGTGAAATTTATTGAATTTTTATAAATTGAAAATTTGAGTAGAATAAATTTTCTGCCTGTCCTCCACCTAACCCGCCAGAAAAACAGCCCTTCAGATATTCAAATGCATGCTGTTTTCTTGTAAATCAAAATGTATTTTTTCTCAAAGGTGTTGGAGAAAAGAAATTAGTTCGCAAAGTTGTAAAAATTAGCATGTTTTTACTGCTTTGTACATAAATCTTGCAAAAACTAAGGCGTTGACAGAGGTGACATTGGAAACACTGTATAAAGGTTCTAAATTTAACGAGCCAGACTACCAAACGAAACATCGTGGGTTTGATTCTCGACTTGGCCTTTCGTTTTTTTCCGTCCCAACTACTGAGCCGAGTACTATGTCTAGAAACTCACATGAAACTAGCGAAGCCAGTATCGGTGCTTTCCATCAGGCACGATAAAGAAACAGGAAAATATATAGGGATACATGTATTATAAATGCCCGGATATCCAGTATTTTCTCTCTCCCTTTACCTGGTGCGCCTCTGAAATGACCATAGCCGTCGAATGGGCCTTTAAAAACAATTGAATAAATTCTGCTCGAAATATCATTGATACCTATGGTACATTTTTGAGAGCCAGTCTTCACTTGGTGCCACAGTTCCAAGAAAATTCCGAAATGCAAACAACATGCATTAATTTATACGTGTTAGTTCATTATCAGACACCGTAACAATGGTTGTGATTATAAAACTGACATGATTATCACGTGGTTAAGTGTATATACCAGTACATCCTGATGATGCCCAAATGGTTACAAATTGTCGACAGTTATTGCTTTAGATCTTCAGTGAAACCTCGATATCTCGAGGAATCATCGGACCAGACTTATTGCTCGAGATAAACCTGCAGGTGCTTGTAATAAACGATATTTTTGTGTAATGAGAAATCAACTATGTATAATGCGTATAATGCGTACTTTAATTGGGACATGTACAGTAATAATACAAAAATGCTTACGTAAAATGTGCATGACATATGAGATGAAAATGCATTTTCATTAATTGTTTAAATACAAAAATATTATTGTAAATGTTGATTGTTTAAACAATTTTCTTTCTCCATGAATGTATTCGTGTTTGGAAACTGAACTATCGGCGCGCATGAATTTTGATGCGGACCAAAGCGCTACGTACGTTTTTCTGCATCCACCATGCAATCTAGTTTCCAACCCATGTTGCAGTGCAAGCCAGTATACATGAGTAATTTCAGTACTTTGATTCACTTGTAACAGACATTCGATGAAGCGTTACAGTGACACAACGTGTACTGTATAACCCCATGGGGCGACTACTTCAATAAAGATACATGTACCTCCATTGAAAAAAATAGATACCTGCGTGAGTTTTGCTAACATCCCCCCAAAACAGAAGCGAATCCAGAATTTTAGTTTAGGGGGCGTTACATTTAGGAATTTAATTGAATGCTATTTCATTTCTACCCATGGTCGTGGACCTATAAGGGGCGAGAGTCGGTTTGGTAAACAGTATACATTTTTTAATTGTATAATTCAATTTGACTATATAGTTAATATGAAAATACAGGCGAGGAGACATTGACTAAAATATAAAAAAACACGAACGTCTGCAAAAGTAGGTTCGGACGGGTAAGATAAATTTATTCACTATTTCTGCCTTTTGTCAATGTCAATTATTTTCGAACCAGATTTCACTATATTGCTAATGTGGTCGTACTATGGGGGTGGTTGCTACTGTTTTACTGAACATTCATTCACCATAAAGCCTTAAACGTGACGCCATTTATTTGACACCATGGAAAAAATACTGCCTGAATTACTAAACAACACCTGTACTGAAACGTATAGTATATTTTCGCTGCACCATACTTGCATAAATGCAGACAAAATATTTGCAGGAAAATGCATTCCTGTAATACGCCGACTTGACGTTCAAAAACTCTCCGTCTGATAGAAAGATATGGTTTTCAATGTCAGCAGGTTTACCTGTATACATCACATTGACTGCATAAATACCTGCGAGAAGAATATTTTATTCTTACAATAAACGCGAAGAGTTTTCCTTTCTATTAATGCCTCAGGTCTATATACAAAGGTATATTTAGACAGGTCGTTGTTGTGTTTGATAGATGAGAAAATACGCTTATCAAGGCCTTTTTACACTGTTGTATTTTATCATGGAATGTCGATTATATGGCTAGCATTGGTCTGCTTACCGTTTAGGCATCCGCATACAGTCGGATGCCAGTTAGTTACGGCGATGGTTCGTACTTTAAACTAACCGAATTCAATATGGCGGACATTCGCAGAAAGTCGTCATCTATGACAATGACAAACAAAGGCAAATATTAGGTTGAGTTGGTATATAAACAGTATACAATAATGAAATTATTCACTTTATATCCATCTTGATTTACCCATAATTAAAGAATCAAATGAAATAGTTTTGAAGAGATTTTGTGTTAGAGTTAATTCATTCAAAAATTGGTTAACCATAATTTCAGATGTGGTTAAACCATAGATCCTAATTGAAACTTCTCAACGTTTGTCCAAAGAAAACGCCTCGGACTAATAAGCAGGTCGCCATATTGTTGTTGTTGTTCCTGGGCTACTTTCCATCATGGCTGACCATGGGAATCCAACTATGGAAACGTAGCGCATCAACACGTGTCTCCGTTAATTTGAAATTGATTGCTTTCCAATTTATCAATCACGAAGGATAGTGAATCATTCTAAGACTGATTCTTGAAAACGAATTACAAGTGATTGGTTGGGACCGGAGACCACATTATCCAATCAACGAGGCGTATTCTCAATTACGGGAATGTCCGGGAATACCCGAATAGTTTCGATTGCTAGATACCTGTCTACATATCTGTAGATGAGAAAGTGTTAGAGCATTTGATTCCACGATGCACTCTAAATCTTACAATAAATTCATCAGATGGAAGGCTTTTTTCAAGATTTTGATGTGAGATATTGAGTTTTTTACCCTCGCCTCTGAGATACTCCCATATTGGTGAACAAACTAGAAATCTAGTCAGTGAATAATTATAAATAGCGTAAACGTACCTTTACACGTATTGACGTACAAGGGTAGCACAGAAATGATTCTAGGAAATTGTGAGAATTTGGCGCCTAATCAGGTCAAGATCACAGGTAGAATATATAATAATTTACACACTCGATAACTTTAGATTTCTCTTACGTAACAGTATTTTCCGTTGCAATACGGAATTCTTTCGTCGATACTCGTGCGTTTCCGTCAGTTTATAGTTCTACCGTTTGCATGCTACACATTAACAATGACAGTGAACATCTATGGGACGTGATTCCTGTCATAAGAATAGGTCCGATGGTCTATACACTAAAATCACAATATTTCATTGCAGAGATATTTTTACGAAACTGCAAGAGCGCAGTCACCTGCTAATAAAGGTCACCCTGCCGTCAATAAAGGCCATTCTTTGAAATCCCGTCTTTGACTATTTTGACCCGCGAATTAAGGTTGTCAATAACAACAGTATTTTGTCTATCCTAAGTGTCCTAAGCCTTTTTTCACAGGTTCGACTACAGTGTGGTGTACATGTTGTTCGAAAGTAAAGTCCAAAACAATTAGAAAGCAGACAATGAATGTATGAAACGCTGGAATTCCTGAAAACTTCACATATTTCATAGTCTTATATACAACATTCCACGCACACAATCGCGCCCGTGCAGAGAAAGACAGACCAATAAAAACACAAATTCACACAAACGGTGACATGGCTTTCGTCTTAAATAAAAAACAAAGCACTGCATGAGCGGAATGTTGTTGACTGGTTTGCAGTATTGCAAGTTCTTTTTAAGTTCATTGAAAGATGGACAAATTGGCCGAATGTGAGATGCTAGAAAATGACATTGCTGCATACAGTCGTCCTTATTTAATGTATTTCTGCATGCATTCCAATGTCATGACTAACTTTCTAGCAAAATGAACATTTTTTTGTTATATATGATCAGGATAAATTTGACCAGGCGTAAGTTTCAAGCAGAAAAAAGGCAGTTGTCGATTCGAATTGTGGACTGCCTGCTAGAACGCAGTTGGCAATTAGAATCACAAACTGCGAACTGCGTTCCAGGTAATGCAATGGCACTAAAAAAGAGGTACATGATAACACGAAACTCATGAGAATAAATTAATGTATCACCTTATCAAGATGCAAGCGTGATGTCTTTTTTTAGAGTTATAAGGGAAACAATTCTTCAAAATAGTATATTGTGCCTTAAAGAGTTGTCCCCCTTGTCGTGTATGCTTTTATTCAATGAACACAAATTCATAAATTTAATATAGAAAACAATATCTACACTATACCAGTATATATGCATGATATTGAAAGAGCAAACTTAGTGCATACATCAAGTACTACTATATAATGGATAGTTATTTCAGAAAAATATAATAAAAGCCCATGTTTTCACCTATTGTAGAAACAATTATACTTATACAATCTTATTCATGCATATTCACAGTTATGAGTCATGGAGAAATAGAAGTTTGATTAATTGATGAACAATTTAAATAATGTTTGTGAAGTTGGCGGCCTTAGCGGCCTGGCGGCGTGAAGTTGGCGGCCTAGCGGGGTAACTATGATGAAGTGAAATTTTGCGACTTTTTCCGTCCAAAATAGTTTCTAATGAAACATTTCTGAGTGATTGGGTGTTTAATATTCCGGGTCGGAGAAAAAACAAAGTTTTCGGCATTTGCGTTCCTACGATGAAGCGATTTTTTTTCGACTTTTCCCTTCCAAAATAGTTTCTAATGCTTATAGAACGTGATTTTGATGCATTTCTTGGCGATCGGGTGTATAAAATTATAGGCCGCTAGGCCGCCAGACCGCCAACTTCACGCCGCCAGGCCGCCAACTTCACGCCGCCAGGCCGCTAGGCCACCAACTTTACGCCGCCAGGCCGTTAGGCCGCCAACTTCACAAACATATTTAAAGAATAGTTTAGTCAATTACATTTTTAGATGTGTACTTCTTAATACATAAAATATGTTTGATTCTGGTTAATCAACTTATCCTACCTAATATATATAATTTAATTTTCCATCGACCCTATGTTTGATTAGACCTGATGAAATATCCCACTTGTTTACCTTTCTGCTCCTTAACAAGGATAATCGTTAATCGTGCGGAACATTGACGCTATTTCCCTATGAAAAGACAACTCCTATATAGATCTATAGTAAGTCAGTTTATCGATAAACGTTATCGGAGTGATCGATAAGACGTTTTCAAGGGAGACAACTTTACCGATAAGACCGGCCAAGTTACAGAAATGTTCCGTATGTAAAAACAATATAATACTGTCCGAGCATGGGCCAATCAGAGTACCACTATAATAATAATAATAATCTTAAAAAACCGTCACATTTATAACAAACTGACCTCCGAATTAAGACCGCCTGTCAATAAATGCCACATTTTGTATTCCACAAGGGGACCTTTACTCAAAGGCCTTTTCAAGAATAATAAGAAATAATGCAAAACAAAATGTGTCCACCTACCTACCTACCTACCCTGTTTCTAATGCGCGTATAGGCATAACCATAAACAAAAACTGATTTACGCCTATATACATGTATACATGCTTATCTTTATATCAAGGTGTCAGTTAACTAGGGTTGTTTTGTATTTGTTTGAAAGCCGAGTTATCTATATATTTTTCAATATGTTACAAATTAGAACATTCAAATTATTTACTTCGCTGCAAACCAACACGTAGCTAACAAAGTATATCAATGTTATACATACAGTCAAGCCTATTCACAAAGACCTCACTTGACAAAATGTGGCCTTAATGGACAGATGGCCATTTTTCAGAGCTAAGTTGGTTCTAAATAATCACTTACAATTTTTCAAAGAATAATCTTTATTCACAGGGTGGTTTTCAATCGGATGTGACTGCGAGCACAGGTTTGACTGTAAACCTAAAATGCTATCAGCACCCTCGAATTTTAAAAGTTATAGATAATTAAGTGGTCAACTATCTGAGCAGCAGGTATGTATGAATATTTGTACAATGTACATGACTGTGATAATGATAAAACTTTGTACCTTTATACTTTGTGCAGAATATACGCGGTCTGTTATATTACGTTCGCTTCATAATCGAAACTGGACCTACCATAAGCATTAGGTGCATCGTATATCAGGACAGATTGTGACTTAAAACAGGTAATTATTTCCTTTTGTTTCGTCGGAATGTGTATTTATTTGTAAAATTTTCATTGATCAAATATCTTATGTTGAAATATCTGAAGATATTTGTATAAATCGTGCATAATCACAAGCCAGATTGAGTACGAACATTAGTAGGTATGAAAGTGCTAAGTTTATATTTTTTTAATCACATATAAAATCTTAATCGAAAGTTAAAGCAACTAAAGGCGGATTTCAGAAGATATTAAAAACAATTCTACTTTCGTTTTCAAGATATCCGTTTGAAGAGAAACGCCCCCTGAATGATGTTAGTAGTTTCGTGTTTTTAGGATATGTCAAACTAACTAACTGAACAACATTAAAGCTAGATGGACAAGTACCAAATGAAAACCGATATTATCCTTAACCAAGCGCAAAAATAATAAATTTTCGAAATGTACATGTATGATGGGACCAGAAGAATATCAGAAAAACAAAAAGCATTTCCACGAAAATTTATAGCTTTTTTTCATGATTAGATTCCGTCATTAAATGAAAACCCTTATCCCTTTTTAAGTGGACGATGAATTGTTTTCATGAAGTGAAAATTAATTAGCTAAGAGTATACAGAAATATAAACCATATAATTCATATTTTCATGTAGTTGTATTTAGAACTACCTGATATTTTGTATCAATGAATTTAATTTATTGATTTTATAACGCTAGTTCTGAAGTTCGAGCAGGTAAGTGTCGATCAAATTTGATCCGCGAGTCCGGGTCAATGATTAACAGACCGAACAAGAAATCTGATATCAAAATGAAATATTACATACTGTACTTCTCATTTATTGTTGTTGTCATCTAAGAATGTAGATAAAACAGAGTATTAAATTAAACATCATAAATTATGCAAGTCTGGTTACAAATTTAAGTATTTTATAACTTGACAATGAACAAGACAATGGAACACATGGTACACTTTATTAGTGAAAACTGCAAACTAGAGAATTCCTCCGGGCTAAATTGAGGAACTCGGAAGTATAGCATGTCACGTATCTGGAATTTAAGTTATATCAGGCTAACACTTTGGAAACCAAATAATAATTCAGCTTTTCATAGCCGTCACTCGCTCGGCGCGCGTGTACTATGATGCGGTCCAAATTTCTACGTTTATCTACATACGACATGTAATTGTTAAACTAGTTCCCGATATATTGTAATGCATGTCTATAATTATGTAAATTCTGTCTCCATGAATACTTTTAGTATTTTGATTTATTAAGTTTTAGATCAACCGATCAGAGAGGTAACCAGTATTCGTACTCGATTTTCAGGTTTGAGTCGTTTTTATCCGAGTACTCGAATGTACAAAAGATTTTATTTTCCCAGTACATATAAAGTTTAGCATTTATGATTTAAAATGGAAGAAAGAAATACATACCTAGCCTTGCTACTTTTTGAGATATACAAAAATGTAGTGCAATTATTACCTCCCTTTATTATGAAAACCATTCAGATTAATGTACATGGTTAAATACTAAATGTTATAAATATTTACGTTTACCTCCGTTTTTTGTTCGAATACTAATAGTTTAGTTTTATTTAACAAAGTGCAAAAGACTACAATAAGTGCAAAGAAACTTGCGCGTTTTTTCGCTTCGGTTTTGCTTCTAAGCAAAACCGAAGCGAGAGCTTCTATAGTTATACACCCAGTTGTGTATTGACCAAAGCGTGACGCCTCATATCCATACATTAGCGTTGGCTGTATAACTCTACCGATTGCAGTTATGATACAAGTTGGATATATTGGATGATTATGTCCATTTTGAATTATTGCATTGTAATTCTGACAGTAGTCTCAGTGCTTTGATTTTGTGCGGAATGGCAACTCTTGGACACATCTTTAAAGCGTTAAGTGTGTTGTTGATCAAAATGTATCAGAAGCAATGGGTAAAACAGTATAAGTCGTTATCTGACGTACATGACGATATTCTCATAATTGAGCAGGAATAAAAGTGGATTACAATAAGAATAAAGACATTTGCTATAGGCATGTGCAATATGTGTCGGCTTTTTTGTTTCTAACCCGATTCAATAAGTTGAACAAATTACTAATTTCATCATTACCACAAGATAACACAGGTAAGTTTAACGCTATTATAAAGTTTCCCTTTAAAAGCCGCTTATACAAGAAGTTCATCATATCAAATACTGTATACACAACCACAAAACAACCATGATTGTAAACGTATTATGCAAAATGATATAGAAAGAAACCATAAAACACAAACCCGAGGATTAAGTTAAGATACCAATAATATCGTAATATGGAGTTTGAAATAAGTTTTACATATATATTATCTGGTATATTAAACTTATAAGCCCTGATTGTCCGCATTGTGTTTGGATCAACTACTTAATGAGTTTACATGTTATCTCGAAACATAGTTAAATATCACTTAATTCCATATTGAAGTATATTAAATCTCTTTTTATCAAACCTCCATATCGAATACTTTCTTATTAGTAGCACCACATCATAACGATCATGCATTCTATGGTCCGGTTACTAAGCACCAATACTAATTCTACCAAAATGTACAAGTGAACTACTGCCCGTATTTGTTTTTACTTCACGAGATAAAGATTAAAACATTGTCACATATCTAGATATCACTAGGGTTGAGAGATTGGTGATTTTGTTAAATTCAAATTCAAAGTATTCATCGAGAGAGAAAAAAGCACATACTAGTACAGTATTTCTAATGCGGATGAAACACCACATGTTGTTTAACTTTACACTATAGATAACTAATATAATGACAAGAGATAAGTTAAATTCGTATTAGAGATTAAGCAATAACTTCGGAAATATGTAAGTAATAAACCCACGTAACACATATGAATTCAAGGAAGCCCAAATTAATCTGTAACATGGGAAGTAACCTTAAAGCAGATTGACATAAAGTTGGTGTAGTTGTCTCCCCTTTTGGCTTTGATTGATATATTAAGAAAAGGAAGTAGGACATGTTAATCTAGACCGTGCATAGGTGTCGCTGCTTGCCGTATCTAATATTAACGAATAGTAAACAAAAAGTTGAGTTATGTAAAACATTTCTGATCATTTGCGTTCAAGTTATAAACAAAGGTGAAAACATATTTTTATATCAAATATTTAATTTGATAACAAAATAACACTCATTAAATTGATTATGTATTTATAGATCATGGTCGAATTTGTTGTTGTTTTAATACTTACTGTTCTATAAATTCTGTAATATCATGCATATATGATAGTTTTGTGTAGATGACTAATAATTTCGAAGACCAAGATTTTGATAAAAAAACGCTATTTGTTCAATTTTCATCGGAATTCCTACTTTCGATTTCATGTTTGAACATGGAGGTGATTGACACTTAAAGCATAATCGATATACAATAGTGTTCCTATTCCATTAATTCAAAATAAAAATTATGCAGTACAATAGATTTATTGGACAGAGTCACCCGGCATATTTATTGTGTATTTTTCTACTTTCGATTTCAAAAAGTCGAAGTGTGTTATGGAAACTAAATGTTTATCACTGCTTTATCAAATCATGCTATCATATGAGACAGTTGTGGCAGTTACAGTGAAATTACGTGTATATAAGTTTTATCACAATTCCGCTTTGTCACGATGTTGGTCGGAAATTCACGAATATAAGGTTTAACTGATATCTGCTTTTATAGTTAATTATGTGGTGTTGGATGAACTTTATATAGATTGTTGTTTTTACAAACCTCTTATCTGTATGACAAAAAGTCAGTTATTTTAAGTTCATACGAACCACATTATCTACACAACAATACAACAATGCATGGGTTAATTCTTCTATGCTTAACTTATTCATGTTTAAAGTATAGTTAAGACATCCATTATCATACGGCATTATTAAGTTTGAAATAATTTATACATAACAAAGTACCTATATTAGCCTTTTTAGGCGTGATTATACTCGATCTGTTGCGATTAACAATTAATTATTTTTGATGATCATATATCTTGTCTCAAATATAATCCAATTATAAGTTATTTGAACTTATCTCCATAGTAAAGTTCATTAAAAACGTCTTTTTATAAACACCTCCATATCGACCTCCTGTATATTAAGAGCACCTCATTATGTCAGGTTATTTATACTTATTCTATTAAACTATACAAGTAAAATACAGTCCGTAAATGGTTTTACTTCACGAGATAAAAATCAAATATTCTCGAATATGTATAAATCATTCAGCGCTAGAGTACAGGGTTAAGTGACTAGTGATTTATCAGGTTAGAATGCAAGCATTCTCTGAGAAAAATAATGAAAATAGAGCATATAATAGAGCATTTGGTGTCGATGAAATCATAATGTTAAACACTGTGTATTGTTCAAATTTATACAATAGCTGAATTAAAGTTGAAGTAGTTGTCTCCCCTTTTGGCTATGTTTCCTATGTAGAACAGCTAAACTGGTTCCCGTTCCATGTTGCAAACGGGAACCAGAATATAGGACAGCTGAACCTGATAATCACGAGTGTGCTTACATGTCGCTGCTTGCTGCATTAATATTGACGATTAGTAAACAAAATCTTGAAATAAGTTAAACATTTCTATCAGACTGGGTTCAGGTTGAAAACTAAGGTGAGAACGTTTTTTCTTATCATGTACTTTACATAACATATATATGAACGTTATATGGAGATAACAAAATTAATTAATTCAATTTATGGTTCAAGGTCGGGTGATTTTGTTGTTGTTACAATAATGAATGCTCTATTAATTATGTATTGTAACGTATATATTAAGAAAGTCATGTATAAATGGCTTATGTTTATTTAAAGCAAAATCTTAACAAACAAAATATTTGTTCAATTTTTATCAAAATTCCTACTTTCGATTACAAGTGTGAACATGAATGTAATTAACACTAAGTATATTCGCCATTCATCTATTCCATTAAAAAATAAAAAGATAATGAGCAGAACAATTTCATTTTGATTTGAAAAATAGATAAATTGACTAGAATAAGTCACCAGGCATAAATTGTGTTTCAAATATAATACAAATTGATTTAGAATGAGTCATCGGGTGTCATTAGTTTAAATTTCTACTTTCGTTTTTTAAAGTGTGTGCGTGAAATGTTTTGTTAATCCTATGATGATTTAGGATGAACATAATAGGTGATACTGAAATAACCGTGATCGACTAAACATATTGATATTACTTTTAGTATCATGGCTGAAGGCGGGGATTTCTCCAGATCAATTGTGGGCGGATCAGACATTGTGTATGAATTTGTGTGTACACCATGTGCTGGTGACGGGTCAAGACTTGAAGCTTTCCAATTTTGTCAAACTTGCGACCAGTATCTGTGTGACACATGTACTAAGTATCATCAACGTTATACAAAAAGTCATCAGTTACAACCAGCTGGGTCAGTAAAACACACTCAAAGACAAACTGCCTCTACAAAACAACTGGTTGTTGCTAAATGTCATTTCCATCCGGACCGTGACGTGGAGATGTATTGTGGTACTCATGATATGGTCTACTGCGTCCTGTGTATCGCGAAAGATCACAGGTAATATTTTTATTGTAATATTAAATTCGATTTCGTATGATTAAAATTTATGAACAATTGATATTTTAACGAAGCTGTACCTTTACGGCCTTTTGTAAACGTATAAAATATCGTTTTTAGATCTGAATCATTGTTTTCACATTTATTTATTTAATAGACTAATCAGGAATTTCAAGCATTGGTTGTTTATCGGTAAGAACAAACAATAAAAATATTTGATAATAATGTAGAGACAATGGCAAGCTGATATTTGAGATGAATTTTAATGCTGTCTTATTAAACTTCAATACACGTAATCTATTTTTATCATCTTTAGGTCTTGCAAAAATGTCGACGAAGTTAAGGACGGTGTTCATCAGTCAAATGTATCCAAGCTGCAAAACGTAGTAGCTGATATCGACCGTTGTAATGACGAGTTAGTTAAATTGAAAAGGAGCAAATCGGACAATCTCAAAGAAATCAAATTAAAGAAAGCCTATCTCCTGAAACAAATCGACAAAATTCGAAAAGAAATGAACGTTCATTTGGATCAACTAGAGCGTAAAATCAAAGCTGAACTTGACGAAGAAGTAAACAAATCAGAGCGTGATATAAGTAACGACATAGATGCTGCCGATGATTTATTAACCACCGTCAGTGATAGAAAATCTAACCTTCAGCATAACAACGCAGAGAAGCATCTGTTCATCGCTGAAAAATTAGGTCGAAAGGTGGTATCTGATGTCAACGCATTTTTAACGAATGCCTCCTACCTGAGTAGGATTAAATTTGCACACAATACAAGTCTCTATGATGGAATAAAGACGGCCGATAACATGGGTATAGTCAGAAGTTCTGCTATTCAACAACATGTAATACGCCGTCAATTCGTCGTTAAATTATGTAACGATAGTGACGTGAAGGTAGATACAGACAGCAGCGATTGTTTAATCAACGGTATGTGTCAGCTTCAAGATGGCACACTGCTTATAATTGATGTCTATAACCGTAAACTAAAAAGACTTAATGATCAGCTCTGTGTGCAGGATGCCTGTGAACTAATATCGGTACCGTATGGTCTTTGTTCTGTTTCATCCTCCGAGGTCATTGTGAGATACCCAGATTCAATACAGTTTATAAATGTAGGACAGACATTAAAACTAGGTAAGAAAATAAACACCAAACAACAGAACACTGTTTATGGTAATTCTATCGCATATTGCTCAGATAATATTTGGATATTTGATGAAAAATGTCTTTATATTTACTCTAAATCCGGTACTTTTATGAAGAGAATAGATACAGATCATCAGGGTCAGAAAATCTTCAGATCGTCTGAACCTACTTCTATTGCTGTCAATAAGGATGGAACCAAGGTCTATGTTACCACATGGGATGATAACAGTGTGATTGTATTCAACAATAATGGAGACGTAATCAGTAAGTTACGTGATAAAAGACTTTATGAACCACGTGGTGTATGTGTTACTGAGGAGGATATTGTACTTGTTCTGGGATGCTTCTCTATGAATGTGTTGATGTTTGATAGTGACGGTAACAGTAAAGGAGAACTTGTTTCATGTAAAGACATAAAATATTACCCACGGTCATTGTGTTATGACAGTAAAGAATGTCGACTGCTAGTCGGTTATTCATCCAACACGATACAAATATTATCCTGATTTAATTCAAGGCGTTGCGGTATGAATGATTTGTGTTATCGTCATTGTCAAACAATCTAAAGATATCTGACTTGGCCTAAACACTATCAACATGTCCAATAATGTAAATTAATTCACGAATGGAAAAGTGTAAGTCTCAAAATATCTGAGTGTTTAGTTTGACAGACATAAACTTCTCGAATCATTGATGTACTTTTACCATTCTTAGACTGTTAGTTTTTAGTTTATTTTCTATAAAATGTTTCTTTTCCTATGCCTGGTATGTACAGTCAAACCTTTGAACAAAGGTCTCCCATGGAAAAGACATACTATTACTATATCCTTTACTGACAAGTGACTTTTATTCGATGCTATTTTTGTTCTATATGATCAATGACGGTTTCAGAATATTGGCCTTCATTTACAAGGTGATCGTTATTCGAAGCTGGCCACTTACAAAGGTTTGATTGCATCTATAGCATGTTCTGGCAATAGCTCTTTAGTATTGAAGATAAAATGAAAGTTCATAGCATGAAAGGATAGTAAGTTTAGTTCAGTTATGACTGTAAATAAAACATATTACGTTAATGAGTTTCCTTATCTATATGTAACACAAGAGTGTTAGGTCGCAATATACACTCGTCAAAATTCATTTTTCAAGGCATCAAGGGGCATAACTCAGAAGTGTCTTGGCCGATTGGGCTGGTTATCGAACTTCACCGAGATCTCACGACGATAAACATTATGGTGAGGATCCGAATAAAAACTGTTGTGGACGCGGTACCGTGGGTGTTCCCATAATACGACCCATTTTTCAAGTGTGCGTATAAAAATGTCGATAATTATTCAACTGTGTTGTTATACATTGGCTGACACTAAACATATTTTTCTAGAACTAGTAGTACATGTGTATATAGGTTTTCCGAAAAAATGACAAATTCTCTTCAAGAATGGTTTAAAAGAGATATAGTACAAATGGCTTATAGGGCGCAATTTGTCCAAGAAAATATGGGAGGCGCCTACAATGCAAATCCGATGTCAGTGGACTTTCCTTTTAACTAACTGAATCAAGCGGACTGGCACATTATTTATACGTTAAATAAGGCAAATAATGTATAGATGCTTATTTATCGCTGCTTGATTACCGTGCTGTCATATTTAAAGTTATGACACTCTCAGTGAATATACATGTATATATACGGTATATCAAATTTCCATTTGTCACGATGTTGGTCGGAAATCCACGAACACTGCAGTACTTAATATAACTGATAGCTACGTTTATAGTTAAGATATCACTGTGTGTTGATAATATAAACTACCTTGTTGTTTTTACAAACCTCTTATCTATATGACTAAATGTCAATTACTTTAAGTTCATGAATACGAACCACATTATCTATACAACACTATAACAATGCGTGGGTTGATTCTTCTATCCGGTAAGTCTTTATTTAACTGCTTCATGTTTTAAGTATTACATTCAAAGTACCTTGTTAATAAAAGGGTTTGAGAAGCAACGGGTAAATTTACATCTAATTTGACGAACAAAATCTGGAGTATTTGACGGTAATATTAGCTTATCACATTAAGAATAATAAGAATTACTATTTGAATTAGCATATTTATTTGTAAGCGATTAGTACAAATACTATACAAAGCGACATATGTTGATAAACTAAGTGACGTAATTAGCCAACTTTGTAGTCTTCATGATCTTTCACAAACAAAACTGAAGTTAACAGGGATATACTTGAAGTATTTTCAAGGCTTTATGTATGTCGTCAACAGTATTGCAACTAAATACATTTTCTGGGTATCAATTTTCACCAACAGCCCGTTTCATTTAAAGACATACCAAGTTTAACGATGAAGGTAAACCGACAAGTATACACGTTTGTAACATCACCAACCTCCCGTAAGCTAACATGACAGACAGAAGGTTTTCAGAACTCGCTATTTCAAGTTTAAGAAAAGTTTTCATTTGCAATTTTATGAACATACTTTATGAAAACAAAACATGAATTGTTCGTGTTTCGTTGCCAAATGATCGTAGTGACACCTTTGTAAATTTACACTTTACTGCGGAATCATTAATTTTCGTTGGGGATTTAATTTCGTGGAATTCGTTGGTCGGTTCATCCACGAAATCAGATCCCCACGAATTAAAATGCAAAGATAAAACATTTCTTTTCAAAAATCAATATCCACGAATTCATGTCCTCACGAAATAGCCATTCTAGTAAAACACACGAAAATTGAGTCCAACGAAAATAAATGAAAATATAGTATACAGTAAAAGCTGTCCATCCGACCACCTTTTACGAGCGACCTCCTGTCTTGTGCGACCGCTCTAAATTCCTCCTGTGAGTTTTTAAACGTTAATTTAACTTAGTTAGGCGACCACCTGTCTTACGCGGTTAACGGCCTTTAATATTTAGTAATAACGTAGTTGCTAAGCGACCGCTGTGTGTAGTATATCGATAAACAATCAGTCACCAAGAACGTTCTCACTTTACCTGTCGTGTTTATAGTAGTCCTAAGTGTAGGATTGTTTGTGTCACACGAATAAAGAAAATGTAGGCAAAACGGAACATTATAACTTTAGAAGAACGGATGTATGTGATAATCAAATTAGATAAAGGAGTTTCATGTCGAAAATTAGCTGATGAACTGGGCGTAGGAAAGACTCAATTCAGTCAATTCGCAAACGAAAGTTAGAGTATATTGTGGATTTTTTGTGGAAATCCAGTTGTAACTTGTGCTGATGCTTATGACTACTTGAACAAACTTGAACACACTCAGATCTTTGGCATTAATATTAAAAGGAAACTCTATTATAACCCAACACCTAGCTGACAATGAAGATTAGTTAATTTCCATTTTAATTGATCAAAAACAGACCAAAATCTCCGATTTTTCTAGACGAATTATACTTACAAGTATTTGTTTATTATCGCTGTTTGCGAGTACTTACTGTATTGTCTATTACTAGTTTGGCTAATCCTGGCCATTTGATTGGCTAATGGTGATTTCGGTCATTTTTGATTGGTCAATCATTGGACCGGCTATTCGTCGCGTTACCTGTCATGTTTGACTGAATCTGTTCGTCTGCTCTGTTGTTGAAATGTAGGCATCGTTCTATGATGTTAACGTGGCATAATATCGGGAACATCATTAGATGCAAGTTTAATGTGGTTGTATCATATCAGACTATGGTGGATTTGGTAGTATTTAGGGTGTACTTTATTCCATTGATGTATGGTATGGTAATACCCATCGTCGGATACCCACGGTCGTTGCCTCCGCTCCGCTACGTACATCTCCTGTCGGATTTTTCTTTACCGATTCGCCGTTTCGATAAATAACTAAAACCGTATTCTGATTGGATGCAGTACAATCTTGTAATGCGCCTAACAGCCAATCAGATCGCTCGTACTAAAACTATGTTCGTTTCACGTAAAACTTTACTTTTAATTGTAAACAAACAGAACGAACATTTTCTAATCTGCACGTGCTTTCCGGGAACCTTGCTTTCGTTGTAGTGTCCCCCAACTTTAAACGTTTTGGCAGCTTTTAGAAGGAAAGCCGGGACCCACGCTTATTTTCGTCTCTACCGTCAAACGAAAAGATGGCGAGTTTACTACCTTGATGTATTTTATACACACAAAAAGGGAAAAAATGAAAATTTTTCTTTCGACAGATTTGCATTGTTTGATGGGTGAAATTGCAAAAGAACGTATGTAAACGTATAAAAATCACGGAATCGAGTGCCTATGATTTTCTTTTTCGTCTCCACGCCGGAGAGTATCAAAAATGTAAGCGTCGTTTCTATTGGTTAATGTATATTCTGTTCTATTCTATGAAAACGGCGAAACGGTAAAAAAAAATCCCACGGGAGATGTACGTAGCGGAGCGGAGGCAACGACCGTGGGTATCCGACGATGGGTAATACCATGTACATGTGAACAATATACATGAATGTATTCATTTGTCAAATACTCATGTTGGTCAAAATATGTGTATTATCTATAACTTGTAAATATGTTATACTCTCCATAATGGAGGAATAAATAAAGTAGACGGCCTATATCCTAAAAAAAGCTACTTCATACAAAAAACTTGAACCAATGCTTCTTGTAATTCGTCTAACTATAACGTTTTGTTATAGTTGTTCTTCTTAAATGTGGTTTAATTAGCCATCCGTTCTTCTAAATAGTGATTATTTTACCTGCATTATATTTTAACATTTTAAAAATCATGTTTTATTAATCATTGTATGTTAAAATGCTAATTATGTCACTGTTACATTTGTCATTTTATGAATCTTTTAAGTTCAAAATTCTGCATTTTTTATATCCCCGTATGTTACTCCAATCATTAGTAAAACGACCACCTGTCTTAAGAGCCCATATTTTCATTCTTCATTGAGTGGTCGCTTAAGACAGGTTTTATTGTATTTGACTTATTAGATATTGATACTGGACGGCTATTAAGAATAATATTATATCATTACAGTTTTCTGCTGTAGTGTGCTTGAGGTCGCTGATGCAGTAAAATCATGTAATGTATTATGTTTCCTTCTCTCTCTCTCTCTCTCTCTCTCTCTCCAAAACGAATCCTGTTAACGCATATTCGATTTCCAAGAACTTGTTTGTTTATATTTGGATATTATGAAAGAAGATCATAGTACAAAATGGAAACAAAATAATGAGCAATAAAGATACCAATTTCAAAACTATTCAATTTACTACGTTATAATCACAAACAAGTCGTTAATGTTATCTTCAAAATGTTACGAAAGCTTAATAGTGAATCTATGACATTCTTAAAATGTTACATACATCTCTATAGTAAATCCATATATTCAAACGATCTACGCATGCGCGAAAATTTCAACCGTTCTATTTTAGTTTGCTGTATTTGTGATGATTTTTCTTCCAATCCAAGTGACAGATGTCAAAGTGACATGTGCGACACAAATCATATTCTGTGTGATATTTGTGAAACTAAACGGAAGTTCGTAGGAAGCACGTGGTACACAACACGAACGTAAGACCAACTTTTAAGCGTGATCATATTTTTTTATTGAGATTTAAAAGTTGCACCAACAGCCATGGTCATTTGGCGACTTCCCTAGTTTTAACGGTTGATGAAGACCTCAGAAGCGACTTTCCGCTTATCATGGGATATTGAATAGTGGTATTCTGCCACCAGTGGTATCACTGCCATCATTAACGGGTAAGATCTTAGTGTGTTGTTTTATCACTGCTGCTGATGATGGTACGTTATGCTTTCAAGCGTTGCTATCAATATGTCGGTGTGAGCGCTGTCATATACTTCGTGTATACTTCGTGTACTATGCTTTTGGGTAAGTCAATGCGATGGAGTTCTGTTTTGTGTTTCCCTTGTTCGTTAACTAGTTTCTATGAATGTGGGTTTTCGTATTGTAGTAATATTGCAATGGAATACATGTGGTTCAGTGGGACCATTTGATTTAGACTTTTCCCTGAAATCTGATTTATTTTCTATGGCTATTTATAGACTTCTTTTAGATCACTCGGAACATCTCGGACGTAGTCGAAAGGGTTGTGCCGAATGTTCTTTTGTTAAATCTTACTAATTTGCGATTGAACAATGTTATTAAACAATATACCCACGTATGACTTCACCTTTAGGTGTTCGAGTGAGGCTCAATGTGCAAAATACTGGTACCAAACATTGACTACGTTAGAATGCATTGACAATACTCGCGGGGAACCAGCCGACGGAACCACGTGTTTTAAATGTTGCAAAGTGCAAAATCCAAGACAACCATTTTACTGCGTAGATAACCCGGATACTAATTATGTCAACTTGACTGTTGCATTGCCATCTACAGGTACCGATTACAGACATCAACAAACATTACTTAAAGACTCAATTGTAACGTTCGATTTTGTGAATACCTGAGTATCTATTTTAGCGTTATACATGTATAATGGACCTAGACTCCAAACAAAACTTTACGTTTTCTAAGTTCTTATCATGGTGAGGTCACAAAGTCTTTTTTCTAATGATTATTAGTGGCAACAAGAACTTCACCAACGACAACACGTAGATCAACCACAACAACAACAAGATCAACCACAACATCAACAACCACGACACTGCCAACAACAACATCAGCACAAGCTTCTATAACGGGTAAGAACATAGCGCCATCTTAAATGCTTCACTGGGCTTAATTTTTAATCTATCGATGTCCAGAACCTATCTACTTCTGACTTCTTTAACTCCGACTGTTTATACTAGGATATGATCCCTGTAATCAGGAATTTTCCACACTTGGGACATGGTTGACGAAACAGACACTTTAGTTAAGTTTAAAGAAGAATCTTCAGTATATTTTGTCTAAATAAACTCTAATCCGTGAATCACGGCCATCTAGACCTCCACACAAGTCCGGATAACGTGATACCATTCACTGTTTAAGTACATATTCGAAATATGAACAGTTAAAACTCAATGTACACAAACAAGTAGCAATTTGAGGTTTATTTCCATTGATTTGAAAGTTATTTATGTTGTATATCCCTATGATTTGATCTCGCTTTGATCTAAACCAGTGTTACAAGGACCAGGTTCCGCACCAAGGACTCTACTCTGGAGTTCTTACATCATTTCATACTGATTGCATGTGGTTTAAATGAAATTATACAATAAACAATTAAACTGTTCATTTACATAAATACAGAATAAATTATAAAAACAACCGGCTTTCTGAAAACCGGACTTCCCAGAAATTAGGACGAATTTTCAAGCCCCATTTACTTCGGAAGTTATCAAAATGTTCTCTGAAACCGGACATATCAGAAAACCGGAAATTTGGCCCAGTCTGGAAAGGATACGGTTTTCAGTGGTTAAAGGTGCTTGTCTCTCACGTCAGTCAAACAATATTAAAATGACTTTTCTAACCTTATTACCATTATATTACGTATATTAGTTATATTATGAATGTATCCAGTTACTTGTGAGACATGTCTGTCAAACAACTGTACAAGTACAAGGACCATCACCTGTGGTGCTGGTGAACAATACTGTATGAATACATTAATATCAGATGGTGTAACATCCACAGTCAAGAAAGCGTGAGTTATTTATGTTTTTATGTAATAATGTTTGTGTCTGGTCTAGATGGGATGTTTTCGTTTGTATCTGGAGATGCATGTCGTGTCTGTATTCAGTTGATATTTCTTTGGAAAAAACTGTCTCTGATTTAGACACTGTAAAGAACAGCCTAAGATTGGACAAATGACTAATTGATTAAGACTTAAGGCATCCGTACTCTTTACTACAGAACGTCCCAATGCGGTACCCTTCAGAAGGCTGTGTTTGTCACTCTTTTTTTATATGATGCTTTGTAAATGTTCTTTCCATGAAAGCTTCTTATCTGTCTAATAACAGCTAGAACGAGTGTGCTAATAGCATACTCAAAGTATATAATCTCAAAATGCAAAAGGCAACCTTCTTCGAGATGCAAATAACATTACACAACAATGTATTTTGAATTTATTGAATTTCGAATAGTTGATACAGCCTTGAAGTCATATAATGTATTATTTATGGTGTACAAATCATGACTGTTATTGAACAGGTGCGCCTCTAAAACGGAATGCTACTACGACAGCTACTTGGCCATGAAATATAAACCGGAGTGCGCCAACCCAACTGGAAGTACCTCACAACAACCTTCTGTGTGTCATTATTGCTGTGAGGCACAAAGTAGACAGTCGCCAGCTTGTAACATCGAGCTTGTTCCCAAACATCAAGCTGTGTTTGATAATTCCTCAAGTAAGTGCAACAATCACAAGCAGATAAACGCGTGCCTTTGTTGCGACAGGTGTGTGCTTCGTGATTTTTATCTGAGATCAAATCAGACTGAAAAGACATAGCGCTTAAAACATCGCTCATATACTTCTATTACGTCTTCGATCAGTTCACAAGACCACAGAACTGAGACGCTGGGGTGACCATACACAGCCGTCCTAGTAAGCTTAGTTTAATAGAGAGCATGGAAAGATTGGGAAGTCATGAAAAATTATGTTGACACGAGAGTAACATCCAAGTTTCTCCTTGTGCGACATTACACAAGTTATCATATCCTCCATGAATTGTGTGGGAAGTTCATAGAAGCTGATAAAGGAAATATTAGTTTGTTTGATTGTTTGTTTGTTTGTTTGTTTGTTTTGTCGGGTTTTACGTCATTTTCAACATTATTTTAGTCATATCGTGGCGGGCAGTTATCCTACCCAGCTTTCATTGACTTCATTTAGGCCTTAACCGGTACTAACCACATTCTATCCGTAGGCTGATACCAAGCTACCCCACATAATTAAGAGGTGGTGGGCAATGTAATATCTTCAGTCAAATTTTGTCACGAACAATGTGAGCTTCGCCCGGGGTCCGAACACACAATCTCTCGATCATCAGACAAACGCTCTAACCACTGAGCTAGCCGGGCGGGGTTAGAAACATTAGTAAATTCCGGTTTGCTTGAAACACTAGTTATGCTGACTGTCGCTCGTGTATAGCCGAAATATTACACGTGTATTGCCAAACGGTGTTACGCCATACGCAATGAATAATTATGATTCTTTTTCTTCTCCCGAAATATATTTGTTTCGATATACGATTAAACCTCGATACTAAGAAGCGGTTTCAAAACTTATAATTTTTACCTGTAAATTACGTTTTGTTAAAACCATATTCATTGCTTTAACTGTTTCAGGTCAAAATGGTGCGGTATGTGAAGTTGGACGTGACAACAACTATAAGAAGACGACATGTAGTGACCAGACACCATTCTGCATGAATACTGTGATTCTTGGAACAAACCTCACAATAGTAAAAAAGACGTAAGTAAAACTTACAACATACAGTTAACCATGGGATCATCGTAGTTTAGTCCCGAAGAATGCCGTACGGCAAATCAAACTTTTATCATCCAAACTACTGAAACAAGTATGCTTCCTCTTGGCTGTACAACATTTATGCAGTTCCAATTTTGTGTTGATGTACACTACGTGATGCGAACACATGAAAACTTCTAATTGACAAGACAATGTGGGTGTGTAAGTCTGACGTGCGCCCAATATATGTATGAAAGTTATACAAAGACTGGTAGGTTGTGTGCAGTCAAGACTGACTGAAGAACCGTAGCAAAGACACGTATAAAGGTGTTTTACAAGGTGAGAATTGGAGAGACTGCTTTATGTTCCATGTATGGTCCTTTGTATTGGTAGATTTAGGGTTTGACATTTGGGAGGAAGGTAGTACTTATTTAGGGGAAATTGAGATTTTTTGTTTGTATCTTTTCTGTGAATCCTTTTCTTTTATCATTACCCTTCATTTTTGTATGATTAATACAGTTTTCATATGCTTATTGTATTTTATAATATGCTTTGTCAAATTTTGGAGCTGTAATCGAATATCAGTTTTTACATTATGTTATAATGTATCTTCTCCGTTACATTTCTTTTATTAATATGTCCTGTATATATCTGTAAATATGTTGTCCTCATGGGCCGCAAGGCTTAATGGACTTGAATTTCAAAATAAAATATTATGTATATATGGAAAACATATGTTTAAATACATTGAGACAGACTCATTTGAAAAATGTGAACAATTGATACAAAAAGAACACCTCCCGAAATAAAAGAATGGACTTAATATTGAAGTGGTCCTTTAGTCAGGTTTAGAATTTATGGACACATTATTGAAACCTGATCAGAAATTAGGGGTTATGAAAAGGTTGTCTTAATATTGTAACGTATACAACAGGTGTGAGAGTGAAGTATTATGCAACAAGGACTGGTGGGATCTGACAAGAAATAGAAAGCAATGTATGCACACAAACTCCTCTATGTTGCCTGTATTGGACGAAGGTTTGGTGTGTCATTATTGCTGTAGGTCACGTGACGGGCAGCCATGTAACACTGAAATAATTCCTAACGAAGCTCAGGACATCATTGCTAAGTCAGGTAAATATGGAGACACGCTATCAAACATGATTAGAAATAAAACAACATTCACTATACTGGTATACAAAATTACAAAACAAGCATGCTTCCTTTTAATTGATCATTCATAATGTTCTCCTTGCTAGTAAATGTTACGTCAGTACATTGTATATAGCTTATGTCGTTTAGGTGGAATAGAGATGTAAATTTTAACGATTGTGCCAAATACAGGCTTCAAGTCAGCCAAAGCACCAGATTGCCCATGTAAAGAGCGATCAGTCGACTGAACCAAAGGGAGAAAGCCATCAGGAGAGAGTCATTTTCAGAGCAATATACAATGTTGTTAATTAAATTCTGATTTGTGTAAACAGTTGATGGTGGGTGGTCGGAGTGGTCGATGTGGTCTGGATGTTCAGAGTTTTGTACAGGTATACAAGTCAGAAACCGCAGATGTGATAATCCTGTACCAGGACAAAACGGAGACAATTGTCACGGACAAGCATCCGAACAAGAAGACTGCAAATCTAACATAAATTGTCAAATATCAGGTATGTTATTTTAGACAGTCCAGGTGGCTTCCATTCTTTTATTCACGCATGTAAGCTACTTGAAGGGAGGTACAGAATTTATTTTATGTGACATTTCCATGAAATCTGGAAACTCATTTCATTTAACTGCATTATGCCATTACATCAAATCAAGTTAAGGGTTTTTAGGCTTGGTTCTCTTGCTATACCACTTGATTAGGTCTTTGCATGTGTAAACAAATACGTACATTGTTAGTCGCTCAGTAAGTATCACATTGTAAAATTTAGTTAAAGCTCTACCGTATAGCTTCATACATAAATATGTGACGCCCATTTAAATATCATTACCGAAGTCCCTTATGGTAACATTCTAAGTTGGTATCAATATGAAATGCCTGTATTAAAGCACCTTGTTTGTAGCAAATTGACTTTGTAGCACAGCCAGATTATTTACGAAGAACTTCTCACAATATTCTCATATTTTGTATAACCTATGACAAGCTATATTCAGAAAAATTGTGTCTCATACAATATGACATAATGCAAATACATTTGTACACGGTAAATTCATTGTTTTTCATTTTCTGTTCCAGCCACTGGATCTCAAGCGCTAATCGGATGATAAATCCTACCCTGCCACACTATCGTCAGTGTTTGATTGTATACGTTTGTTGAATATAAAATATGTATACACTTTTCGTAAGTCACATGCAAACACAGGTTTATCTATCTCAATATATAGAGTAATGCTGTCAATATCAACAGTTGTATCCATGACGTGGTCAAAATTCCAAGTTCATGTCAAGACACATTCAAGGTAAATCAACAGAAAAACTTGAATGTTGTCCTCGATTTAACAAAAGACAATTCCATGTTGTTGTTTATTCTGTGAGCATACTGGAGCCCCGCGTATTACACACATTCATCCAGTCGAATAAACAACATACTTGGAACTTCCGGCATAGCTCGAACGTTATCTTCGTCTAAATCCTTAATAAGGTAGCACCTGTTACTATCGAACACAGCTGCCTGACAACGGAAGCCTCTTTCCACAATACAGGCCAAGTTGCAAGATACGAAATTTTCCATTTCGTGTAATTCAGCATACTGTCCGAGCGTGGACCAATCAAGGGACCACTTCAATGGCGTCTTGAACTGACGGGGACATAGCTCCCTTCCTGTATGAAATAAATTCATAGATTATATTTACCATGAATATGATTAGTATATACATACAGTCATTTTAAGGATAAATTTGAAACTAAGAAGTTGTTGGACATTCCTCATCACCTTTTATGTGTCAGGCCAAAATACACTGACTACTTTTCTGTCAAAAGGGACACAAGTCGGATTTCTGACGTGGCTGTTTCTCAAATGTTTCAAGTAATAAAAAGAACATTATTGGCACTGCTCCGTCGTTTAGGACTGGGTATTGTTTATTCTTATACACCACAAATACTACATGTAGTATACATATCTAATGCACAATTAGAACAGACTAACAAAGGAAAGTTATATAAACAATTTAAATTTGATCTCGAGCTCGAAACATATATCAAACTTCTGAAAAAAAAACACAACAACGTATGTTTTTCAGATTCCGTACTGCAAATCATCGCTTACCTATAGAAACCGGTCGTTATGACGGAACTTTACTACATGATAGAATTTGTCCTCTTTGTAATACGAATACAATTGGCTCAGAAAAACATTATATATTACAATGTCCGTTTTTTAACCTGGACAGAAACAGATTTTTAAATATTCCACGCTATACTGACCTAGATCTATTTTATATCCAAATTATGCAATCTCAAAACGTCCACGTGTTAGAAAAGTTTTGTAAGTTAGTGAATAAGATAACACGAAAATTTAATTGATAAACATGTATCAGTACACCAGTACCCTAGACAATCTTTAACCTATTTGTTACATATGTCTGTCAATGTTCTCTTATTATACATGTTGTTTGGTGTTGCCATGGTTTCCACGTGTATAATATATAAAATTGTCTCTGCAGATATACTAGACCGGGAGTCTATCATATATATTATGTTTAATGTTGATTATGTATTTTCCCAACGTTATATGTATGTATATATTTGGGTGAATCAATGTTGAAACTTGAAACTTGTTACAACATTGAACACGTCTATGTTTCACATTCGAGTATTGACACGAATGAAAAAAATATGTAACACAAACAGTGTGATTTGGAGGCGTGTATCTTCATTAAGTTACAAATAAATAACATTTAACCACCAATCTCTACATTGCAAACTAGTTCCTTATTTACAAACATGCTATTCAGTTAATTAATTAAGACTTACTTGATTGGTTGTGAATGTCCACGTAACGACTGATATAATACATATCGAAGACAGGATGATGAACGGCTACAAATCGAATGCCTAACTGATGGGCGGGATCAGGACTTTCTATCCAAATTTTCCTTATCTGAAAGACAACAATAACAACAAATTCCGCATTCATTTACCTTAATCATATCACAATTAACCATTAAATAATTATATTGGCAATGCAATTAATCAATAAAAACACTTAGATTAGTAATACACTTAACCATTAAACATTCACACTGCAAATATTCATTAAATAATTAGATTGGCAATGCAATAAACCATTAAACAATTAGATTAGCACTGCAATTAATAACTAAACAGTTAGATTGGCAATGCCATTAAACACTTAACAATTAGATTGGCAATGCAATTAATCATTAAACAATTAGATTGACAATGCAATTAGTCATTAAACAATTAGATTAGCACGTTAATAAATCATTAAACAATTAGTTTGGCAATGCAATTAACCACTAAACAATTAGATAAGCACTGCAACTATTCATTAAATAATTAGATTGGCAATGCAATTAATCGTTAAACAATAAGATTGACAAGGCAATTAATCATTAAACAATTAGATTAGCAATGTAATTGACCATTAAAAAGTTAGATTGGCAATGCAATTAATCACTAAACAATTAGATTACCAATGTAATTAACCATTAAATAATTAGATTGGCAATGCAAGTAATCACTAAACAATCAGATTAGCACTGCAACTATTCATTAAATAATTAGATTGGCAATGCAATTATTCATTAAAAAAATAGATTGGCAATGCAATTAACCATTAAACAATAAGATTGATGTAATTACACGTACCTGACCGACATTATGACCAATTACATCATATTCTCTGACATCATTCGAATTTGTCGTAAAGTTTTGTAATTCCAGTCTTGTCGTTCGTCCCTTCGTGCCGGCAAAAACAACACCGGCTGGATATTCATTTGTCTCTCTGTACGTTTTCATTTGTATTTTAACGTCTGTAATGGTAATGAAAAATGTTGAATATAGTGAAATAAAGATTCGGTTCCTAAGGGATTCATCATAACCATGTTCTACGGTATTGTACATATTTGTATGTCTGCCCAGAAGTGTCTCTACAGTACAAACATGTTTCACATGACTACAGTATAATTCGATATTAAGACAATTCTTTGTTATACCAACAAAAACCTTTTCTATATTGAGACGATCTTATTATCATGTGGTCGAGTGACTTCAAATCACTGTAACCTCTCACTAATAGGAGGTCGTGAGTTCAAACCCAGCTACTGATCATGTCTCTTTATGTGAGAAAGTAGGCTGTTGCTTACGGAGGATGGAAGCTTAGTACTGGCTCTTCCCAGGAATGATGGTTAGGTGAACTGTACGCCTCGTATGATTCTGGCTGTTGAAAAGGGTCGTAAAACAAACAAACATGGTGAATTATCTTTGTACATGTCTACGCGTTGGTAAGGTATGTGGTTAGTGGGGTTTTCATATTCATGGTTACTTACCATTCGGTTGCTCACATCGTCTTAGTTTGGGCTTCCATTCACCATTCACGCAATGTATTGTAGTTGCCACTCTAGACAAACTCGTATTAGACGTGTCGAAGTAGCACGTTCGTCTTATCGTCTGTCCGGTTTTTACAGTATCACCTCCTTCATACGTGACGAGTTCGTCTGATGCCGCCTCATAGGTAACGTTCTCGACCGAGACCGGAACTGTGCAGTTTTTGTACACTGCTTGCCCTGCAGATTCAAGATTAATACTAAAATAGACGGGTTCCAGAATACTCTCCTTGCACAGTCTATAAAATCTTCCTCAGTTTCGGAAGACACTGAAAGTTGTTTTGTAAGTAACAAAACTCCGGATATCGACAATTTTCGGATGGTTGACATATATTTTAGACTTTTTATAATTCGTGGGGATTAAATTTCGTGGACAATATTCATAAAATTAATTCCCCGACGTAATATAGCGAAACCACAGTTTATGGTAACATATCGGTAGATAGCTCTACATATCTTATGTTAGTTGTGATATTATCAGCTGACTAGAATTAGATCTTGCATCTTGTATTTGTATTTAATTATTTCTTTACTTGAGACTTACGATAGATTAGTCGATTTCTTTGAGCACGGCATTTCATCAGAGGTGGAATCCATTTCCGGTTCATGCAGGTGGTATGTCGCTTCAAACCATGCATTTTATTACAAGTCTGGGTGACGCGCGTTCCTTCTGGTATATAATATGTTTTCATTCGTTTACCAGTTAGTTTTGACGTCAAAGTTGTAACCCTCCGAATTCTGTATGGATATCTACATGACCGCGATTTGTCATCTGCCAAAACGAAAATAGATTTTTTTTCTCTAAAATATTACACATGTATGACAGTAAAACCTCCGAAAAAAGGTCACCCTGTGAATAAAGGTCATTTATATCAAAACCATCATTGATTATTTAGAACAAACGACCTCCCTTTGTTCACAGGTTTGACTGTAGTTTTCAGTTAACATAAAATTAATGATTGTCTTCGTATATTTTGTTTTGCAGTTTTAAAACATTGAAAAAATCAAGGTGCCCGTCGATAAAGTTGAGCAGTGTATTTCGTAAATGTAATTCCAAGCCATCTGACTAAACCTGACTGTATGAAATATGGTAATTATTGTTAACAACTGTTTTAGAATTGAATAACGTATTAAAGGTACAAAGTATGATGAGTGATAGACTTACAGGGCACACATGTTGGTTTGACACCTTTCCATTTCCCATGATGGCACGTAAAGGTCGCCGCGGAAGCTTTTAGAGCGGTCCCTCGTTTACACAACACAATGAATTTGCCTTGTATACCTCTTACAGGCATCACTTCACCATTAGGGACCACGATGTCATCACACGACTCCTTTATAATAGATCCACCAACCACAGGTTGTGGTAGGAGGCGTTCTGGAATGGATTCTGACAATCAGCAATTTGTGACCTCATTTGCGGAACTTATTTCAGATTAGATATTTTTTTTTGTCCCTTCTTTCGGCGCGAACTCAGGAAGCAGTCATCAAGAGTAGTTAATATAAAATGTAAGAACTTGCTCTACATGTAATATAAATAGGTTTAAACCAAACCACTATAACCATGTTTAACTGTGTCAATGAATTAACATTTATAATAATAGTACTACACAAACCTTCACATCGTAAGTTCATAGCACTCCATACTCCATCAAGACACGTTGTGGATCTATTTCCTATTGACAAGGTACCAGTCTTACATGTGAATGTCACCCTTCCACCGTGTGGAAACGTCACATACTGATCTAGCTGTCGTGAGGCCGTAGCGTTGGCAACCGCTTCCGGTGCATGACATCGACGTTTGACTGAAGAACAAGAGCGATACAGCCTGAATATCATGGCTACTATTGGGACAACAAAACTGATATTTATATAATTTTGTGACCTGTTTATCAGAATGTAGACCTACCGCGGTCATGCATCCATAATACCTCATTACACCTTGTAAAGGGGAAAAGTCCTAAACACAATACAATACAACCTCTCCAGAGCGACCCTCTCTAGAGCACGAACCTCCATTCATGCAAGAACAGCATGATTATTTTGACTTCTCCAGAGCAACTAGACTCTCAACAACAACGTAATTTTGGTACTCCTGAAGGGTGTCGCTTTGGAGAGGATCCTCTGTACGTGTACATGATTTACCACGCCCCTCCACAAGACCCAACCTTCTCGGACAAAATGTAAGATGTCCGTGATTTAAAAAAGAAATACCTTCACAACTTGGCAATACTGGAATCCAATCTCCATTGACTCATTTAGTCTTATGTGTACGTCTTAAAGCATCATGGTATATATCTTTCTTACAAACAACGATTATTCTTGTCATATGACGAATGCGCTCCATGGGCCGGTAAGTCCTTTGTACCGGTCCAAACATCGGCCGATAGATGGAAGATTCATACTGTTGTCCTCTTGGAATGCGGCAGCGCACTGTTAAATGAAATAATCCAGGTATTCAAATTAAATGTACAATCAAATCTGTCAACATCTGGCCACCTTTAAAATACTTAGAATTCGGCAGCGCACTGTTGGATAAAATATTTCAGGTGGATTGCAATCTAGATATTTAATGTACAGACGAACCTGTGAATAAAGACCACCATTATAAAAGACATAGTTAATGGCCTTCATTGACAGGTTGTCTTTATTCTGAAGTCATTTCGTTCTATATTACCAATGACGATTTTTAATAGGATTGCCTTTATGTATTCACGGGTTGGATTTTACTAGTATTCGGAGGTGGCCGTAAACACAGGTTTGATTGTATAGACCCGTCTCCGTGGTCGAGAGGTTAAAATCGCTGACTTCAAATCACTGTAACCTCTCACTGATAGAGGGTCGTGGGTTCGTGCCCCGCTACTGAACATGTCTCTTCATGTGAGAAGTAGGCAGTTGCTTACGAAGGAATGGAGTCTAGTACTGGTTCTTCCAAGGAACGATGGTTCGGTAAGCTTTCCGCCTCATATGACCCTGGGCTTACAAAACTACGATATATTATAATTTTACGCATGCTTTTAGGCGTAACGTGGCGTATTTGATGCATAAAGAAGCATGATATGTAAACAAAGCTATGAATTCGAAATTATATTGAAATACATTCCGTTGAGACATGAAGTAGATGTCGAAAACCGGTTCGAAGATAACTGCATGATTGTTATAGCCTCAAATATTTAGGTTGTCCATAAGTGCTGTTTGTTTGTTTGATTGATTGATTGATTGATTGTTTGTTTGTTCGTTCGTTCGTTCGTTCGTTCGTTCGTTTGTTTGTTTGATCACTTCAGAGCACGCCCCATTGAGAGAGGGGAGATAATATACAGGTAAACCAGGCATTTGTACCCTTACTCTTATTTCGAATATTTTTTCAACATTTTTATCGTGTAAAGCACCGCTACACGCCTTACCCGTTTCTTGTGATTTTCTTAACACAGTTCTGGCCCTGTTATTTGGATGAGGAAACTAAAAAAGTGTCCCTGAAATAGCGAAAGGCGGAACCGAGATTCAAACCTGCAACCTATCAGCGGGTTACCGATCCCCGAGGATTTCTTGTAATAATATGTGGATAGGCTATCAATTAACCTGAATGAACGCATTAAATGCAACCACCAACTAATATACATCGTGATATCTATATGTACATAGTGTTTATTTCGTGTTAAATAACCGCAGTTGTTCAATTAATTACTTAATCAAAACTAAACGCGTTATCATATTGTATTTAATTAATTAGATATATACTGTAAACAATATTTATACATTTAAATGAAGTCAACGCATAGTATGAAATGTCTATGTCAGTTTTGCATGCGATGCACGTAACAGTGCAAGATATCATGTCAGAAGGAACGATCTAATTTTTGTACTAATTCCGTTCCATACCCTTCCGAAACAAGTGCGTTAAACACGGTTTAACCAAGCGGTATTGGTAGTTGGTTTAAGTGCGTCTTTTTAGCTTACCGCAAGAGCTAGAAAAAAAACACAGAAAAAACACAGAATAACCTACTTATTACTAACAAAAGAACCCACTTGGTACGTTTTTACCAGTGTTTTGTGGATTTAACCGTGTTTTTGGTAAGTTGGTTTTTAAGGGTTTAAGTTAGTTTTTTCTAATAAGTTTTTTTTTTTTGGTTTTACTGTGTTTTTCCACAGTAAGTAGGTTTTTTCTGCGTTTAACTGGGTTTCTAAAGTGAGTTTTTCTGCGTTTTTTTTTTTGTAGGAAGTTGGTTTAACAGCGTTTTAATGTGTCTTTTTCAGAAGTGAGTTTTTCTGCGCTTTTTGTATTAAGTTGGTTTAACTGCGGTTTAAGGTGTCTTTCATAAGTGAGTTTTTGTGGGTTTTTCTGCGTTTTTTTAGTAAGTTAGTTTAAGTGCGTTTTAATGTGTCTTTTTCAGAAATGAGTTTTTGTGTTTTTCTGCGCTTTTGAAAAATGAGTTTTTGTGGGTTTTTTTGTGTTAAAGTGGGTTTTTATGCGTTTTTTTAGAAAGTCAGTTTATGTTGTTTTTTGTGTGTCTTTTGTTAAAGAGGCAATATGGCTTCAGTAAAACTGACCACCTCTTTTCTAGCTTGAAAGAATCAAATTAAAATGCATTTTGATTTTAAAAAAAGGAGGGCTATATACCATACCAATCCTAAACTGAATTAGTCACTTTTTTGTTGCATGCACTTTCGCTCATTTTTTTGCACCTTTCAACACTTTTCTAGAAAACAACCCAATGATCTCATCAGCTTGACCTTTTTTTGATTAAAGACAAGCTTACATCCTTCTGCTAAATAATGGTTTACAGAAACAGAACAATCGAAAATATTAACAGTAATCACTTATAATGCTTATACAAATAAAATATTTAATGAAATAAAAAACAAACAGGGAAAATATGAAAATTCATTTTTATCATATCATATGAAAGACATTATTATTTACAATATCAATAATTTATGAGAACCAAACATACTGTTATTATCACTACAAGCATATAACAAGAAACGTGGCAGTGCCACAAAACCAGGTTTTCCAAGGCTTTAATACCACAGTACTCAAGAATCAGTGGTTCAGTTTCCAGTGCGACTAATAAGTTAACATTAATTTCAAGCTAAGCTTTCATGCAAGGTTGTTAAATACCCAGTTTAGTCAAGATTAGTCATTCCAAACTTAAGTAATTGAACGGAAACTGATTTCTGTATTTAGTAACAGTGACCTTGACCCTACAGGCCCTTGATTCAATACAAAAGCATGGACTGGATGTAAGCTACCAACACAAAATTTCATTGCAATATCTCAATCCTTACTCAAGTTATTGACCAGAAACTGATTTTCTATTTTTAGTGACCTTGACCCTACTGGACCTTAGTGCAAGGTTTTGATTCAAGGAGGCTAAATACCAAGTTTAATCAACATTGGTCATTCCAAACTTAAGTTATTGACCAGACACTGATTTTCTATTTTTTTAGTAACAGTGACATTGACCCTGACCCCACAGACACCAAATACAATCCCAAGTGAGGTTTTGATTTAAGGATGCTACATACCAAATTAAATCAACATTGGTCATTCCAAACTTAAGTTATTGACCGGACACTGATTTTCTATTTTTAGTAGCAGTGACCTTGACCACACAGACCACAAATAAAATCCCAGGCTAGTTTTTCATTCAAGGATCCTACATACCAAGTTTGGTCAAGATTGGTCAATCCAAACTTAAGTTATTGATCGGACACTGCCTGTTTGACGCAGCCATCCCATCCGCCCGCCCTTTTCGGCATTCTTATGAAAACCTGGTTAAAAATATATAAAATGGTAATAAATGACAAATTAAGTTTGTTAAAGTTTGTACAAGATATGCCCATTAAGGGTCTTACTGTAGACACATTCTTAGGCAAACATGACCATGAGTCGTCTGAGGGCTCCTGTCATTTTTCTTCAACATAACAGCTTACATATGGCTGAAATTTCTTAGAGATCACTCCTGTAAATTAAGAAACATTTAGATAATTATGGTGTTCTATAAAGATGAAATAACAAATTATATTCCATTGATAAGTGATGAAAGAATATATTTCTTCAGATTTAATGCCATTTTCAGTATGTGGAGGGCAGTTAATCCTAACCAGCTTCCCTAAAAAGAGTCCATAACTCATATGAAAATGTTTTATTTTAATGGGTATAAAAACTTGACCTGTTACTTATTATGATACACTATTGTGTGATATATTAAATCAATCAATGAAATAATCCTTGAGTTATTGATCAGAAACCTACATTAGGCTAAGATTTAAGTAAACAAGCTAACCGTCAGTAATGCATGCCATACAAACCCCCTCCCAGTACCTATCATTGGAATATTAGCTGATGTTTATTCAGCAGCATCTGTCTAGATTTTTTAATGATGATAAAGTTTGTCTAAATGAACAAGTGAGCTTAAGTTATCATCCGGAAACCAAATTTCTATTTATAGTAACACTGACCTAGAAATTTGACCTATTGACCCCTAATGCAATCCCACTTTAGATTATCCCCTATGCTATCCATACACAAACTTTCATTGAAATCCATCACCCCTAACTGAAGTTATTATCTGGAAACCAAATTTCTATTTTTAATAACAGTTACCTAGATATTTGACCTTTTGAGCCCAAATGCAATCCCACTCTAGGTTATCCCCTAAGCTCTCCATACACCAACTTTCATTGAAAACCATCACCCCAAACTGAAGTTATTATCTGGAAACCAAATTTCTATTTCTAGTAACAGTGACCTAGATATTTGACCTTTTGACCCCAAATGCGTCCCCACTATAGGTAATCCCCTAAGCTATCCATATACCAACTTTCATTGAAACCCATCACCCCAAACTGAAGTTATTATCTGGAAACCAAATTTCTATTTTTCATAACAGTGACCTGTATATTTGACCCCAAATGCATTCTCCCCATAGCTATCCAAATGTCAATTTTCATTAAAATCTGTCATCCGTAACTGAAGTAATCATCTAAAAACTATTTTGGACAGATGACAAAAAATCCCCTCCGGTTTGGCAGGGGACTAAAAAGGGGCCTCCATAACATAACTCCTGTAAAAAGGTTCAGATTTTACTGGGTTTCAAATTAGATCAGAATTTTATTAAGATACACCTTCATGTAAAGTATAAAATCAATCCATGCAATATTTCATGGGTTATTAATTAATCAAAACCTACATTAGGCTAAGACTTAAGTCAAGAAGAAGGTCATCATGGCTCACCAGAAAAAAGACCCTAAGAGGAAAACATCATGAGCCTATGTAAAATCAAATGACCTGGGGACAGGGCCAATTTTTTTATGGTACCCAATTCAAAAATTTGAAAAACATGACAGGTGGCCACTAAATAATGTCACATACAAAATATCTTATCTCCAGGCCTTGCAATTTCAGACAAGATTCATTAAATTTTTTCCTATATAACTTTATAAGCCAACATCAGAGTAACCCGCGGGGCAGAGTAAATTTTGACCATAGTCTGATAGAGCAATATTTTAAACAAACTCAGCAGAGGATATGCTACATCCGATTATATATCTAAGCTTTATGACCAGTGGTTTGAAATGAGAAGAATTTTTTAATTATCCTTTATGAAATAAACTCCTGGGCAGGGGCCATAATATGAGCAAACTTGTAAGTGGTCCACTAGACAATGCTACATACAAAATATCTCAAGTAGCTCTAGGCCCTGTGGTTTCGAACAAGAAGATTTTTTAATTTTTCTATATAAAATAAACTCTGGGGTCGGACCAATCTTGACCCCAGGGCCATAATTTGAACTAACTTGTTAGAGGTAATAAAAATAAAATCTAGCACACAAATACAACAACTCAACACTTTTTTCATTTGAATTGATGCAGGCACAAATTATGAGGCTTACTACTTTATCACTTTTGTGTACATGTAGTTTCATTGAGTTCCTTTATGTAGTTGCAGAGAAAATGTCCAGACAAATTTTGCCTTCAGATGCACATTCTGACTGACTGTCAAGCATAAATCCAATATAGCCCCCATATATTCCATATCTTGGTTATAATAATAAAATACACATACCAAGTGGGGCGGTCTGCTTCTAAAGGTTGCAGCACATCAGAATAGTGTCATTTCATTGTTGAGCTGGGTCTTCCTAAAATTTAGCATAGTTTACTACATAAAGTGTACACAGAAAAAATAATTTCTTCAAAGATTATAAAATACCAATTAACCATTATCATGCTATCCTATAATACATACTTCAATACCAGTTAAAATATTACTTGAAAAATAAACCTAAAGCTATATTACCATTTCTTAATTCAAGTTTCAACTAATTCAATCTGCAACTAGCTGAAATAAGCCCAAATTTTAGCTAATTTTCTCCACATACTTGTGATTTTGTATGCGGACGGACTGACCAACAGCAGACCAGCTAACAGAGTGACTCCAATATACTGTTGGCCGAGTGGTTAGGGTGTCTGCCTTGGAAGCATGAGATTGAAGTTTCGAAGACTGTCAGCTAGGCTGAGTAGCTAAATAATGGTTACAGTAGGCCCATCATAGCCAGGCACACAGCAAAAGAAAGGATTCTGGAGGCACTGTGCAAACATAAGACTGGTGTCTCAAAAGCCGCAACCATGGCCGAGTGGTTAGGGTGTCCGCTTTCGGAGCGGGAGATTGAAGGTTTCGAACCCCAGTGGTGACTGGGTTAGTTGGTGAGCCGCCAGCTAGTTAAAAAATGGTTACCGTAGGCCAATCTCAGCCAGGCATCCAGCAAAAGGAGAAGGGATTCGAGAGGTACTGCGTGAACATAAGATAGGTGTCTCATTTACTATAAGCCAACTTGGCTGGCCCATTCAATAGGGGTGACACTGTAATAAACAAAACCATAAGCCAACTTGGATGGCCCTTTGAACAGGGGTGACAAAATAATAAAGCAAACCTTAACCTTTTTATACCCCTCTCAAATGTCATTTGTGTGGGGTATAATAATACTCACATACCAAGTGGGGTGGTCTGTTTAGGCCGCAGCACATCAGAATGGTCTTTTACATTGTTGTTGTCTTGCTTTGCCATGCTACTGGGGTTTGCTTGTGTCCTCTACTCATCTCTGAGTCTGACTTGGAGCTGGGTATACTAAAATTTAGTACATTTTACGACATTAGGAACGATAAAAAGCTAATTCCTTCAAAAATTATAAGACACCATTTAGAGGTTTTAAATTTTAGTTTCTGCTATCCTTATTTAACCCAATTAATGCTCTGTTGTGCTATAATTTACCAATGGACAAGATTGTAATAGGAGGAGGAAAATAATGCACCTGGTGCGGGACTCGAACCCGCGACCTCCTGCTTGCAAGCCAGACGCTAATAGGTGAATTATAGCCCAGCCAATTTATGAGTACAATATACCACACTGCTACATGATGATAAGTTGACTTTTTCACTATTGTGTATACTATGCATAATGCCCTTGCAAATAATCAGACACACTACATACATAAAATGATAAATTTGAAACAGAGCAGTGAGAGCACAAATATTGACTTACTTGAAAGATCCACTTTGAAACCACCATCGACTCGATTGTTTGTCTTGTTCAGGGCCCCTCGATTAGCTTTGAAAATAAATAATTTGGAGATGTAGGGATAAATGTATCATTAAATTCATGACTTTTCAGCGTAAGGAAAAAACATACATGTATCAGTTTAAGTTGCAATGTAATGCAAGCATCATCGTCAAAAACCTTTCTACTAGCAAAAGATATAAACTTGATCATTAATTTCAACGTTAAAAGGAACAGCAGTATGACTGAATGTTCAAATTCATGCATTTTCGCGAATTCGTGGAAAAAATATTAACTTACCGCCTATTTCTTATTTGGTGGCGTAGGTTTTGCCCTGGAACTTCGACTTGACGTGGTCCCCGATAGCGTAGTCATCTACTTCCTTGGCGAAAGGTGGCCCTTAGCGTGTATACTACAGAAACCCAACACAAAATCGCATTCATTTTCTTGTTTGTCAACAACAGAGTTCAAAAGTCGACCTGAGCGCCCTTTGTGTGAGGTTAAAATCAACCAATGAAATCACGTCCTATTGATTCGTCGCCTTATTCCAGAATCCCATAATCCTTTGCGGCATGGTGACTTCCGGTTTCGTTTCCATGTAGAAAAACAAGAGAACGGTTATTTACAATTTGAGCCTAAAACACTAATTGATTGGAACATTAGACAAGAATGAATGTAAGTATTTAATAATACCTATCAATTTCGTTAAGTTAACACACAATTTACAGTTTAAAAAGAGTTACAAACGTCAAAACCTCGTTAAACAAATTTGATGTCAAGCGTTAACGATGGGTGGGGTAATGTAAACAAATGTTTGTAAATTTTTGTTTATCCTTAAAAAACTGTTAATTTTACTGTATTTTGATGTCTGATTTCAATATATTCAGTCATAAAATCGAGTGGCATGATCATAATATGCATATAACATACATGTAGTGACATTAAAAAATACGTCATTATGCCAGATATGTCTCTGGTTATGCCAACTGACTTAGATTGTAGGAATCAGAATCTTGTTCTTTTTTAATTTACTTTCACACACAACATCGTAACTGTTACAGTCATAGACTATTATAAATAATCATTGTATCACAGTATGTTACATGTATCAAACAAATACAGATCCATTTGAAATATAGATATGTGATCAAACTTCGCGAAAGGCGCCATACCGAAGGACTTGTCCGCTAGATTGTGTGTTAGCCTGTTAAAGAGTCTTCTCTCACCAAACCAGTTGTCCGGCTTCTTATTAATCTGATGTATATACATATATACTTGTTAACCACATGACAGAGTTCCTTTCGTCCCGACAGAATGTTCAAGCTTAAATTTATCAGTCTGAATGTCTGGCAGATTTTTTGCCTTTTGAAAACTCTTCGAGATACAGGATAGTTCAGGTAGTGTTTGATGTACAGATGCTTCTGGTATGAACCGCTGCTCGCTGCCTGTTGTTATCCATGTTTTTGTGCATATATACCTGATTACTAAATGCAAACAAAACATACAATTGTATGTTATCTCTCTGTACTTAAACTAGTTTCGGAAGATAATGGGCTCAGATATAGCAAGTAAATCTATTTGACATTAGATCAACTGACTGAACTGAGATCAGTGAACTGAAATTTATATTGAAAAATAAGCTTGCTGTATGATTGATATTCCTATTTCAGAGTCTTTGAAGTGTGTATTTATTGGTAGTTTGGTGAACAGTAATCGAAGCATGTCGCATTCATATAGTGTTCAGTATTGGAAGCATATTGTCAAAGTTTACATTAAACTTTGTAAGTATAAAAAGTATTTATGTAATTGACATTTATATAACAATAAAAGGACTGTCAATTTGAGGAATTAAATTTTCAATATTTTTAGGTCTATACTGGGGTGCAAGCCCATGCCACACATATTGAATTTTCATAAATCAAAAGAAGCTATTATATTATAATTAATCAGGCAGAGCTTCTCATATTGTATATTGAAAACAGAGTTAGTTACTTTGTAGTCATTGTTATTACTTCCATTTTATAATGTATGCTTATTTTCTTTCAGAAAGAGAACATCTACTCATTTTGAAAGATTATAACAGTGTTGCTTGCCTTAAAGCAGACCAACTGAATAAAGCATGTAGAGACAATGATGCAGACATTAAACTGCCAATGAAGTGTTGTTATCAGAACATTAACCCTCAGTGACAGATATTTCATGGCTGAGTTCGTAAATCTGTTTGTACATTATACATACTATCATTGTACACAAGAAGGTTCCTTCATGTTTATACTATAGATTCGGAACAATGTCTCAATTAACTTGTAGGTTGAATTTATATTTAATAAATATGTTACTTTTACATCAAGTTTGTTACTGAATGTTCCTCATTTAACTCTTCACCTTCCGGTGGCAAATACTGATGTCTTTGCAACCCGTGCAGATCATAATTTCCACTGTTCCTTATTATGGCAGTGTGTTTTTCTGATCGCCCTATGAAACTAAATGGTATTGCCCGACATACATGTTAGACTGTTAGTAATAAGCAGTCTGCAAAATTAGCAGTTGTCCGAGACAACCAATTTTACATTTGGAGAACCTAAAATTTTGGTTCGGACAACCAACTTTTCATTAATAATCATAGAAAAAGCAGCTAAAAGTTCTGTTTCAGACAACCTCAGTTCAAACCTTAATTTCACAGACTGAATAAGGAACCGGTTTCTGCTCTTCAAGTCACTGTGACCTATGACCCTAAAAACAATAGTGATCATTTACATAACACCAGACAACTACCGGTAGTGAAATTTGAAGACTCAGGGTCATAAAGAACACAATAAATTTGTAGAAAACATAGTGTGGCAGATTGCACATTACGGAATGTCTCCCCCATAAGTAGGGGATGAAATTATAATTCAATAGTAAGATTATTAAATAGAGTTAAATCAATAAATATACACTTTATTTTCTTGTCATTTCAACAGGTATAAAAAATTATATATTTAATTATAATTATATATCAACTCGTATATATGGCCTGGTGCACAAACTATGGTTCATTTGAGTTAGCATTAGGACCAAAAAATAAAGTACTGAATTTTCTGTATTTTTCCGCTTTATAAGTAAGTCTAGACCATCTAGAAACACAACCCAGTAATGAAAAGATAACTTTCACTCTGGTTTTTATTATTTCTTGGATGTTCATAGACACAGATTGGGGACAGACATTACTGACAGGAGCATTACACCTTTTTAAATGTATAACCAGAAAACAAAGAAAGTTTCAACTGTCCTTATTTCATACTATTTGAGTACATACTAGTTCAATATACATCGTCTTTTTCATGAGGAAAATCATTTATTCAGAAATATGAAGCAGTTGAAAATAACACATAAATAGGAAAAAACTAGCATTCGTTCCTGTGTTAAATCTAAAGATATAATTACTGCCATTTTAGCATTAAAAAGCTGTAATTCACTGAAGTAACAGATATACAGACATAAAACTTACAAAAACAGTTATTTTCATTCTTAATTTATATTCAAAGCATTTTTTTTTTATTTTAATGAAAGGGGACAGATATTACATTAAGGGGATGGACATTACACAGTTGATAGGCAGGTCCTGTATTGAGTTTAAGTCATTGACTGCCCCTTTTTGTACTTATATCATGCTTAGTTTACAGTTCTTACATTATTTCAGTAGCTAACAAGAACACATCTTCATCTTTATTAACATTTAGAAGAATAAAGTTATATTAAAATATTTTTTGTTAATTTTATTACACTGATTTGACACCTGTTCGACTCATCACTTAATTATAGCACTAATTAATGAACTTATTAATTTATTTTGCTGTTTAAATTATCTTTCTTTTCACTCATCACTTAATTATAGCATTAATTAATTAACCTAAAAAAATGTTCTAAGTAAGATATTTTGCAGTTTAGATTATCATTCTTTTGCTATTAAGCTTATAATTGAGGACACAAATTAATAATTTCTTGTTTTATTTTGTTCTTCATGTAAATTTCATGTTGCATTTGGCAATTCATTTTTACAAACACATTGTTTTATCATAATGAACAATTGATTTATCATTATTTGATCTTATCTGATGGTATATATTAGTCTTGAAAAGTGTCATACTTGTCAGCTGCAATAAACAATGTATGACCATAAAACTTTTGGTGACACATGTTTTTGATGATATCTAAGGACCCCCTACTGTTCTGGGACTTACTCCCTAAGACCTTTGATAATTGCACTGATTAACATCTAATGTGGCCACTGGATTTAACTTCAAAGGCTTGCCAAACTCTGGGATGAAATTTTGTTGTTTTTTTTATCAAAAATTTATAATAAAGATTTGACTAGATCATCAGTAAGTTACCCAGAAAATATGGTGTTATTTTTTCACAGTATTTTAAATTTAGGCATTTTTTAAGTATAAACCATATTTTTTAAACATTAGATTTTATGGAATATTGAAGTAAATAACTTGAACTTTGTCACAGAAGTGAGTTATACCTCTATCGACGCTTAAAAAATTCCTTACTATAGGGAATATGGGTTGTTGTAATTTTAAGACCATAACAGCTACCCACCTTTCAGATTTTCAAAATATCTGCAATATCTGTGGGTGTATCTTAATACAGTTTTTTTTCTCAGTATTTTGGGAATTTGACCCATACCCTTGGGATTGGTAGTTTTTGCAGTGTTTAATCAAAATTGGGAAAAAATGTATAGCAACAATTTTAACTTATTTAATACCAATAGTTATGTTAATGAACTTATAAAATTGATAAAAAAAGAATTCTGAGGGGGGATTGGGAATTTTTGTCTGTGAATTGGGAAAAAAAGATACTATTTTCCAATGGGAATATGACCGAATTTCGGCTATAAAATCGCTCCAATAAATCCCTGTTAAAATATAGGGTATCAGATCAACCCGCTTTAATTTTTCTTATTGAATTAGAAGTCTCATAATACTTTACTTTCCAACTCCAACAACTGCATTGATTTTAAAAAAGTGAAAAAACTATATGCTAATTCATTACAGGCAAAAATGGCTCATTTCGGCAAACACAGAAGTGTCATATTTTTTTCATATGTGAAGATATCATCCTGATTTTTTTTGCACATCTGCAGGAATGTACATACTGAAAGAAAACGTCAACCTTTAAAAGCTTATATTACACAACTTATATAAAACTGAGTCATTACAGTCAAATTTAAGGAAATGCACCATAATTTGTGCACCAGGCCAAATATAATAACTATGTGATGTTAATTATTTCTAATATCAATTCACTTGACTCGGAACAATCTTTAACAAACACATATAAATCAATACAAATTTACGATGCAACCTTACACACGAATAATTGACTCTGAGCACAGAATGTTCATCCAAGTACTGAAAAAACAACACTTGAATCAAAAGTTTGTACTATGTCTACAATGAAATTTCCTGGAATACACTGTTGGCAATTAATTTAAAGTGCTGGTTGCTTTTCCTCTCCAGTAATTCACACCTGTTGGTTTTGTTCTCGATTTCATGATTGCACATAGTGACAAAACAGCACAATTTGGTAGGTTGCCTTAAAACTAAAACTATCCTTAATGTTTTTCCAGTCTCAACTGCTTGACTCCAAGTCACTCAACCTAGGATCATCTGCAGTTATAATCTGGATTGAAAGTGTCTAGTTTAACATAATCATCAACCATGATTTTGGGAAATGTAGTGACCGCTGTACTTTCTATTTGAACTGGTCACTCAGATGAGTCATATTGGACTGTGGTGAAGTCTGTACACCTGGAAAAAATAAACAGAATGAAGCTTTACAAATAATATGAATTACCAAACACGATATTTTGAAGGCCAAATTAACTCTTCTTTGCGCACTTATTTGACCTAATACTGGTTGTAGAATTAAAATATTATTTACTAAATTACTTTGAAAAATACCTTGTAATAGACTAATAGTACCATATTTTGATTTCATGAAACGTCAAATAATGATAGCATATCAGCAACCATGTCAATAGAGTAAAATTCACAGTCAAAATGATAATTTACACTGCGTTTATTGGAATGCAAGTATAGTCATTGGCAAAACACAAATTTAAAGTTGACACTATAAATTCAATCACTATTTCACTTTTAGTGGCACAATTTCGTACCATGCACATATAATTAAAATAGAAACTGATGAATAAAATATATTGTATCATTCATTTGGAACATTTTTTACTAACATTTAAAAATTAAACTGAAATAATTTGAAGTTGTTTTGTACTGATGTTCTTTGATGATTTTATCAGAGAGCTATGCAAATTTATACCTTCAACAAATGTGCTGCTGAGCAAACCCGGAAAGGAATATCTGGCTCAAAATGGTTTTCCCATTAGCATATATCTGTATAGATGACACCCCGTCTTATTTGGTCCAGCCAGCTTTTATTCTGCTTCTCATCCTTCGGTAAAACAATAACATGACAACTTCCACACATCTCGGTGCAGAGCCCTTGTGCATTGTATCGCCTAGCAATGAGCCCCGACTGATCCACCAACAATTATTGGTGAACAGGTAGTAGAAGGAATGTCCATCCTCTGAAAATAATATATAGTATTTAACATTTCACTTATTTTTTACAAAAATTAACACTATTGTCAAAGAGACAAAAAAATAACAGTTTGTGAAATGAGCACAAACCAGAAGTCAAAACCCACAAAATTCAGGTGGGGCCTTATAGTTATATATGTATATACCCTTAACCTTTACAATTAATGCCATCTTCTATATAATATTGTGCCTGCTGTTACGATTTTTTAAAAATAAATCATCCAGCTATGTAGTTTTACATCATTTAACATTGTTAGAAGACACAGCCTCTCATTTTTAATCAGTAAAATTAATAATAGACTATTCAGGGAAAAATTAAATACCGTTGATTTACCCCACCCACTTGAATGTAGAATTTGGAGACCGTAATATATTGTTAAAACAATTGACAGCGAAATATTTAAACTGTAATTAATACCTTAAAGCCACTACTTACCTACGATGTAGTTGGTTCGTTATGTCATTAAGAATTATCGTTATCAGTGATCGTTTTGTAAACTTGTAAAGCCGATGTTGTGAAACACGGAAGTAAACCGGAAGTCACCATGCCGCAAAGGATTATGGGCTATTGGAAAGTCGAGATCGTCGTCTCCCGGAAGCACACGAGTTTCTTATATTATTTTTGATAGGAATATAAAATGAATGTATAATTAAATTTATACATTGTTATATTGTAGGAGTTAATTATCTGCTTTTATACTTAAAATAAAACAAATACAGAAAATAGATCAGTAAGGTGCTCGGGAGCGTCTTGAATAAACGCCGATGCTATACGGTCCGATTCCGGTATTCGATAGTCACACGGCGACGTATCTTACGGAAAAACGTATAAATAAAACAAAAAATATTTCATGCTTTTGTATGTATAATTTCTGAATTTGGTTAGAAATGAAATGAAATTTAAACATAATATGTGTTGCTTTTGAAGTTGATAGACTTTTTGTGTTTTTTTTTTAATGTCAAAGACTTATTATATGCTTGCGTAACACACACGTACAGTCCTTGTTAATGTTAACCTTAAACTATGTGTACTAAGTGTGTGTATCTTTGTATATAGAATTAGGAAAATACTTTTTCTTGTTCACTGTTACATGAACTGATACATATTTTAATCAGAAAAGTTAGAATATGTAAAATTAAGTGTTATACAAATATTACATTGGCTTGGTCTTCTACAAACCAGAGACGTATAATACAATTATATGTCTCTGTACAAACCAATATCGCACGTAATTAAAAAAAAACGATAACTACTCTGTATACTAGAATATATTACAACAAATAGCCTTAAAATGACTATAAATGTATAATTCAGGAAACAGTGCCTCAGATTTTTAAATACCCCGCTGTTTATTATGTAATACGCCATTGATAAAAAAATAAAAACAAGTACCAAATGTCTGAGACAGGGATCCCTAGATTAAGATTTCCGCTACAAAATAAAGAAAACTGCTTTGAAATCCGTCATCAGATAATACGGCAATGTTAATTAAAAAATGACACGGTGTTTTTTAAGCTGGGTAATTACCAATAACTGTGTCGGATCATTATCGTCTCATGAGATCAACAAATTTGACGCATCCCATTTAATTTTGATAGCCAATCAAAATCGCAAATGTTTATGGTTCAGTAATTGAAACCACGCCCAGGTTTGATATCTTGTAAGATATTTTATAACAAATTATTGTATCATATCGTACCAATGCAATGCACAAGAGATGGTTAACGCTGATAAGGAAAAGTCGATAAAGGGTTGCAGTATTTATCGCCGTAAATCACAATTTTGCGCGTTCGGTTAGATTTTTTGTTGCTTGGTATTAAAGTATGATATTTAATCTCGAAATATTAACTTTAAAATATTATTTTACTTTTTTAACTATTATAGCAAAACCAGGTCGTTATATGTATATGAGATTATGGATATTTATTTATTCTGTGAATACCATAAGTATACACATGTAAAATAAAGCATCTATAGTGTCACTATTTAACATTAAAAGGTAGGCATTGGTTTTATTCTTTTTGACATATCTGTTAGTTTGGTACTTGTTGGTTCCACAACAATGTCGGGCAGCACATTTGGCCTAAGTTTTAAGAAATTGGACCAACCTATTTTATTTAGCACATTAATTGTTAGGCCTATCATTGATTCAAATATATTACAGAATAAGTATGAAATCCTTGTTTACAATGAGCGCGTTTGAGTTATAACACAATATAGACTCATTTTTTTTGTCAAAACTACGAAAGAACATACTTAAAAAATTTCTCAGTTGATGTTATAACTCAAACTTGTGTTTAATGTATACTCCATTGTTCTTATATGGTAACTTTTGTTCAAAAATACTTAATAATTATATGTTCTGATAATAAAAGATATCGCACAATATCTTAGTCCTACAGAAAAACACATGTATGATAGATGCAACAATAAAACAAAAGACACACTTCTCAAAAAAGTGTGTTAAAGTGAGTCTTTATGTTGTATTGCATCCTTCAAAACTTTTTACATAAGACCCAATTTAACACACTTAAACACACTTTCAATTTACAAAATACCAACTTCTTTGATAAAAGACTAACATATGAAACAAAAGATGCACTTTCTGCCAAATAAAACCAACTACATACAGAAAAGACGCACTTTTGACACACAAACACACACTTATACAAGAAACAAACTCAGGAAAACCCACTTATTGAGGAAAGACACACTAAAAACACAGTTTCACCAAGAAAAAAACAACTTAAACTCACTTAGACCCACAAAAACCAACTTTAACTCAGAAAAAACACACAAAAATCACAATAAAACACAGTTTTGGTAAATAAGTGAGCGTTTTTTCGAGAAGGGTTAGTGCATAAATAGTCAAGTACTACTATATAATGGATAGTTATTTCAGAAAAATATAATAAAAGCCCATGTATTCACTTGTAGAAACAATTATACTTATACAATCTTATTCATACACATTCACAGTTATGAGTCATGGAGAAATAGAAGTTTGATTTATTGATGAACAATTTAAAGAATGTTTGTGAAGTTGGCGGCCTTAGCGGCCTGGCGGCGTGAAGTTGGCGGCCTAGCGGGGTAACTATGATGAAGTGAAATTTTGCGACTTTTTCCGTCCAAAATAGTTTCTAATGAAACATTTCTGAGTGATTGGGTGTTTAATATTCCGGGTCGGAGAAAAAACAAAGTTTTCGGCATTTGCGTTCCTACGATGAAGCGATTTTTTTTCGACTTTTCCCTTCCAAAATAGTTTCTAATGCTTATAGAACGTGATTTTGATGCATTTCTTGGCGATCGGGTGTATAAAATTATAGGCCGCTAGGCCGCCAGACCGCCAACTTCACGCAGCCAGGCCGCCAACTTCACGCCGCCAGGCCGCTAGGCCACCAACTTTACGCCGCCAGGCCGTTAGGCCGCCAACTTCACAAACATATTTAAAGAATAGTTTAGTCAATTACATTTTTAGATGTGTACTTCTTAATACATAAAATATGTTTGATTCTGGTTAATCAACTTATCCTACCTAATATATATAATTTAATTTTCCATCGACCCTATGTTTGATTAGACCTGATGAAATATCCCACTTGTTTACCTTTCTGCTCCTTAACAAGGATAATCGTTAATCGTGCGGAACATTGACGCTATTTCCCTATGAAAAGACAACTCCTATATAGATCTATAGTAAGTCAGTTTATCGATAAACGTTATCGGAGTGATCGATAAGACGTTTTCAAGGGAGACAACTTTACCGATAAGACCGGCCAAGTTACAGAAATGTTCCGTATGTAAAAACAATATAATACTGTCCGAGCATGGGCCAATCAGAGTACCACTATAATAATAATAATAATCTTAAAAAACCGTCACATTTATAACAAACTGACCTCCGAATTAAGACCGCCTGTCAATAAATGCCACATTTTGTATTCCACAAGGGGACCTTTACTCAAAGGCCTTTTCAAGAATAATAAGAAATAATGCAAAACAAAATTTGTCCACCTACCTACCTACCTACCCTGTTTCTAATGCGCGTATAGGCATAACCATAAACAAAAACTGATTTACGCCTATATACATGTATACATGCTTATCTTTATATCAAGGTGTCAGTTAACTAGGGTTGTTTTGTATTTGTTTGAAAGCCGAGTTATCTATATATTTTTCAATATGTTACAAATTAGAACATTCAAATTATTTACTTCGCTGCAAACCAACACGTAGCTAACAAAGTATATCAATGTTATACATACAGTCAAGCCTATTCACAAAGACCTCACTTGACAAAATGTGGCCTTAATGGACAGATGGCCATTTTTCAGAGCTAAGTTGGTTCTAAATAATCACTTACAATTTTTCAAAGAATAATCTTTATTCACAGGGTGGTTTTCAATCGGATGTGACTGCGAGCACAGGTTTGACTGTAAACCTAAAATGCTATCAGCACCCTCGAATTTTAAAAGTTATAGATAATTAAGTGGTCAACTATCTGAGCAGCAGGTATGTATGAATATTTGTACAATGTACATGACTGTGATAATGATAAAACTTTGTACCTTTATACTTTGTGCAGAATATACGCGGTCTGTTATATTACGTTCGCTTCATAATCGAAACTGGACCTACCATAAGCATTAGGTGCATCGTATATCAGGACAGATTGTGACTTAAAACAGGTAATTATTTCCTTTTGTTTCGTCGGAATGTGTATTTATTTGTAAAATTTTCATTGATCAAATATCTTATGTTGAAATATCTGAAGATATTTGTATAAATCGTGCATAATCACAAGCCAGATTGAGTACGAACATTAGTAGGTATGAAAGTGCTAAGTTTATATTTTTTTAATCACATATAAAATCTTAATCGAAAGTTAAAGCAACTAAAGGCGGATTTCAGAAGATATTAAAAACAATTCTACTTTCGTTTTCAAGATATCCGTTTGAAGAGAAACGCCCCCTGAATGATGTTAGTAGTTTCGTGTTTTTAGGATATGTCAAACTAACTAACTGAACAACATTAAAGCTAGATGGACAAGTACCAAATGAAAACCGATATTATCCTTAACCAAGCGCAAAAATAATAAATTTTCGAAATGTACATGTATGATGGGACCAGAAGAATATCAGAAAAACAAAAAGCATTTCCACGAAAATTTATAGCTTTTTTTTCATGATTAGATTTCCCGTCATTAAATGAAAACCCTTATCCCTTTTTAAGTGGACGATGAATTGTTTTCATGAAGTGAAAATTAATTAGCTAAGAGTATACAGAAATATAAACCATATAATTCATATTTTCATGTAGTTGTATTTAGAACTACCTGATATTTTGTATCAATGAATTTAATTTATTGATTTTATAACGCTAGTTCTGAAGTTCGAGCAGGTAAGTGTCGATCAAATTTGATCCGCGAGTCCGGGTCAATGATTAACAGACCGAACAAGAAATCTGATATCAAAATGAAATATTACATACATGTACTTCTCATTTATTGTTGTTGTCATCTAAGAATGTAGATAAAACAGAGTATTAAATTAAACATCATAAATTATGCAAGTCTGGTTACAAATTTAAGTATTTTATAACTTGACAATGAACAAGACAATGGAACACATGGTACACTTTATTAGTGAAAACTGCAAACTAGAGAATTCCTCCGGGCTAAATTGAGGAACTCGGAAGTATAGCATGTCACGTATCTGGAATCTAAAGTTATATCAGACTAACACTTTGTAAACTAAATGATAATTCAGCTTTTCATAGCCGTCACTCGCTCGGCGCGCGTGTACTATGATGCGGTCCAAATTTCTACGTTTATCTACATCCGACATGCAATTGTTAAACTAGTTCCCGATATATTGTAATGCATGTCTATAATTATGTAAATTCTGTCTCCATGAATACTTTTAGTATTTTGATTTATTAAGTTTTAGATCAACCGATCAGAGAGGTAACCAGTATTCGTACTCGATTTTCAGGTTTGAGTCGTTTTTATCCGAGTACTCGAATGTACAAAAGATTTTATTTTCCCAGTACATATAAAGTTTAGCATTTATGATTTAAAATGGAAGAAAGAAATACATACCTAGCCTTGCTACTTTTTGAGATATACAAAAATGTAGTGCAATTATTACCTCCCTTTATTATGAAAACCATTCAGATTAATGTACATGGTTAAATACTAAATGTTATAAATATTTACGTTTACCTCCGTTTTTTGTTCGAATACTAATAGTTTAGTTTTATTTAACAAAGTGCAAAAGACTACAATAAGTGCAAAGAAACTTGCGCGTTTTTTCGCTTCGGTTTTGCTTCTAAGCAAAACCGAAGCGAGAGCTTCTATAGTTATACACCCAGTTGTGTATTGACCAAAGCGTGACGCCTCATATCCATACATTAGCGTTGGCTGTATAACTCTACCGATTGCAGTTATGATACAAGTTGGATATATTGGATGATTATGTCCATTTTGAATTATTGCATTGTAATTCTGACAGTAGTCTCAGTGCTTTGATTTTGTGCGGAATGGCAACTCTTGGACACATCTTTAAAGCGTTAAGTGTGTTGTTGATCAAAATGTATCAGAAGCAATGGGTAAAACAGTATAAGTCGTTATCTGACGTACATGACGATATTCTCATAATTGAGCAGGAATAAAAGTGGATCACAATAAGAATAAAGACATTTGCTATAGGCATGTGCAATATGTGTCGGCTTTTTTGTTTCTAACCCGATTCAATAAGTTGAACAAATTACTAATTTCATCATTACCACAAGATAACACAGGTAAGTTTAACGCTATTATAAAGTTTCCCTTTAAAAGCCGCTTATACAAGAAGTTCATCATATCCCATACTGTATACACAACCACAAAACAACCATGATTGTAAACGTATTATGCAAAATGATATAGAAAGAAACCATAAAACACAAACCCGAGGATTAAGTTAAGATACCAATAATATCGTAATATGGAGTTTGAAATAAGTTTTACATATATAATAACTGGTATATTCAACTTATAAACCCTGATTGTCCGCATTGTGTTTGGATCAACTACTTAATGAGTTTACATGTTATCTCGAAACATAGTTAAATATCACTTAATTCCATATTGAAGTATATTAAATCTCTTTTTATCAAACCTCCACATCGAATACTTTCTTATTAGTAGCACCACATCATAACGATCATGCATTCTATGGTCCGGTTACTAAGCACCAATACTAATTCTACCAAAATGTACAAGTGAACTACTGCCCGTATTTGTTTTTACTTCACGAGATAAAGATTAAAACATTGTCACATATCTAGATATCACTAGGGTTGAGAGATTGGTGATTTTGTTAAATTCAAATTCAAAGTATTCATCGAGAGAGAAAAAAGCACATACTAGTACAGTATTTCTAATGCGGATGAAACACCACATGTTGTTTAACTTTACACTATAGATAACTAATATAATGACAAGAGATAAGTTAAATTCGTATTAGAGATTAAGCAATAACTTCGGAAATATGTAAGTAATAAACCCACGTAACACATATGAATTCAAGGAAGCCCAAATTATTCTGTAACATGGGAAGTAACCTTAAAGCAGATTGACATAAAGTTGGTGTAGTTGTCTCCCCTTTTGGCTTTGATTGATATATTAAGAAAAGGAAGTAGGACATGTTAATCTAGACCGTGCATAGGTGTCGCTGCTTGCCGTATCTAATATTAACGAATAGTAAACAAAAAGTTGAGTTAAGTAAAACATTTCTGATCATTTGCGTTCAAGTTATAAACAAAGGTGAAAACATATTTTTATATCAAATATTTAATTTGATAACAAAATAACACTCATTAAATTGATTATGTATTTATAGATCATGGTCGAATTTGTTGTTGTTTTAATACTTACTGTTCTATAAATTCTGTAATATCATGCATATATGATAGTTTTGTGTAGATGACTAATAATTTCGAAGACCAAGATTTTGATAAAAAAACGCTATTTGTTCAATTTTCATCGGAATTCCTACTTTCGATTTCATGTTTGAACATGGAGGTGATTGACACTTAAAGCATAATCGATATACAATAGTGTTCCTATTCCATTAATTCAAAATAAAAATTATGCAGTACAATAGATTTATTGGACAGAGTCACCCGGCATATTTATTGTGTATTTTTCTACTTTCGATTTCAAAAAGTCGAAGTGTGTTATGGAAACTAAATGTTTATCACTGCTTTATCAAATCATGCTATCATATGAGACAGTTGTGGCAGTTACAGTGAAATTACGTGTATATAAGTTTTATCACAATTCCGCTTTGTCACGATGTTGGTCGGAAATTCACGAATATAAGGTTTAACTGATATCTGCTTTTATAGTTAATTATGTGGTGTTGGATGAACTTTATATAGATTGTTGTTTTTACAAACCTCTTATCTGTATGACAAAAAGTCAGTTATTTTAAGTTCATACGAACCACATTATCTACACAACAATACAACAATGCATGGGTTAATTCTTCTATGCTTAACTTATTCATGTTTAAAGTATAGTTAAGACATCCATTATCATACGGCATTATTAAGTTTGAAATAATTTATACATAACAAAGTACCTATATTAGCCTTTTTAGGCGTGATTATACTCGATCTGTTGCGATTAACAATTAATTATTTTTGATGATCATATATCTTGTCTCAAATATAATCCAATTATAAGTTATTTGAACTTATCTCCATAGTAAAGTTCATTAAAAACGTCTTTTTATAAACACCTCCATATCGACCTCCTGTATATTAAGAGCACCTCATTATGTCAGGTTATTTATACTTATTCTATTAAACTATACAAGTAAAATACAGTCCGTAAATGGTTTTACTTCACGAGATAAAAATCAAATATTCTCGAATATTTATAAATCATTCAGCGCTAGAGTACAGGGTTAAGTGACTAGTGATTTATCAGGTTAGAATGCAAGCATTCTCTGAGAAAAATAATGAAAATAGAGCATATAATAGAGCATTTGGTGTCGATGAAATCATAATGTTAAACACTGTGTATTGTTCAAATTTATACAATAGCTGAATTAAAGTTGAAGTAGTTGTCTCCCCTTTTGGCTATGTTTCCTATGTAGAACAGCTAAACTGGTTCCCGTTCCATGTTGCAAACGGGAACCAGAATATAGGACAGCTGAACCTGATAATCACGAGTGTGCTTACATGTCGCTGCTTGCTGCATTAATATTGACGATTAGTAAACAAAATCTTGAAATAAGTTAAACATTTCTATCAGACTGGGTTCAGGTTGAAAACTAAGGTGAGAACGTTTTTTCTTATCATGTACTTTACATAACATATATATGAACGTTATATGGAGATAACAAAATTAATTAATTCAATTTATGGTTCAAGGTCGGGTGATTTTGTTGTTGTTACAATAATGAATGCTCTATTAATTATGTATTGTAACGTATATATTAAGAAAGTCATGTATAAATGGCTTATGTTTATTTAAAGCAAAATCTTAACAAACAAAATATTTGTTCAATTTTTATCAAAATTCCTACTTTCGATTACAAGTGTGAACATGAATGTAATTAACACTAAGTATATTCGCCATTCATCTATTCCATTAAAAAATAAAAAGATAATGAGCAGAACAATTTCATTTTGATTTGAAAAATAGATAAATTGACTAGAATAAGTCACCAGGCATAAATTGTGTTTCAAATATAATACAAATTGATTTAGAATGAGTCATCGGGTGTCATTAGTTTAAATTTCTACTTTCGTTTTTTAAAGTGTGTGCGTGAAATGTTTTGTTAATCCTATGATGATTTAGGATGAACATAATAGGTGATACTGAAATAACCGTGATCGACTAAACATATTGATATTACTTTTAGTATCATGGCTGAAGGCGGGGATTTCTCCAGATCAATTGTGGGCGGATCAGACATTGTGTATGAATTTGTGTGTACACCATGTGCTGGTGACGGGTCAAGACTTGAAGCTTTCCAATTTTGTCAAACTTGCGACCAGTATCTGTGTAACACATGTACTAAGTATCATCAACGTTATACAAAAAGTCATCAGTTACAACCAGCTGGGTCAGTAAAACACACTCAAAGACAAACTGCCTCTACAAAACAACTGGTTGTTGCTAAATGTCATTTCCATCCGGACCGTGACGTGGAGATGTATTGTGGTACTCATGATATGGTCTACTGCGTCCTGTGTATCGCGAAAGATCACAGGTAATATTTTTATTGTAATATTAAATTCGATTTCGTATGATTAAAATTTATGAACAATTGATATTTTAACGAAGCTGTACCTTTACGGCCTTTTGTAAACGTATAAAATATCGTTTTTAGATCTGAATCATTGTTTTCACATTTATTTATTTAATAGACTAATCAGGAATTTCAAGCATTGGTTGTTTATCGGTAAGAACAAACAATAAAAATTATTTATAATAATGTAGAGACAATGGCAAGCTGATATTTGAGATGAATTTTAATGCTGTCTTATTAAACTTCAATACACGTAATCTATTTTTATTATCTTTAGGTCTTGCAAAAATGTCGACGAAGTTAAGGACGGTGTTCATCAGTCAAATGTATCCAAGCTGCAAAACGTAGTAGCTGATATCGACCGTTGTAATGACGAGTTAGTTAAATTGAAAAGGAGCAAATCGGACAATCTCAAAGAAATCAAATTAAAGAAAGCCGATCTCCTGAAACAAATCGACAAAATTCGAAAAGAAATGAACGTTCATTTGGATCAACTAGAGCGTAAAATCAAAGCTGAACTTGACGAAGAAGTAAACAAATCAGAGCGTGATATAAGTAACGACATAGATGCTGCCGATGATTTATTAACCACCGTCAGTGATAGAAAATCTAACCTTCAGCATAACAACGCAGAGAAGCATCTGTTCATCGCTGAAAAATTAGGTCGAAAGGTGGTATCTGATGTCAACGCATTTTTAACGAATGCCTCCTACCTGAGTAGGATTAAATTTGCACACAATACAAGTCTCTATGATGGAATAAAGACGGCCGATAACATGGGTAAAATAGTCAGAAGTACTACTATTCAACAACATGTTATACGCCGTCAATTCGTCGTTAAATCATGTAACGATAGTGACGTGAAGGTAGATACAGACAACAAAGACTGTTTAATCAACGGTATGTGTCAGCTTCAAGATGGCACACTGCTTATAATTGATCGCTATAACCGTAAACTAAAAAGACTTAATGATCAGCTCTGTGTGCAGGATGCCTGTGAACTAATATCGGTACCGTATGGTCTTTGTTCTGTTTCATCCTCCGAGGTCATTGTGAGATACCCAGATTCAATACAGTTTATAAATGTAGGACAGACATTAAAACTAGGTAAGAAAATAAACACCAAACAACAGAACACTGTTTATGGTAATTCTATCGCATATTGCTCAGATAATATTTGGATATTTGATGAAAAATGTCTTTATATTTACTCTAAATCCGGTACTTTTATGAAGAGAATAGATACAGATCATCAGGGTCAGAAAATCTTCGAATGGTCTGAACCTACTTCTATTGCTGTCAATAAGGATGGAACCAAGGTCTATGTTACCACATGGGATGATAACAGTGTGATTGTATTCAACAATAATGGAGACGTAATCAGTAAGTTACGTGATAGAAGACTTTATAAACCACTTGGTGTATGTGTTACTGAGGAGGATGTTGTACTTGTTCTGGGAGGCTACTATGTGTTGATGTTTGATAGTGACGGTAACAGTAAAGGAGAACTTGTTTCATGTAAAGACATAAAAGATTACCCAAGTTCATTGTGCTATGACAGTAAAGAATGTCGACTGCTAGTCGGTTATGGATCCAACAGGATACAAATATTTGACCTGATTTAATTCAAGGCGTTGCGGTATGAATGATTTGTGTTATCGTCATTGTCAAACAATCTAAAGATATCTGACTTGGCCTAAACACTATCAACATGTCCAATAATGTAAATTAATTCACAAATGGAAAAGTGTAAGTCTTAAAATATCTGAGTGTTTAGTTTGACAGACATAAACTTCTCGAATCATTGATGTACTTTTACCATTCTTAGACTGTTAGTTTTTAGTTTATTTTCTATAAAATGTTTCTTTTCCTATGCCTGGTATGTACAGTCAAACCTTTGAACAAAGGTCTCCCATGGAAAAGACATACTATTACTATATCCTTTACTGACAAGTGACTTTTATTCGATGCTATTTTTGTTCTATATGATCAATGACGGTTTCAGAATATTGGCCTTCATTTACAAGGTGATCGTTATTCGAAGGTGGCCACTTACAAAGGTTTGATTGCATCTATAGCATGTTCTGGCAATAGCTCTTTAGTATTGAAGATAAAATGAAAGTTCATAGCATGAAAGGATAGTAAGTTTAGTTCAGTTATGACTGTAAATAAAACATATTACGTTAATGAGTTTCCTTATCTATATGTAACACAAGAGTGTTAGGTCGCAATATACACTCGTCAAAATTCATTTTTCAAGGCATCAAGGGGCATAACTCAGAAGTGTCTTGGCCGATTGGGCTGGTTATCGAACTTCACCGAGATCTCACGACGATAAACATTATGGTGAGGATCCGAATAAAAACTGTTGTGGACGCGGTACCGTGGGTGTTCCCATAATACGACCCATTTTTCAAGTGTGCGTATAAAAATGTCGATAATTATTCAACTGTGTTGTTATACATTGGCTGACACTAAACATATTTTTCTAGAACTAGTAGTACATGTGTATATAGGTTTTCCGAAAAAATGACAAATTCTCTTCAAGAATGGTTTAAAAGAGATATAGTACAAATGGCTTATAGGGCGCAATTTGTCCAAGAAAATATGGGAGGCGCCTACAATGCAAATCCGATGTCAGTGGACTTTCCTTTTAACTAACTGAATCAAGCGGACTGGCACATTATTTATACGTTAAATAAGGCAAATAATGTATAGATGCTTATTTATCGCTGCTTGATAACCGTGCTGTCATATTTAAAGTTATGACACTCTCAGTGAACATACATGTATATATACGGTATATCAAATTTCCATTTGTCACGATGTTGGTCGGAAATCCACGAACACTGCAGTACTTAATATAACTGATAGCTACGTTTATAGTTAAGATATCACTGTGTGTTGATAATATAAACTACCTTGTTGTTTTTACAAACCTCTTATCTATATGACTAAATGTCAATTACTTTAAGTTCATGAATACGAACCACATTATCTATACAACACTATAACAATGCGTGGGTTGATTCTTCTATCCGGTAAGTCTTTATTTAACTGCTTCATGTTTTAAGTATTACATTCAAAGTACCTTGTTAATAAAAGGGTTTGAGAAGCAACGGGTAAATTTACATCTAATTTGACGAACAAAATCTGGAGTATTTGACGGTAATATTAGCTTATCACATTAAGAATAATAAGAATTACTATTTGAATTAGCATATTTATTTGTAAGCGATTAGTACAAATACTATACAAAGCGACATATGTTGATAAACTAAGTGACGTAATTAGCCAACTTTGTAATCTTCATGATCTTTCACAAACAAAACTGAAGTTAACAGGGATATACTTGAAGTATTTTCAAGGCTTTATGTATGTCGTCAACAGTATTGCAACTAAATACATTTTCTGGGTATCAATTTTCACCAACAGCCCGTTTCATTTAAAGACATACCAAGTTTAACGATGAAGGTAAACCGACAAGTATACACGTTTGTAACATCACCAACCTCCCGTAAGCTAACAGGACAGACAGAAGGTTTTCAGAACTCGCTATTTCAAGTTTAAGAAAAGTTTTCATTTGCAATTTTATGAACATACTTTATGAAAACAAAACATGAATTGTTCGTGTTTCGTTGCCAAATGATCGTAGTGACACCTTTGTAAATTTACACTTTACTGCGGAATCATTAATTTTCGTTGGGGATTTAATTTCGTGGAATTCGTTGGTCGGTTCATCCACGAAATCAGATCCCCACGAATTAAAATGCAAAGATAAAACATTTCTTTTCAAAAATCAATATCCACGAATTCATGTCCTCACGAAATAGCCATTCTAGTAAAACACACGAAAATTGAGTCCAACGAAAATAAATGAAAATATAGTATACAGTAAAAGCTGTTCATCCGACCACCTTTTACGAGCGACCTTCTGTCTTGTGCGACCGCTCTAAATTCCTCCTGTGAGTTTTTAAACGTTAATTTAACTTAGTTAGGCGACCACCTGTCTTACGCGGTTAACGGCCTTTAATATTTAGTAATAACGTAGTTGCTAAGCGACCGCTGTGTGTAGTATATCGATAAACAATCAGTCACCAAGAACGTTCTCACTTTACCTGTCGTGTTTATAGTAGTCCTAAGTGTAGGATTGTTTGTGTCACACGAATAAAGAAAATGTAGGCAAAACGGAACATTATAACTTTAGAAGAACGGATGTATGTGATAATCAAATTAGATAAAGGAGTTTCATGTCGAAAATTAGCTGATGAACTGGGCGTAGGAAAGACTCAATTCAGTCAATTCGCAAACGAAAGTTAGAGTATATTGTGGATTTTTTGTGGAAATCCAGTTGTAACTTGTGCTGATGCTTATGACTACTTGAACAAACTTGAACACACTCAGATCTTTGGCATTAATATTAAAAGGAAACTCTATTATAACCCAACACCTAGCTGACAATGAAGATTAGTTAATTTCCATTTTAATTGATCAAAAACAGACCAAAATCTCCGATTTTTCTAGACGAATTATACTTACGAGTATTTGTTTATTATCGCTGTTTGCGAGTACTTACTGTATTGTCTATTACTAGTTTGGCTAATCCTGGCCATTTGATTGGCTAATGGTGATTTCGGTCATTTTTGATTGGTCAATCATTGGACCGGCTATTCGTCGCGTTACCTGTCATGTTTGACTGAATCTGTTCGTCTGCTCTGTTGTTGAAATGTAGGCATCGTTCTATGATGTTAACGTGGCATAATATCGGGAACATCATTAGATGCAAGTTTAATGTGGTTGTATCATATCAGACTATGGTGGATTTGGTAGTATTTAGGGTGTACTTTATTCCATTGATGTATGGTATGGTAATACCCATCGTCGGATACCCACGGTCGTTGCCTCCGCTCCGCTACGTACATCTCCTGTCGGATTTTTCTTTACCGATTCGCCGTTTCGATAAATAACTAAAACCGTATTCTGATTGGATGCAGTACAATCTTGTAATGCGCCTAACAGCCAATCAGATCGCTCGTACTAAAACTATGTTCGTTTCACGTAAAACTTTACTTTTAATTGTAAACAAACAGAACGAACATTTTCTAATCTGCACGTGCTTTCCGGGAACCTTGCTTTCGTTGTAGTGTCCCCCAACTTTAAACGTTTTGGCAGCTTTTAGAAGGAAAGCCGGGACCCACGCTTATTTTCGTCTCTACCGTCAAACGAAAAGATGGCGAGTTTACTACCTTGATGTATTTTATACACACAAAAAGGGAAAAAATGAAGATTTTTCTTTCGACAGATTTGCATTGTTTGATGGGTGAAATTGCAAAAAAACGTACGTAAACGTATAAAAATCACGGAATCGAGTGCCTATGATTTTCTTTTTCGTCTCCACGCCGGAGAGTATCAAAAATGTAAGCGTCGTTTCTATTGGTTAATGTATATTCTGTTCTATTCTATGAAAACGGCGAAACGGTAAAAAAAAATCCCACGGGAGATGTACGTAGCGGAGCGGAGGCAACGACCGTGGGTATCCGACGATGGGTAATACCATGTACATGTGAACAATATACATGAATGTATTCATTTGTCAAATACTCATGTTGGTCAAAATATGTGTATTATCTATAACTTGTAAATATGTTATACTCTCCATAATGGAGGAATAAATAAAGTAGACGGCCTATATCCTAAAAAAAGCTACTTCATACAAAAAACTTGAACCAATGCTTCTTGTAATTCGTCTAACTATAACGTTTTGTTATAGTTGTTCTTCTTAAATGTGGTTTAATTAGCCATCCGTTCTTCTAAATAGTGATTATTTTACCTGCATTATATTTTAACATTTTAAAAATCATGTTTTATTAATCATTGTATGTTAAAATGCTAATTATGTCACTGTTACATTTGTCATTTTATGAATCTTTTAAGTTCAAAATTCTGCATTTTTTATATCCCTGTATGTTACTCCAATCATTAGTAAAACGACCACCTGTCTTAAGAGCCCATATTTTCATTCTTCATTGAGTGGTCGCTTAAGACAGGTTTTACTGTATTTGACTTATTAGATATTGATACTGGACGGCTATTAAGAATAATATTATATCATTACAGTTTTCTGCTGTAGTGTGTTTGAGGTCGCTGATGCAGTAAAATCATGTAATGTATTATGTTTCCTTCTCTCTCTCTCTCTCTCTCTCTCTCTCTCCCAAACGAATCCTGTTAACGCATATTCGATTTCCAAGAACTTGTTTGTTTATATTTGGATATTATGAAAGAAGATCATAGTACAAAATGGAAACAAAATAATGAGCAATAAAGATACCAATTTCAAAACTATTCAATTTACTACGTTATAATCACAAACAAGTCGTTAATGTTATCTTCAAAATGTTACGAAAGCTTAATAGTGAATCTATGACATTCTTAAAATGTTACATACATCTCTATAGTAAATCCATATATTCAAACGATCTACGCATGCGCGAAAATTTCAACCGTTCTATTTTAGTTTGCTGTATTTGTGATGATTTTTCTTCCAATCCAAGTGACAGATGTCAAAGTGACATGTGCGACACAAATCATATTCTGTGTGATATTTGTGAAACTAAACGGAAGTTCGTAGGAAGCACGTGGTACACAACACGAACGTAAGACCAACTTTTAAGCGTGATCATATTTTTTTATTGAGATTTAAAAGTTGCACCAACAGCCATGGTCATTTGGCGACTTCCCTAGCTTTAACGGTTGATGAAGACCTCAGAAGCGACTTTCCGCTTATCATGGGATATTGAATAGTGGTATTCTGCCACCAGTGGTATCACTGCCATCATCAACGGGTAAGATCTTAGTGTGTTGTTTTATCACTGCTGATGATGATGGTACGTTATGCTTTCAAGCGTTGCTATCAATATGTCGGTGTGAGCGCTGTCATATACTTCGTGTATACTTCGTGTACTATGCTAAGTCAATGCGATGGAGTTCTGTTTTGTGTTTCCCTTGTTCGTTAACTAGTTTCTATGAATGTGGGTTTTCGTATTGTAGTAATATTGCAATGGAATACATGTGGTTCAGTGGGACCATTTGACTTAGACTTTTCCCTGAAATCTGATTTATTTTCTATGGCTATTTATAGACTTCTTTTATATCACTCGGAACATCTCGGACGTAGTCGAAAGGGTTGTGCCGAATGTTCTTTTGTTAAATCTTACTAATTTGCGATTGAACAATGTTATTAAACAATATACCCACGTATGACTTCACCTTTAGGTGTTCGAGTGAGGCTCAATGTGCAAAATACTGGTACCAAACATTGACTACGTTAGAATGCATTGACAATACTCGCGGGGAACCAGCCGACGGAACCACGTGTTTTAAATGTTGCAAAGTGCAAAATCCAAGACAACCATTTTACTGCGTAGATAACCCGGATACTAATTATGTCAACTTGACTGTTGCATTGCCATCTACAGGTACCGATTACAGACATCAACAAACATTACTTAAAGACTCAATTGTAACGTTCGATTTTGTGAATACCTGAGTATCTATTTTAGCGTTATACATGTATAATGGACCTAGACTCCAAACAAAACTTTACGTTTTCTAAGTTCTTATCATGGTGAGGTCACAAAGTCTAGTCTTTTTTCTAATGATTATTAGTGGCAACAAGAACTTCACCAACGACAACACGTAGATCAACCACAACAACAACAAGATCAACCACAACATCAACAACCACGACACTGCCAACAACAACATCAGCACAAGCTTCTATAACGGGTAAGAACATAGCGCCATCTTAAATGCTTCACTGGGCTTAATTTTTAATCTATCGATGTCCAGAACCTATCTACTTCTGACTTCTTTAACTCCGACTGTTTATACTAGGATATGATCCCTGTAATCAGGAATTTTCCACACTTGGGACATGGTTGACGAAACAGACACTTTAGTTAAGTTTAAAGAAGAATCTTCAGTATATTTTGTCTAAATAAACTCTAATCCGTGAATCACGGCCATCTAGACCTCTACACAAGTCCGGATAACGTGATACCATTCACTGTTTAAGTACATATTCGAAATATGAACAGTTAAAACTCAATGTACACAAACAAGTAGCAATTTGAGGTTTATTTCCATTGATTTGGAAGTTATTCATGTTGTATATCCCTATGATTTGATCTCGCTTTGATCTAAACCAGTGTTACAAGGACCAGGTTCCGCACCAAGGACTCTACTCTGGAGTTCTTACATCATTTCATACTGATTGCATGTGGTTTAAATGAAATTATACAATAAACAATTAAACTGTTCATTTACATAAATACAGAATAAATTATAAAAACAACCGGCTTTCTGAAAACCGGACTTCCCAGAAATTAGGACGAATTTTCAAGCCCCATTTACTTCGGAAGTTATCAAAATGTTCTCTGAAACCGGACATATCAGAAAACCGGAAATTTGGCCCAGTCTGGAAAGGATACGGTTTTCAGTGGTTAAAGGTGCTTGTCTCTCACGTCAGTCAAACAATATTAAAATGTCTTTTCTAACCTTATTACCATTATATTACGTATATTAGTTATATTATGAATGTATCCAGTTACTTGTGAGACATGTCTGTCAAACAACTGTACAAGTACAAGGACCATCACCTGTGGTGCTGGTGAACAATACTGTATGAATACATTAATATCAGATGGTGTAACATCCACAGTCAAGAAAGCGTGAGTTATTTATGTTTTTATGTAATAATGTTTGTGTCTGGTCTAGATAGGATGTTTTCGTTTGTATCTGGAGATGCATGTCGTGTCTGTATTCAGTTGATATTTCTTTGGAAAAAACTGTCTCTGATTTAGACACTGTAAAGAACAGCCTAAGATTGGACAAATGACTAATTGATTAAGACTTAAGGCATCCGTACTCTTTACTACAGAACGTCCCAATGCGGTACCCTTCAGAAGGCTGTGTTTATCAATCTTTTTTATATGGTGCTTTGTATATGTTCTTTCCATGAAAGCTTCTTACTGTCTAATAACAGCTAGAACGAGTGTGCTAATAGCATACTCAAAGTATATAATCTCAATATGCAAAAGGCAACCTTCTTCGAGATGCAAATAACATTACACAACAATGTATTTTGAATTTATTGAATTTCGAATGGTTGATATAGCCTTGAAGTTATATAATGTATTATTTATGATGTTCAAATCATGACTGTTATTGAACAGGTGCGCCTCTAAAACGGAATGCTACTACGACAGCTACTTGGCCATGAAATATAAACCGGAGTGCACCAGCCCAACTGGAAGTACCTCACAACAACCTTCTGTGTGTCATTATTGCTGTGAGGCACAAAGTGGACAGTCGCCAGCTTGTAACATCGAGCTTGTTCCCAAACATCAAGCTGTGTTTGATAATTCCTCAAGTAAGTGTAACAATCACAAGCAGATAAACGAGTGCCTTTGTTACGACAGGTGTGTGCTTCGTGATTTTTATCTGAGATCAAATCAGACTAAAAAGATATAGCGCTTAAAGCATCGCTCATATACTTCTATTATGTCTTCGATCAGTTCACAAGACCACAGAACTGAGATGCTGTGGTAACCATACACAGCCGTCCTAGTAAGCTTAGTTTAATAGAGAGCATGGAAAGATTGGGAAGTCATGAAAAATTATGTTGACACGAGAGTAACATCCAAGTTTCTCCTTGTGCGACATTACACAAGTTATCATATCCTCCATGAATTGTGTGGGAAGTTCATAGAAGCTGATGAAGGAAATATTAGTTTGTTTGTTTGTTTGTTTTGTCGGGTTTTACGTCATTTTCAACATTATTTCAGTCATATCGTGGCGGGCAGTTATCCTACCCAGCTTTCCTTGACTTCATTTAGGCCTTAACCGGTACTAACCACATTCTATCCGAAGGCTGATGCCAAGCTACCCCACATAATTAAGAGGTGATGGGCAATGTAATATCTTCAGTCAAATTTTGTCACGAACAATGTGAGCCTCGCCCGGGGTCCGAACACACAATCTCTCGATCATAAAACAAACGCTCTAACCACTGAGCTAGCCGGGCGGGGTTAGAAACATTAGTAAATTCCGGTTTGCTGGAAACACTAGTTATGCTGAAATAGCCGTGTATAGCCGAAATATTACACGTGTATTGCCAAACGGTGTTACGCCATACGTAATGAATAATTATGATTCTTTTTCTTCTCCCGAAATATATTTGTTTCGATATACGATAAAACCTCGATACTAAGAAGCGGTTTGAAAACTTTTAATTTTGTACCTGTAAATTACGTTTTGTTAAACCATACTCATTGCTTTAACTGTTTCAGGTCAAAATGGTGCGGTATGTGAAGTTGGACGTGACAACAACTATAAGTGACCAGACACCATTCTGCATGAATACTGTGATTCTTGGAACAAACCTCACAATAGTAAAAAAGACGTAAGTAAAACTTACAACATACACTTAACCATGGGATCTTCGTATTTTAGTCCCAAAGAATGCCGTACGGCAAATCAAACTTTTATCATCCAAACTACTGAAACAAGTATGCTTCCTCTTGGCTGTACAACATTTTGTGTTGATGTACACTACGTGATGCGAACACATGAAAACCTCTAATTGACGAGCCAATGTGGGTGAATAAGTCTGACGTGCGCCCAATATATGTATGAAAGTTATACAAAGACTGGTAGGTTGTGTGCAGTCAAGACTGACTGAAGAACCGTAGCAAAGACACGTATAAAGGTGTTTTACAAGGTGAGAATTGGAGAGACTGCTTTATGTTCCATGTATGGTCCTTTGTGCTGGCAGATTTAGGGTTTGGCATTTGGGAGGAAGGAAGTACTTGTTTAGGGGAAATTGAGATTTTTTGTTTGTATCTTTTCTGTGAATCCTTTTCTTTTATCATTACCCTTCATTTTTGTATGATTTATACAGTTTTCATATGCTTATTGTATTTTATAATATGCTTTGTCAAATTTTGGAGCTGTTATCGAATATCAGTTTTTACATTATGTTATAATGTATCTTCTCCGTTACATTTCTTTTATTAATATGTCCTGTATATATCTGTAAATATGTTGTCCTCATGGGCCGCAAGGCTTAATGGACTTGAATTTCAAAATAAAATATTATGTATATGGAAAAAGTATGTTTAAATACATTGAGACAGACTCATTTGAAAAATGTGAACAATTGATACAAAAAGAACACCCCCCGAAATAAAAGGATGGACTTAATATTGAAGTGGTCCTTTAGTCAGGTTTAGAATTTATGGACAAATTATTGAAACCTGATCAGAAATTAGGGGTTATGAAAAGGTTGTCTTAATATTGTAACGTATACAACAGGTGTGAGAGTGAAGTATTATGCAACAAGGACTGGTGGGATCTGACAAGAAATAGAAAGCAATGTATGCACACAAACTCCTCTATGTTGCCTGTATTGGACGAAGGTTTGGTGTGTCATTATTGCTGTAGGTCACGTGACGGGCAGCCATGTAACACTGAAATAATTCCTAACGAAGCTCAGGACATCATTGCTAAGTCAGGTAAATATGGAGACACGCTATCAAACATGATTAGAAATAAAACAACATTCACTCTACTGGTATACAAAATTACAAAACAAGCATGCTTCCTTTCAATTGATCATTCATAATGTTCTCCTTGCTAGTAAATGTTACGTCAGTACATTGTATATAGCTTATGTCGTTTAGGTGGAATAGAGATGTAAATTTTAACGATTGTGCCAAATACAGGTTCAAGTCAGCCAAAGCACCAGATTGCTCATGTAAAGAGCGATCAGTCGACTGAACCAAAGGGAGAAAGCCATCAAGAGATAGTCATTTTCAGAGCAATATACAATGTTGTTAATTAAATTCTGATTTGTGTAAACAGTTGATGGTGGGTGGTCGGAGTGGTCGATGTGGTCTGGATGTTCAGAGTTTTGTACAGGTATACAAGTCAGAAACCGCAGATGTGATAATCCTGTACCAGGACAAAACGGAGACAATTGTCACGGACAAGCATCCGAACAAGAAGACTGCAAATCTAACATAAATTGTCAAATATCAGGTTTGTTATTTTAGACACTCCAGGTGGCTTCCATTCTTTTATTCACGCATGTAAGCTACTTGAAGGGAGGTACAGAATTTAATTTTTGTGACATTTCCATGAAATCTGGAAACTCATTTCATTTAACTGCATTATGCCATTACATCAAATCAAGTTAAGGGTTTTTAGGCTTGGTTCTCTTGCTATACCACTTGATTAGGTCTTTGCATGTGTAAACAAATACGTACATTGTTAGTCGCTCAGTAAGTATCACATTGTAAAATTTAGTTAAAGCTCTACCGTATAGCTTCATACATAAATATGTGACGCCCATTTCAATATCATTACCGAAGTCCCTTATGGTAACATTCTAAGTTGGTATCAATATGAAATGCCTGTATTAAAGTACCTTGTTTGTAGCAAATTGACTTTGTAGCACAGCCAGATTATTTACGAAGAACTTCTCACAATATTCTCATATTTTGTATAACCTATGACAAGCTATATTCAGAAAAATTGTGTCTCATACAATATGACATAATGCAAATACATTTGTACACGGTAAATTCATTGTTTTTCATTTTCTGTTCCAGCCACTGGATCTCAAGCGCTAATCGGATGATAAATCCTACCCTGCCACACTATCGTCAGTGTTTGATTGTATACGTTTGTTGAATATAAAATATGTATACACTTTTCGTAAGTCACATGCAAACACAGGTTTATCTATCTCAATATATAGAGTAATGCTGTCAATATCAACAGTTGTATCCATGACGTGGTCAAAATTCCAAGTTCATGTCAAGACACATTCAAGGTAAATCAACAGAAAAACTTGAATGTTGTCCTCGATTTAACAAAAGACAATTCCAGGTTGTTGTTTATTCTGTGAGCATACTGGAGCGCCGCATATTACACACATTCATCCAGTCGAATGAACAACATACTTGGAACTTCCGGCATAGCTCGAACGTTATCTTCGTCTAAATCCTTAATAAGGTAGCACCTGTTACTATCGAACACAGCTGCCTGACAACGGAAGCCTCTTTCCACAGTACAGGCCAAGTTGCAAGATACGGAATCTTCCATTTCGTGTAATTCAGCATACTGTCCGAGCGTTGACCAATCAGGGGACCACTTTAATGGCGTTTTGAACTGACGGGGACACAGCTCCCTTCCTGTATGAAATAAATTCATAGATTATATTTACCATGAATATGATTAATATATACATACAGTCATTTTAAGGATGATTTTAAAACTAAGAAGTTGTTGGACATTTCTCATTGGCACTGCTCCGTCGTTTAGGACTGGATAATGTTTATTCTTATACACCACAAATACTACATGTAGTATACATATAGTTACAAAATTTAACACGTCTGTGTTTCACATACGAGTATTGACACGAATGAAGAAAATATGTAACACAAGAGTGTGATTTGGAGGCGTGTATCTTCATTTAGTTACAAATAAATAACATTTAACCACCAATCTCTACATTGCAAAATAGTTCCTTATTTACAAAGAAACCATTCAGTTAATTAATTAAGACTTACTTGATTGGTTGTGAATGTCCACGTAACGACTTATATAATACATATCGAAGACAGGATGATAAACGGCTACAAATCGAATGCCTAACTGATGGGCGGGATCAGGACTTTCTATCCAAATTTTCCTTATCTGAAAGACAACAATAACAACAAATTCCGCATTCATTTACCTTAATCATATCACAATTAACCATTAAACAATTAGACTTGCAATGCACGTATTCATTAAATAATTAGATTGACAATGCAATTAACCATTAAACAATAAGATTGGCAATGCAATTAATCACTAAATAATTAGATTAGCAATGCAATTGACCATTAAACAATTAGATTGGCAATACAATTAACCATTAAACAATTAGATTAGCAATGCAATTAACCATTAAATAATTTGATTGTCAATGCAATTAACCACTAAACAATTAGATAAGCACTGCAACTATTCATTAAATAATTTGATTGTCAATGCAATTAACCACTAAACAATTAGATAAGCACTGCAACTATTCATTAAATAATTAGATTGGCAATGCAATTAATCATTAAACAATAAGATTGACAAGGCAATTAATCACTAAACAATTAGATTAGCAATGCAATTGACCATTAAACAATTAGATTGACAATGCAATTAATCACTAAACAATTATATCATCAATGCAATTAACCATTAAATAATTAGATTGGCAATGCAAGTAATCACTAAACAATTAGATTAGCACTGCAATTATTCATTAAATAATTAGATTGTCAATGCAATTAGCCATTAAACAATAAGATTGATGTAATTACACGTACCTGACCGACATTAGGACCAAATACATCATATTCTCTGACATCATTCGAATTTGTCGTAAAGTTTTGTAATTCCAGTCTTGTCGTTCGTCCCTTCGTGCCGGTTAAAACAACACCGGCTGGATATTCATTTGTCTCTCTGTACGTTTTTATTTGTATTTTATAAGTAACGTCTGGAATCGTAATGAAAAAAATTGAATATAGTGATTCGGTTCCTATGGGATTCATCATAACCATGTTCTATGGTGTTGTACATATTTGTCTGTCTGCCCAGAAGTGTCTCTACAGTACAAACATGTTTCACGACTACAGTATAATTCGATATTAAGACAATTCTTTGGTATATCAACAAAAACCTTTTCTATATTGAGACGATCTTATTATCATGTGGTCGAGTGACTTTAAATCACTGTAACCTCTCACTGATAGGAGGTCGTGAGTTCAAACTCAGCTACTGATCATGTCTCTTTATGTGAGAAAGTAGGCTGTTGCTTACGGAGGATGGGAGTCTAGTACTGGCTCTACCCAGGAACGATGGTTAGGTAAACTGTACGCCTCGTATGATTCTGGCTGTTGAAAAGGGTCGTAAAACAAACAAACATGGTGAATTATCTTTGAACGTGTCTACGCGTTGGTAAGGTATGTGGTTAGTGGGGTTTTCATATCCATGGTTACTTACCATTCGGTTGCTCACATCGTCTTAATTTGGGCTTCCATTCACCATTCACGCAATGTATTGTAGTTGCCACTCTAGACAAACTCGTATTAGACGTGTCGAAGTAGCACGTTCGTTTTATCGTCTGTCCGGTTTTTACAGTATCACCTCCTTCATACGTGACGAGTTCGTCTGATGCCGCCTCATAGGTAACGTTCTCGACCGAGACCGGAACTGTGCAGTTTTTGTACACTGCTTGCCCTGCAGATTCAAGATTAATACTAAAATAGACGGGTTCCAGAATACTCTCCATGCACAGTCTATAAAATCTTCCTCAGTTTCGGAAGACTCTGAAAGTTGTTGTGTAAGTAACTCCGGATATCGACAATTTTCGGATGGTTGACATATATTTTAGACTTTTTATAATTCGTGGGGATTAAATTTCGTGGACAATATTCATAAAATTAATTCCCCGACGTAATATAGCGAAACCACAGTTTATGGTAACATATCGGTAGATAGCTCTACATATCTTATGTTAGTTGTGATATTATCAGCTGACTAGAAATAGATCTTGCATCTTGTATTTGTATTTTATTATTTCTTTACTGGAGACTTACGATAGATGAACCGATTTCTTTGAGCACGGCATTTCATCAGAGGTGGAATCCATTTCCGGTTCATGCAGGTGGTATGTCGCTTCAAACCATGCATTTTATTACAAGTCTGGGTGACGCGCGTTCCTTCTGGTATATAATATGTTTTCATTCGTTTACCAGTTAGTTTTGACGTCAAAGTTGTAACCCTCCGAATTCTGTAAGGATATCTACATGACCGCGATTTGTCATCTGCCAAAACGAAAATAGATTTTTTTTTCTCTAAAATATTACACATGTATGACAGTAAAACCTCCGAATAAAGGTCACCCTGTGAATAAAGGTCATTTATATCAAAACCATCATTGATTATTTAGAACCAACGACCTGCCTTTGTTCACAGGTTTGACTGTAGTTTTCAGTTAACATAAAATTAATGATTGTCTTCGTATATTTTGTTTTGCAGTTTTAAAATATTGAAAAAATCAAGGTGCCCGTCGATAAAGTTGAGCAGTGTATTTTGTAAATGTAATTCCAAGCCATCTGACTAAACCTGACTGTATGAAATATGGTAATTATTGTTAACAACTGTTTTAGAATTGAATAACGTATTAAAGGTACAAAGTATGATGAGTGATAGACTTACAGGGCACACATGTTGGTTTGACACCTTTCCATTTCCCATGATGGCACGTAAAGGTCGCCGCGGAAGCTTTTAGAGCGGTCCCTCGTTTACACAACACAATGAATTTGCCTTGTATACCTCTTACAGGCATCACTTCACCATTAGGGACCACGATGTCATCACACGACTCCTTTATAATAGGTCCACCAACCACATGTTGTGGTAGGAGGCGTTATGGAATGGATTCTGACAATCAGCAATTTGTGACCTCATTTGCGGAACTTATTTCAGATTAGATATTATTTTTTTTGTCCCTTCTTTCGGCGCCAACCCAGGAAGCAGCCATCAAGAGTAGTTAATATAAAATGTAAGAACTTACTCTACATGTAATATAAATAGGTTTAAACCAAACCACTATAACCATGTTCAACTGTGTCAATGAATTAACATTTATAATAATAGTACTACACAAACCTTCACATCGTAAGTTCATAGCACTCCATACTCCATCAAGACACGTTGTTGATCTATTTCCTATTGACAATGTACCAGTCTTACATGTGAATGTCACCCTTCCACCATGTGGAAACGTCACATACTGATCTAGCTGTCGTGAGGCCGTAGCGTTGGCAACCGTCTCCGGTGCATGACATCGACGTTTGACTGAAGAACAAGAGCGATACAGCCTGAATATCATGGCTACTATTGGGACAACAAAACTGATATTTATATATTTTGTGACCTGTTTATCAGAATGTAGACCTACCGCGGTCATGCATCCATAATACCTCATTACACCTTGTAAAGGGGAAAAGTCCTAAATACAATACAATACAACCTCTCCAGAGCGACCCTCTTTAGAGCAACAACCTCCATTTATGCAAAAACAGCATGATTATTTTGACTTCTCCAGAGCAACTAGACTCTCAACAACAACGTAATTTTGGTACTCATGAAGGGTGTTGCTTTGGAGAGGATCCTCTGTACGTGTACATGATTTACCACGCCCCATCCACCACCCCCTCCACAAGACACAACCTTCTCGGACAAAATGTAAGATGTCCGTGATTTAAAAAAGAAATACCTTCACAACTTGGCAATACTGGAATCCAATCTCCATTGACACATTTTGTCTTATGTGTACGTCTTATAGCATCATGGTATATATCTTTCTTACAAACAACGATTATTCTTGTCATATGACGAATGCGCTCCATTGGCCGGTAAGTCCTTTGTACCGGTCCAAACATCGGCCGATAGATGGAAGATTCATACTGTTGTCCTCTTGGAATGCGGCAGCGCACTGTTAAATGAAAATAATCCAGGTATTCAAATTAAATGTACAATCAAACCTGTCAACACAGGCCACCTTTAAAATACTTAGAATTCGGCAGCGCACTGTTAGATAAAATATTTCAGGTAGATTGCAATCTAGATATCTAATGTACAGACGAACCTGTGAATAAATGCCACCATTATAAATTACATAGTTAATGGCCTTTATAGACAGGTTGTCTTTATTCTGAAGTCATTTCGTTCTATATTGCCAATGACGATTTTTAAAAGAATTGCCTTTATGTATTCACGGGTTGGATTTTACTAGTATTCAGAGGTGGCCGTTAACACATGTTTGATTGCATAGACCCGCCTCCGTGTTCGAGAGGTTAAAATCGCTGACTTCAAATCACTGTAACCTCTCACTGATAGAAGGTCGTGGGTTCGAGCCCTGCTACTGAACATGTCTCTTTATGTGAGAAGTAGGCAGTTGCTTACGGAGGATGAGAGTCTAGTACTGGTGCTTCCCAGGAACGATGGTTCGGTAAACTTTCCGCCTCATATGACTCTGACTGTTGAAAAGGGGGCGTAAAACTCAATATATTTAAAAGCAAACAAATTGATTGTTTAATTATGAATAATTATATGGATAGAACGCAATTTTGAACTTTGAACTTTCTAATTGTATCTTAACATTATAGCTAACAAACTACGATCAATTTTACGCTTGTTTTTAGGCGTAACGTGGTGTATTTGATGCATAAAGAAAAGCGTGATATGTAAACAAAACTATGTTTTGTAATACATTCCGTTTAGACATGAAGTAGATGTCGAAAACTGATCTGAAGATAACTGCATGATTGTTATAGCCTCAAATAATTAGGTGGTCCATAAGTCAGGTTCTACTGTATAGGTTTGTTTGTTCGTTCGTTCGTTCGTTTGTTTGTTTGTTTGTTCGGCAGCCATGATCACTTCAGAGCACGCCCCATTGAGAGAGGGGAGATAAGATACAGGAAAACCAGGCATTTTTCCGAGATGTTTATAGTGTACAAGCCTAACCCGTTTCTTGTGATTCTCTGAACACAGTGCTTGGCTAAAAAACTAAAAAAGTGTCCCTGAAATAATAAAAGGCGGAACCGAGATTCAAACCTGCAACCTTTTGTGCAGTAGTCCAGCAATTACCGATCACCCCGAGGATTTGTTGTAATGATATGTGGATAGGTTATAAATTAACTTGAATGAACGCAATAAATGCAACCACTAATTAATATACATCGCGATATCTATATTTACATAGTGTTTATTTCGTGTTAAATAATCGCAGTTGTTCAATTAATTACTTTATCAAAACTAAACGCGTTATCATATTGTATTTAATTAATTAGATATATACTGTAAACAATATTTACATTTAAATGAAGTCAACGCATAGTATGAAATGTCTATGTCAGTTGTGCATGCGAAGCACGTAACAGTGCAAAACATCATGTCAGAAGGAACGATATAATTTTTGTACTAATTCCGTTCCATACTTACTAGCGACTGTTTCAACACGGACATACAAAACTCCGCATGTGAGTAAAATTCCAAACAAAGTCCACACACAATGCATTGTTTACTCCAATTATATTGTCAATAAGTAATCCGTATTTAAGACGTTATATTTACTGGTGCGTTGAAACTATCATTTTCTGTTTATGAGCGGAAAGCAACTCACTGTATACACATCCCAAAAATGTATTAAAGGTATATACACAGATTTCGTTCAGTCAAGACTGTGTCGTATTTCTTAAAGTCAATCTTTGAAAACTCGATTCTTGGAAAAGCTCGAGAATAATTCCGGTTGTAAATTAAAAAGGGACTAACCCCCTCTTATCAGACAAAATCCGCCTGGATTTGCCCCCCCCCACACACACACTTGGATGTAATGATAATAAATTTGAAAAAGGTTAAAACTCGCATACCTAGGCAAACCGTTACATTAGCCCCCACCGCTACGTACGGGCCTGAAGTACAGTAAAACTCGAATTCGTTTGATCCAGAAAAATCATTCGGATAAACCACGGTTTCGAGTAATCAATCCGACTATTTCAATGTAAACTGAATAAAATGATTTGCATTACAGCGTCATTCTAAATTTGAAAACTGATTCAAAACACATTTAAACAAAACTAACTGATCCGTAGAGACGTAATCGGGACCATTATTATCATACTTCATAATTTATATACATATTAAACTCCATACTTGTATACAGATCATATTCGAGTAATACCGTGTAATCTGACAATCAGTCGTCGAATAATCGAGCTTTTATTGTATGTTTAATAATTTGCATTGGTTTTCATCCAGTGCTACAAAACACGCGATGAACGTTCTGGAACTCAGCTCAGTATTTACAGATTCACATAAAACTAATTAATAATCATTTATGTTTCAATATTATAATTACATTAATTGTCATTTCTATCATAATCATGTCTTTAAATTTTTCGCAAGGGATGATCGATGGTGTAGTGGTTAAGCACTAGACTACTAAACGAAAGGTCGCGGGTTCGATTCTCGACCCATCTCTCGAATTCTCAGGGATTCTTTTTCAGTGTCCCCATCTCAACTACCGAGTCAAGTTTTATGTCAAGAAATCACAGGAAAAGGGGCCGAGGTTTGTATCGATGCCTTACACCAAGCATGATAAAGAACAAAGAAAGACTACACGGTATCGAAAAGGGGCCATTAAACAATAGAAGAATAATTGAATTTGAAATGTCACAATTATAGACACACTATCTAATAAATGTGGCATAATGAAGCTGTAACTGACATGAAAATACTATTCGTAAAATTATTGCATCCTGGTATAAGAACGTACTATTTTTTCAGTTGAAAAACAGAACAGAATTAGGATAACTTTAAAACCCATTACTTTAAAACCAATAGCTAACTACTTACATATCAGTTGGTATTCTATGACTAGTGGTTTGCTTTCAGTCATATGCCTTGCGTCATTCTAGCCCCTTATGTTCAAATTCCACTTGCTTCAAGGCAATTTCGAGTAAGTACCCCTAAATTGTCATTTCCGATAAATTAACATTACTCATTGCAAAGGCTAGGCTATGGTTTCGGTTGAAATAACGTTCGGCGCTAAATGAAAGTATAGATAAGTGAGTATTACATGTAAAGAAATGATTGATTAGATTTGATATATTTTACCAATTATTATTCAAGTCAGCAACAACACGCGTAGGATTTAGTTTATCTTTAAATCACTGAAAATTGTGTTTGCTGTGAGAATGTTCAATGGCGCTTTAAAAAAGATGGAAAATGTTGACCGAATTAATGAGCAAAATTTGTACAGTTACATACTTATCCCATTCCTATTTTGTATCCGGTTTAACTTGCTTTTCACAGAAAAATAAACGTAATTAGTTACAAGGAGTGATATGGTATAAACATGTAAATAACAGATAGACTTGCCAATGTCTTTGAGCTGCACTTAATGTAGTATATTTCTATCACTTATCGCATCCTGACCTTCTGTTTAACCCTTAACCTGCTGAATTTCCTGAATCGACTTGTCCAACTTCCAATTTGAGACAGTCCATTGTCTATTTAAGGGATACCAATGAAAGTCCAAACAGAAAAGATCCAGGTCAGAATACAGAGGCTCGTTTGACTCACTCCTAGCGGTCAAAATCTTTGCAGTTTCGGCTAAAACATTGAAAGGGTTTACGTTTAGTGGCCTTCACAGTATCTATTTTGCCACTATCTGTAACGACTTCTCCCGTTTTACCCACTAAACTAGCGTGTTTCATTGTCTGTGTAATAAGTAAGTATCCACACTGATATCCACATAGTAAAACTGAAGTAAATAAATACATTCTCTTCAATGCACCTTTTTAATTGTTTCTAACTTTTTTCTAAATGAATAACCTTCACTCTCCAATGATAAACATTCCCTCTCAAACGCTTGTCCTGTTTTCTTCTCTCTTTATCCCACCTTAAATCTTGACCTACAGCCACTCTTTCAACTCTCAACCGCCCTACATATATCTCAAATTGCACATTTCACTCCAATCATTAATTCACCTCAACCGATTGCATTTTAAAGCTCCCTCATGCACGCTCTAAATCTCGACCTAACGACACTAACACTCAGCTACTTCTCCTCTTAGTTTATCTCATACTTTCTATCCTAATACTGTGCCTTATTTAAACCCTTTCCTTCAAAACTTCATTTACCACAACCTCTCGAATGAGAGCAATTGAACAGTACAGTCAAACCTGTGTTACCGGCCACCGCCGAATAAAGCCACCATGTAAATAAAAGTCATACTTTCTTTCAAAGTACTGAAAAATATTCATGGAAAGAGAACTTACATGGACTTGCACTGCAACATGAAACAGGAACTAGTTAATCAATTGCATGGCAGATGTAAATAAATGTTGTATTTAGGTCCACATAAAAGCTAATGTGCGCCGAGACAGAGACGATTCATATAATCGAACTGCCATGACAGTACTCCCAGTACTTTTATTGATATAATCGCACTGCCATGAAAGTACTCTCAGTGCTTTGATTCATATAATTGCACACTACCATGACAGTACACCCAGTTCTTTGATTCATATAATTGCACTGCCATGAAAGTACTCACGGTGCTTTGATTCCTATAATCGCACTGCCATGACAGTACTCCCAGTGCTTTGATTCATATAATCGAACTGCCATGACAGTACTCCCAGTGCTTTGATTCATATAATCGAACTGCCATGACAGTACTCTCAGTGCTTTGATTCATATAATAGCACACTGCCATGACAGTACTCTCAGTGCTTTGATTCATATTATAGCACACTGTCATGACAGTACTCCCAGTGCTTTGATTCATATAATCGCACTGCCATGACAGTACTTCCAGTGCTTTGATTCATATAATCGAACTGCCATGACAGTACTCTCAGTGCTTTGATTCATATAATAGCACACTGCCATGTCAGTACTCTCAGTACTTTGATTCATATAATAGCACACTGCCATGACAATACTCCCAAAGCTTTGATTCATATAATCGCACACTACCATGACAGTACACCCAGTACTTTGATTCACATAATCGCACTGCCATGACAGTACTCACGGTGCTTTGATTCCTATAATAGCACACTGCCATGACAGTACTCTCAGTGCTTTGATTCATATAATAGCACACTGTCATGACAATACTCCCAGTACTTTGATTCACATAATCGCACTGCCATGACAGTACTCACGGTGCTTTGATTCCTATAATCGCACTGCCATGAAAGTACTCTCATTGCTTTGATTCACATAATTGCACTGCCATGACAGTACTCCCAGTGCTTTGATTCATATAATTACACTGTCTTGAAGACTAGTGCTGGATTTTTAACGTGTATCGGCATGTTGCGATAACATCCTTCTAGTTCCCACATATCTTAGCTTTGAGGTTCAAGCGATAAGTATCCACAAGTTTACATTAATTAGCTTTTCAGATCATATTTTCACCGCATATTTCTTCTTATCACTAGCAACATGTTTTCCTGATTTTCAGAGAAAATTTGTTTCTATGAATTTTTCTGTGCACCATTCTGAGAAATAATCAGTTAGCATATAGCAAACACTTGAGTTTACTAGTAGTTGTGAAAATGGAAATAAGAATGTTATTAGCGGCTATATGCCAAGTAAGATCTTTTTCATGTAATTTGAGGGCTGTTTTGTTTTGTTTTTGTCATTGCGACTATGATTTGCGCTACCGTGTTTGTTGTTTGTTTTTTGAGAAGATGTCGAATCGACTGCTTCAGTGCTATGGTATAATTATGTTTGTACTCAAACTAGCGATAAGTGTTATTTTCTAAGATGATTATCTAAAGCACACCACACTGTTTTTAGTGGACCCTAGACAGATTTCTAAAGCACACTGTAGTGTTTCTAGTGGACTCTACACATCTTTCTCAAGCACATAGCATTGTTTTTTATTAAGATTTCTAATGCACACTGAAATTTTCTTAGTGAACTCTAGATAGTACACAATGCAGTGTTTTTGTGGACTCAAATAGCTTTTAAGGGCATCCAGCCGTCTTTTTGAGGACTCTTGGTTGCTTTCGAAAACATAATGCAGTGTTTTACGAGGGATGTTCGCTATGTAATGTGTATTATACCACAATACGAAAACAGTGTGCACAATTTCACTAATATTGGTACGTCTGGATTGCTCTATTCAATACCTTTATAATGGTATATCAATTAATATAAAGTTCAACACAAAATTGTCAAAAATCTTTGTTTGAAGAGAGCCACTCGTTGACCACTGTTGAAAAAATGGTTGGAAAGCGTGTTGAGAATTTTTAAGAAATTTGAGCTTACATATTACATATTTGTAATGACTGTTTTTTGTTGTTGTTGTTTATTTGTGTGTTTTTGTTGTTGTTGTTGTTTTATGTATCTTAGTTGTGTGTCGTACATTCAATGTATAGTCATTTGTGAAGTATGCTAACAAATGAGCATCATAGGTTTGTATCATTTCGGTGTAAGAAAACACCAAATTTGATTGAATTGTTGTATTGATAAAGTAGGCAAAGTAAACCACAACATAAATCACATGAATAATGTGTACCGCCTTTAACAATGTGCGGTGACATGCATGAATGTATGCGGAGACAATTTAAACACGGTTTATAAAATAATAATTTATTAGCGGCTTTTTGTGTGCACTTTACATCATTAAAACATAACATAATACATGTACATAGTTTATTGACGTAACGTAACATACACATAAGTACATTGTATAGCCAAACAAACAAAAATAGTTTCCTGATTACATAAGTGGTGGTACACATTTTTACATTAAAAAACAAGAACATGAAGCAACGGTGGTAACGTGCTGGACTACTGAACTAAAAGTCGTGGGTTCGAATCTCGGCTCCGCCTTTCGAATTTCTCAGGAACTTTTTTTTTCAGTGTTCGTATCCCAACGAACGAGTCAAATGATATGTCTAGAAAATCACAGTAAAAAGGGGCGAGGCTTGTATTGGTGCTTTACATCGGGCATGATAAAGAACCAGGAAAAACTATTAAAAAGAGTAGGGATATAAATGCCCGGTTCTCCTCTCTCTCTCTCTCTCTCTCTCTCTCTCTGGGACGGCTCTGAAATGACAATAGCTGTCTGAAGGGCCGTTAAGCAACAGATAAATATGTTCGAGTAGCTTTCAATATGTACAATGTACCAAGTACTATACCTAAATAACGAGGCTTCATACAAATAAAGATTAATTTCGTTGGTCTCAAAAGTGACTTTACAATTTAACATTAAAGTCCCATAATCATATAAATTTATCGGTCGTAATAGTTTCCGTTTGTTCTGTAACAGAGGAATCCGGTGTGTTTTCCTCCCGTGCGTACTTTATAGCAAGAAAGAATGTTTCCAAAACCACAATCGTATTTCTTTCAATATCATTGAAATAAATACTATTTATAGAACAGCTGTGTTTCCCCGCAGTCATATTATGCACACGGTTTCAAGTGACGTCACGCGCTTTATATAAAAGCAAAATTCACAGCGAAATGAGTGTTTTTAGAAGAAAAAGGGTTCGTTTCGTCGGTAAAAAATATCCAGGGATAATATCAGCAATTGTTTGTTTTTTTGCATACATTTTTCATAGCAAAAAGCTAATTGGACTTTAAGTGTTCAAGTGTGTACTAAGTGCTCGTCTTGTACATGCCAATTCATAGTTATAAATACTTGTAATTCGGGATAGGTTTTCGCAGATATGGACAATCATAATATTACTTATAAGAGTTTCATTATATACTGTTGAATCGTTAATTTTCGTTGGGGATTTAATTTCGTGGATTTCGTGGGTCGCCTCATCCACGAAACCAACACCCTCCCTCAAATATCAATGCAGAGATAAGGCATTTCTTTACAAAATTCAAATTCCACGAATTTATGTCCCCACGAAATAGCCATTTTAGTAAAAACCACGAAAATTAAGCCCAACGAAAATACATGAAAATACAGTATTTACGTGGAACGGTCGTGACAGAATATATTTATTATGTATAATACGTAAATCTGTTAATAGCACGGATAGATTATCAATTGTAAGGGATCTGACTGAGTAACAGTGTGTACATCATTGTGTATCAATGTACCCGCCCGGATAGCGCAGTGGTTAGAGTGTTGGTCAACTGATCAAGATGTTGTGAGTTCGAAACCGGGCGAGGCTTGCACTGTCCGTGACAAAGACTTAAGATATTACATCTTAGTATGTTACATTGTCCTCCACCTCTGAATTACGTAGTACAGCTTGGATAACGATAGCGAATAGAATGTGGTTAGTACTGGTTAAGGCCTAAATGAAGCCAAAACTGTGAATAAAGACAACCCTTTAGAAAGACAAAATGTGGTCTTTATTGACAGATGACCTTTATTTGGATGTCACATTGTTCTGAATAATCAATGACAGTTTTTAAAAGAATGGCCTTTATTCCCAGGGTGGCCATTATTCGGAAGTGGTTACTTACACAGATTTAAAGGTTTATTGGCCCCGTTATATCACGGGATTATATAAAAGAGTTTTCCCGTGTCATACGATGGCCTTTATTCACAGGTAACCCGTAAAGTCAGATACGACTGTATTTGTGAAAATAAAAACATTGTATTATAACTGAGTCATTGGCTTGTGAGATCAAATACGAAAATAAAACTGTCCGTTCAGTTAGATTTATTATTGCTTAATTTTTGACTGGCCTAAACGGCACAATCACTCTCTCATCATCTGACTTCAACAACGCCATTTCCCATGGGTGGAGCTACCATTTGGTCTGTAACCTGATTGGATGATAAGTCAGGCGAATCCCAGTCTCGCCACATCTTGGATTTTGTTGCATTTAGGAACTAATTTAACGAAAGTCATTTGGTCTTATTACAAACACTCTGTCAAAGTTCGTACAAAAACGTGAGTTATCACGCTTCAGTTCTAAAATATACTATTGTCTTGAATTTTGAGTACTGTAGCAATCGGTTTTCTGTTTGCGTTTTTTTCGTTGTGTAGAATAACTGACATGTATAAATAAAATGAACTTTCGGTTTCCACGTAATTCGTGACATTTACATCCGTTTTAGTAACGATCTATGTGTTATAACTATACCACAGATATCATACGAAACAAGACGTAGTCAAGTGTAACACATATATTTTCAATGTACGTAAATTTTATTTTGAGGAAATAAATATGAGCCTTTGTTTACTACCGATATTTATCTTACAGATTATTCTGATACAAAATGTGTATCCGAGAAGCATCGACCAGGTGTTCGCTGACGTTGAGCAAGAACTTCAAAGTAAGTGTTCTTTTCTTCGATTTTACATTTCTGTATGAAATAACGTTTCAATCAATATAAACTTCCGCGATGAATATGTTACGGCCGTACCGAGTTTTAGCACTGAAGTGGGATTAAAAATACAGCATGACCGTACCTAAATTTTAACCAAATTTAAATTCTTAATTTTGGAATTAATGTTCACGTCTCTAATTGAATGATATAATTATCTACATGTATATTTTATAAATAATAAACATAAATTACGGATTCAAAAAATGTTTATATTCAGTTGCTTTACCAACGCTGTCAATTTTTCCTGTCAAATTAAATATTTTGCAATTCTTGTCAGTTATACATTTAGGCCGTCACTCGTTCTGCGCATGCATTTTAATGCGGACTAAAGTACGGGTTTTCTTCATCCGTCCTGAAAACGTTTCTATGTAAGGAAATATATTAATGAAATCATGAAGAAAAACATCTGTGTTATATTATTATTTAAATTGACAAATCATGGGCTAGTTTCAATTACTATATTAAGCACAGAGAGCTTTTCAACTACATTTGTAACTTATCAAAAAAGGGAGGAGCATTAGTATAGGGAGGGGCCGTGGTGTAGGGGTAGAGCGTTGGACTCCTAACCCGGAGCTTGCGGATTCGAGCCCCTTCAGTGGTGGAATATCGCCGGAACCTTCGAAATCCTTTCTTTCGGCGTGAGTACTGTTCAGAATCCAGGAAGCAATCATCCAGAGTAGTTAATATTAATAGACTTTCAATATCTTGCACGAAGTTCCAGACATATGAGTACCTTCAGTACTTTGATTTGATAAACTGGATTGCATGCAATGTATTTTTAGTTTTCTTGATTCGATTGTTTATCATGGACACTTTAAAGTAGACATGAACAATACGAAAATTAGTCATATCCAAGTTATCGCACGAACAGGATATGACTAATTTCTATAGTTTCGTGTGAAAAGAATTAGGAAATACATAGAAGTAGCATTCTATAAGTAGGGCTACGTCATCATGCTAACACTAATCTCTATCCTAAGACGCATCAACATCCAATTATGGATTTTTGGAAACTGACCGATAGTTCAGTTTTCCATGGCCGTCACTCACTCGTTGCGCATGAATTTGTATGCGGAGCTAAGGACTATGTTTAACTACCGTATGATCCGCCATGCAATTGTTAAACTAGTTCCCGTCGTGTAGTGCAAGTCTTTGACGAGTACTATCAGTACTCTGATTATTCATAAGTATAGTATTACTATATAGAATCGACTCTTGTTAAACTAAGCTCAAATCTCAGTCTCAGAGAAAATATATTATTAAAAAGATAAAGCTATAGCAATTTGACGGCCTCATTATTGAGCAGCTCTTCATGCAATTACGTTATAAATTGTATGAAATTAGTAGAGATTGTAATCAATCCATGAACATTTCGTAGCAAAAGCAAGTGATTAATCAATTAAAAGTGTTAGTATTGCATAAATTCAACATCCCTTACACCAATAGCACAAAATCAATAAAAAATGAAATATTAAATGAGTTAATATCACATCATAATTGATATTACTATTAAACAAACCACACTAGACTAGACTAGAATTATGCTGTATTTACAGATACCGTTTGAACAGCAGTTTTATTAAACAAGTCACTAGCTTATCAAATCGGCAATCATTTATGTATTTAAAGTGAAACCACTGTCAGCAAAGTGTAAGGCCTGCAGTACTATAGTCAAGAACGACAACTCTGCAGAATCAATTATCCGTTGACGAAATGGGAGCATCGTCATCGTCACGTCAACGACCATTCCTAAATGATTCGTTGAATAAATGATTAATCAGAACATCACTAAAATTAGAAGCCGATCGACTCCGAATCCTGCTAACGGCTTTTCTATAGTAGTATCTAGGCAATATCTTAAAAAGCGTTTCACTCTTTTTTCAGAGGAACTCGAAGAAGGCGTTCAAGGTCGTTCAGCACCACCAGGTAACTATCTCGTTTCCTAGCAACGGTTTTGTTTAAACTCTGGCAGAATCTTTACATATCTTACGAATGTCGAGTTATTGTCTCCACCAACTTTATAGTACTGTACAACACAGATACAGTGACTCCCAGTGGGCCAAATTATTTTATCACTGTATCTGACTGTTCTTTTTCGAAATTTCAACGAATTCGTTATTAAATCAGGCATGCATAAACATAATATAAAAGCGGAACTTATTTAAACTAACTCACTAAGAAAATCATGTTTAAAATATTTTTTCCCAAAGTCGATTTCATTCTTCGTAATATGCTTGCGTGCTTAGTAAATTCTTCAAAGTTGTATGACTTTTTGTAAAATTTGTTTTGGAAACATTATACATATCTATCGTCATACCAAAATTTTACGTATTTCTGTACAATATATCTAGAATGGTACGATTACGCCCTGGTTAACCGTTCTGAGGAACTTGTCAAGTTACAGTATGATATGATTATTACCAAGGAAACCTGGCTAGACGTTATTAATACGTGAGTAGTATCACTTTCGGAATATCTCTACAGTTGTCGATAAGAGTATTTTTATAATCCAAACTTTGTATTGTGAATTGTTTCCCTTTGTTGAACGACATAAAGTCAAATCTGTGATGGCGGCCACCTCTGAATAAAGGCCAACCTGAAAATATACCATTCTTTTTAAAAACAAACGTCAATGATTATAAATCATACAATGATCTACGAATAAAGGCCATCTGTCAATTTAGGCCGAATGTTGTCTTTCCCAAGGAAGGCCTTTGTTCACAGGTTTGTCTGTATTTAAGTTTGTGTGAAGTCCATATTTCTGCCCTCCTGTTAGCGACCTTCATGTTCAGGGGCTCAGCGGCACACCAACATTCAGTGTCATCCTCTACATTGTGATATTTGTTTAGTCACCACGCGGCGATGATGGACTACATTATCACTAATCAGAGAACATGATCGCTCGATCACCTTACAAATGATCTGTTAACATAATACATGTACATCCTTGTACACAAAAATAATATTCAGCTATACAGTGCAACTTCCCTACAACAGCCACCATGGGAAGGACAAACAATGACTGTTGTACGGAGGTAGCTGTTTTTGAGAGAGTGAAAATAGAGGAATAGGTCAACTTGGGTTGCTCATATACTCCATGACTGTAGCAGCAAGGTGGCTGTTGATTGAAGGTGACCGTTCATGGAGGTTCCACTGTATATAGACTGACTATCGTTATTTCAATGAATCCATTCAGCTCCACCTATCCAGGGCGAGCCTCTCTTGGGTAACAAATTTTCACCAACAACTTTTTTCTACGCCCAAAAGGGGGGGGGGGTCCTTTGGAGAGGTAACTCTGTACTTCTTATGTACCTTTGTTGTTGTTGTTTTTTAGGACAAAAGAATTACCACATGACAGACGACAAAAAAGGAATGCTGTGTTAGGTAAAAACAAACTATGGTCTAGAAGAATCGCCTATACCATTGTAGATGGATTCGGTAAGGTCTTTGTTGTTGATGATGATGTACATGATAATCATTCTCCCAAGAACGTATAGTGTGGAATGCATACTTGGTTGTTCTGTGTAAATAGGATTATTTGTAAATAGGAAAGCTAAAAAGAGTGGCAGCAATTGTAAATTTCTTATTGCATCTTATTACGAAGAACTCCCAAATATGCATTCTAACCGTTTAGTGCTCCGCCCGATTTTTCTATGATATCAATGACATTGTCAATACTGACACTTTTCTTTGAGCATGCGCAGTGTGTACTAAGTCGTTCTTCGAAACTAAGAAGTTAAGAACGCCGGTTTTATATTCTGTTTAGATTAAAAAACTGCAAAAAACTTTGTCACCAGGATAGAGCCAGACTAGTATAGTTTGTATTACACACCAATGCCGTCTGACCAGGGTCTTTAGTGTTGGGTGACTTACTTCTAAATTTTCATTTTGACATCCCTTAAATTGATAATGGACTAATTCAAAAGTGGAAATTAGACAAGTCCATTCATGAAATTCGGCAGGTTAAGGGTTAAAATGTACATATTCTTTTTCTTTACAGTTCCAGGAGAAAAACTGCTGCTGTTACAGGCCATGAATCACTGGGAAGAATATACATGCTTAAAATTTGTAGAAGCCAAAGATACAGATCGTGACGTCATAGTTTATGTACCAAACACTGGGTAATTTTTCATTAAGCAGTAAAAACTTCTTTCTTCATACAACAATCAAATTTCCGGCGTTAGATTTAGATCTACATTATTTAATGCCCTAGTCCCACCACGCTCGTTTATTTCACGTTGTAATTATTCGATTTACCTTTTACAAAAACATCCCGTTACTCATACTAGAAAAGTAAAAAAAAACAAGACATGTCGATGGCTTCTCGGATTTGTTAAGACGTTTGGTTATCTTTCAATTTTGAAACGTGGCGTTAGCGAGAGCACGATTAGACTGAGGCATAACATAATTTGTTAATAATATTTATCAAGGAATACTTGTCATGTTAACCGTCCATTGGAATATAACAAAAAATATCTATAAAGCAAGAGCTGATTTCGAAAAAATCAATATTTGTTTAATGTGTACTGTAAATGTTGTTTCATTGCGAAGTTTTGTCTAAACACTCTCCCTTTATCTGAACAGAGTATGTGAATCTGCAGTTGGTCGACTCGAAGGATTCCAGCCAATCAATTTAGACAGAGGTTGTATGCACGTAAGTATATCCAGTAATTTTGCCATAAAACTACATTTTGAAACTGAACGATAGTACAGCTTTCCATATCCGTCACTAGCTCGGCGCGAATGAAATTTTATGCGGACCTTAAGTGCTACGATTATCTATGTCCGCCACGTTCTATACATAGCGTGACGTCACTACGTTTGTCTAACCTCTATACATAAAACTGATTACTATCTACATTTAGATAGTTATACATACGCTAAAATATAGTTCCGCGGAAAGATTAAAAATGTCAAAACAACCATATCGGCTGTATGTTATTAACAAAATTTGTTTAGTTACGTAAAATGAATACTTGTACCATTTCTATTCTTGTGCTTTCGTCAAAAACACTTGTTATTCAATGAAATGCAATGTTGAAGTACGCTTGGTACCATACGGTGACGTCACGCTATGTTATTGTTTATAATTTCCATTTTGTAAGTAGTTCCTGCAAATACCCATAATGCCCCGAGCAGAATAACACAGGTCAGTGCATAGCGCTACCGTAGTGTACACAGTGTGTCCGCCATGCAATTATTAAACCAGTTCTCGTTCTATGTAGAAGTACAAGTTTATGCTAGTTCAGTTTGCATGAGTACTTTCAGTACTTTGATTTGTATAGTTCAATAACAGAAAATGATTTACCTTTAAAAACAAAAAATAATGACATTCTTCATAATCATGTTTTCAGAGATTAAAAAAAGATCATCCAATTCAATGAAAACTCGTTGCAAAAAGATATAATAGTACAGTGTCAAATTTATTTGATTAAGAAAAATATTGGTCGCCGTGCAATATAACATATTTTTCTATTTTCAATAAGGGCAACAACTCTTGCAAAAAGTTTAAAACCCAATTTTTAATGAGCACCTAACCAGAGACAAATATTTTCTCAATGGATATGATGGGAGGAGCAGTTGTGTAGGGACGGAGGGTCGGACTCCTCACCCGGAGGTTGCAGGTTCGTTTCCCGTCAGTGGCGGACTTTGACCGGAATCTTTACAATCCCTTCTTTCGGTGCGGGTACTGGTCAGAATCCAGGAAACAGTAATCGAGAGTAGTTAATATAAGTTGTAAGAACTTGCTCTACATCGTTGGAAAACAAATAAACTTAAACGAATGGCTTTGGCATCCACTAAGGGACGTGCATTCAGTCCTATTTAATTTTACATTCGGCGATATCAACTTGATTTTAGTTATTTCATTAGCGTATACATGCCAAATCAATCATTAAATCTATTTTATCCAGAAAGAAATTCTGGTACATGAGATTGGTCACGCCCTTGGGTTTTACCACGAGCACATGAGATCAACACGTGACCAGTACGTCACTATAAATTATAAGAATGTACAGAAGGATAAGGAATTCCAGTTTGACCCACTGGTTGCCAATGACTACAATGCTTATAACAAACCGTATGATTTCTACAGTGTAATGCATTATGGGAAATTTGTAAGTACAATACAAATATTATTTACTTTTCTTGCCTCGTCTTCGGCCTACAACTGATGTATGGTGCGATGTTTGGTGAGACTCGGGTTTAGGGAAAGTAGGGTTTAGGATTTAGTAGGTTTAAAAGTGTGGAATTTAATCAACTGAGCGATGGTTCAGCTTTCAAAGTCGTCACTCACTCGGCGCGCATTAGTTCACATGCAGAAAAAATTACTTCGTTTTGTTCTACATCCGCGGTGCAGTTGTAACAATAGTTCCCGTTGAAGTGCTATTCCATGTAAGTTCAAATTGTTATATTGTCACCTGTATTGTATAAACTTTTAAAACAACCTCGTTGTCAACCAAAAGACACATTGAGGGAGAGACCATATAAACAAATAAATCATTAGTTCAGTTGCTATGATAGTATTATAACATAAGGCTATATCATATAACACGATTATAGAAGTTCAGTCGACTCTGTCTTTGCAGCCACCCCCGAATAAAGGCTGCCCTATAAATAAAGGCTACCCTATGAATAAAGTCTACCCTATGGATAAAGGCTGCCCTATGAATAAAGGCTACCCTATGAATAAAGGCTGCCCTATGAATAAAGGCTGTCCTATGAATAAGGCTACCCTATGAATAAAGGATGCCCTATGAATAAAGGCTACCCTATGAATAAAGGCTACCCTGTGAATAAAGGCTGCCCAATGAATAAAGGTTACCCTATGAATAAAGGCTACCCTATGAATAAAGGTCATTTTTCGAAAAACCGTCATTAAAGAAAATTATCAAATTTGTGTTAGATCTAGAAGCAAGAGCTCATGTTGAGCAAAGTCATTTTGTCAAGCTGAACTGGTTACCTGTCTCAAAAAGGGTTGATCAAATCATGTTGCGTCATGTATTTTAAATCCACAGTGGTAGAGCACCAGGTTACCTAAATGAGCATTTCATTCCACATAAATCAGTTCATACTCCACTAGGTTCAGAGTGTCAGTTGATGCTTCCAGCGATTCATTTACAGACAGTGGAAGATTCTGTCTACCCAAGGTTACGGGTTTTGGTAAACGATCATTTGCTTATCAAGGTTGCTCCCTCTGGAATGAAATGCCACAGCACATAAGAGAAGATAAGAACCTCCCTCAGTTTAGGTCCACTGTCAAAGCCGATCAGCTAGGTAGTGTTTGAAATTGTTTTTGTACACATTTTAAATATCAATAATTCTTACATAATTTTGTAAATTCTGTGATAGTAATTTTATTCTGTGATAATAATTATCTCTAAGATAAATTAGTTTTCCTTTTTTTTTCTTTTTTTTAAATATGATTTGTTGTTGTTTTCTTGGTTATTTACATTAATTGTATTAAGGACCACAATAGAAATAAGGATTTACTTCCTTTTTTGTGCTATCCTTGTATTTTAACGTTTTTGACATGGTTTCAATTTTTACTGATATTATTTACCTTTAATAATTTTACAGTCTCAATTTGAATATTCAGTAATATTTTTTTGTTTGAACACTGTAACTTTATATGCCCATTTTGTGTAATATATTTCCTATGTACCATGTTTTAGAAATAGTTAAAATATGAATAATAATAAATAAATAAATACATGTATTTAGAACAAAATGACCACTGAATTAAGACCATCTCTCAATAAAAGCCACATTTGTATTATCCCAAGGGTGGCCTTTGTTCACAGGTTTGAGTGTACAGATAAACCTGTGAACAAAGGCCACCCACGAGAGCGACAAAATGTGCCCTTATTGATTGACAGGTGGCCTTTCAGGTGTCAATTTGATACAAATAATCAATGACAGTTAAAAAAAGGCATTTATTCAAACGGTGGCCTTTATTCGGAGGTGGTCGCTTATACAGGTTTTACTGTGAATGCACTCTGTTGTTTAGTTTAATTCCTTCATTGTGTATGTTTTGTTTTAGTTCTTTTCCATAAATAGAACAGCCGATCTGGTTACAATTAAACCCAAAGACAAGAAATATTTAGACATCATTGGTACTAGTCCGAGTCTCAGCTTCTACGACATGAAAATCGCCAATGATTTATACAAGTGTTCAGGTATGTAATGTATAAAGACAAATTATATTATACACTGTATTTTCATTTATTTTCGTTGGGCTCAATTTTCGTGGTTTTTACTAAAATGGCTATTTCGTGGTAACATAAAATAGTGAATTTTGATTTTTGAAAAGAAATGCCTTCTAAATTCGTGGGGATTTGATTTCGTGGATGAGCCGACCTACGAAATCCACGAAATTAAATCCCCAAGGAAAATTAATGATTCCACAGTATCGGTGATCTAGTGGTAACGTACTGGAATATTAAACGAAAGATCTTGGGTTCGATTCCCAGCTCCGCCTTTAGAATTCTAAGGAACATTTCCGGTGTCGCCATCCTAACTACCGAGCCGAGTACTGTGCCTGAAGAATCACAGGAAAAGGGGCTGTATCTCCTCTCCCCTCTTTAAGGGTCGACTCTGAATTTACCATTACTGTCGAATGGACCGTTGAACAATATATAAAAAACTCAAATTAAACCCAGTGGTTAAAAATAACCAATATTTCTGATGATTTTGTGCCAAACATTGCTGGCCTCCAATAGTGATAATTGTGCTGTGTTTGGTAATGGTCATCTTTCACTAGAAATATTTTATTTGTATTCATTATAATATATGATTATATTTTTTATAATTAGAGAAATATTATTTTCTATCAGATGGCTGTCCTCTAAATGAATGTGAAGAAGGATTCATGGGTGGAAGTAACTGTGAATGTTTCTGTCAGTATAGCGGCCCCTTTGATGTACGGCTTTGCGGTACAAAAGGCAAGTACGGGTAACTTCCTGTTTAACAAATCAAGCGGCCGTGTATGTGGTCCAGTTGTTAGTGCGCTGGATTTGTAACCCGGCAATCCAGGTTCGATTCCCAGTCACAGTAACTTATACCCTTCCGAGGAAACAATGTCGATGTCCCTCCACATGTAGAGATGTTGCTGGTTCTTGGTGGAAGGGTAAGTTAGTACTGGTTAGAATATAGTCCAGGATAACTGCATAGGCGAACTAGCCGCCGTATATAATACATAGTTCCCACATCTACAATATTTACCTCCCTTGGCGGCCATCTTAGTTGGCAAATTCAACCAGCATTGATAGAAGATATTTATATTTTTGTTTTGATAATTTTTAATATAGAACATTTATATGTGACAACTACATTTTCTTAAACCTGATGTGCATAGGGTCTTAACAACTTCATTACAAAGTTATTTTTTATAAATTAAGTTGTTTATTAACTAATTTTCTGAATTTTTCTATTAAGCGCATAAGAAATTTGCCAACTAAGATGGCCGCCAAGGGAGGTAAATATCGTAGATATGGGAACTATGTATTATAACTTAAACCCAAAATAAAAAGGACAACAAATCAAAACAAATTATCATGAAATCTGTGAACATAGTAAAAAAGGTAACGGTACATATGAAGCATTGCCCATCTCTAACAAGACATGTCATTACTTTTTACACATGTAAATATAGTGTGAGTTTGAATCCCCTCCAGTACCAGATTTCTGATGCGTGAATGTCATCAAGCTAGCTTAAGGAAGATCAGTCGTTCCACCACGTGGTTGCCTTAGGCCTTCCTCCATTGTTTAAGCTGCAAATGTTGCTAAATCATCCTTTCTGATTGTTAGACGTTAAATCCTAGTGAAAAATACACACTTGATTCTTTCAAAATAATGATAATGGTTTTATAACCGCAGCTCCGTGTGAAGATCCAAAAATCGACCTGTCACTTCACGTGATATTCAACGCCAATTATGAAGAAATACTATTTAAAGATGGAATCACATTTCCCCATCGCACACGATTGCTGGTGAGCCTCAAAGAATTTGGAAACTGCAATAATTTTGAGACAAATTATACTTGCAACAACGGTAGTTGGAAAGGGGAATTACCGTTTTGTGACATCCAAAAAGAAGCAGCGCCTAGAGGTAAGCTTGTCTCTAAATCTATCTTTTTCTAAGACTGATAAAACTTTTTATCATCTCATTGCTAAAATATCAAATATTCGTTATGTCTAAGACTGTTACGAGATAAGAGCTTTCCATGTTTAAAATTCCCATTCTTACTATGTGCTGCGCAGTCCTGTGCGACAAAAGGAGGTGTGCAACTATGTGAGGTGCGATGTGATGAAGTGCGGTGCGGTGCGGTGCAGTCCGGTGTGGTACAGTGCGGTGCGGTGCAGTCCGGTGCTGTACAGTGTGGTGCGGTGCGATGCGGTGCTGTGCGTTGCGGTGCGAAGCGGTAACGTGACGTTGTGTGCGCCCTGTAATGTGCTGGGTGAAGCATGCAATTTATTACAATTCAACTTAGCCTAGAATAGAGTAATGGCTTGTAGTTTTTGAAACAACTACATTACAGCCGAACCCCGATTTTCCGACAACGGGTTATCCGAAAAAAGGTGAAATCCGAAACGAGATTTCGGTCCCGACTTTTTCAAAGTCATGACGAATTCAAACACAAAGATATAGATTTACCATAGCACGGATTGTCCGAAACCATGGATTTTTTCGAACTCATAATATTTCGGACAAGTAATTTTCGGATAATTAAGGTTCTACTGTATGAAAATTAATCTTTCGATATCACCAACCGGCTGATAATTTTCAAGTCTGTCAATGTGCGTTTTTTTCCAGAAAGGTGTGTCGTTAAGTTTGACGCCGAGAAATACCTGTTGACTTATCATGGCGAAACTGTAGTACAGGGAGATGAGATTCCGTCAGATGACATGGTACAGTAAAGTCTCAATATTCCAGTCCTTAATAATCCGAAAATCCTTTCTAAACCGAACCTTTCTTATCTGGAATCCTTTCTAAACCGAACCTTTCTTATCCAGAATACCATCTGAACCGTTCCTTTTTTATCCAGAATTCCTTCTAGACCGTTCCTTTTTTATCCAGAATTCCTTCTAGACCGTACCTTTCTTATCCGGAATTCCTTCTTAACCGTACCTTTCTTATCTGGAATCCTTTCTAAACCGTACCTTTCTTATCCGGAATTCTTTTAAACCGTACCTTTCTTATCCGGAATTCTTACTAAACCGTACCTTTCTTATCTGGAATCCTTTCTAAATCGTACCTTTCTTATCCGGAATTCTTTCTAAACCTAACCTTTCTAATTCGGAATCCTTTCTAAACAGTACCTTTCTTATCTGTTATCCTTTCTAAACCGATTCGTTCTTATCCAGAATCGTTCCTAAACCGTACCTTTCTTATCCGGAATTCTTTCTAAACCGTACCTTTCTTATCCGGAATCCTTTAGAAACTGAACCTTTTTTATCCGGAATTCTTTCTAAACCGTACCTTTCTCATTCGGAATTCTTTCTAAACCGAACCTTTCTTATCCAGAATTCTTTCTAAACCGTACTTTTCTTATCCGGAATTCTTTATAAACTGGACCTTTCTTATCCGGAATCCTTTCTAAACCGAACCTTTCTTATATCTAAACCGTACACATCAGCTGGTCCCGAGTTTTTAGAAAATTCTTAGAAAAAAATAAATATTTAAATGATATGAACTTCTAATTTGCATTCTAACCAGTCAGTCCTAGTAAAATATAAAATAATTGAAGCATCGTTTTGTCAAATGTATGCCAATTTTGAAGAGTATGTCAGTTATATTCAGTTGATTATGTGGAAGTGTATTTACTAGTGTCTTTTGTAGTATTCTTTAAGACATCTTCTTACTTTTAAAGGTAAATGTTTCATGCAAATATAAGACACCGGGAGTAGAAGACGACAACACAGTGTTTTGTGACAATGGGAAATGGGAATTTGACCTAAAATTCATCAAATGTGAAGGTATGTTGATAAAGGTAGCATAGCTTTGACATAGACTATGTAAGCCATAAATTAAAGGTACTAGAATACTGACTTAAATATGTGTTTTCAAAATCTACAAACTTACGAGTATTCTATTCTTCACGCAAATTGCAATCTGAAATTAAATCGGCGTATATGGGAGCGAAGATTGTCTCTTGTTTTAACTAAAAATCCACGTGACATTAATTTCAGAAGCATATAACTACTGTATTTTGTTTTATTAAATGCGTGAGGTCACAAGAACGTTTCAAGACGAATCCAACGATATTAAACACTCTGTTCTTGTCAAAAATCAAATTATAAGTTTCTTTAATTAATATGACAATTGTTCTTGAACGATAATCAATCTTTCTAAAGCCGTAGCTCGCTCGGCGAACATGAATGTTGATGCAAACCAAAGTACTACGTTTTTCTACATCAGCCATGGAATTGTTAAACATGTTCCCCGTTCAATGTTGCAGAGCAAGTCTATGTTAGTTTACTTTCCAAGAGTACTTTCAGTACTTTGATTTATTAAAATTTCGATCCTACAATCATAGAGATGAATACTAGTATTCCTACATAATGCAATTTTCGTCTAGATTATCCTAGTATTCGGATACTCGCTACATCACTTCTGACATGCTATGAACAAAGAGTATTTTCAGTACTTTGATCCTTTCTAGTTCAACAAAGTTGTCAAATGGTACCAAATGCAACAATCACTGGTAACTATGAAGATGGTTTCAAGGTTGAATGTATTGACGGGCATTCAGTGGCGGTGGAAGGAAAACTACCAGATAGATTCAAATGCTCTCTGTCAGGAAGATGGGAACCGTTTTATCCAGTGTGTCAACCCAGTAAGTGATTTAATCGTATAAAACACAGTAAAACTTCTTTATTAGATCACCTTTGGGATGTAGTCGAAATATAGAGGCGACAATCTATACATAGCGTCACGTCACTACGTGCGCTTAACCTGATTACTAGCCGTATTTGGATAGTTATACATACGCTAAAATATAGTTCCGTGGAAGGATTGAAAATGACAAAAACAACCATATTGATTGTATATTATTAACACAATAATTATGCTACTGTTACTCAAATTTACAGAAACTGAAAGCGTACATCTATCGCTCTTTTAAACCAGATATCACACGATAGTTCAGCATGCTTTTCAATGTCCGCTTGACTCTGCTTGTTTATAACTTCCATCTTGAAATACCCATAAAGCCCCAAGCGATAGAACACAGGTCATTGCGCATTGCTAAAAAGCGCTGCCGTATGGTACACATTGACAGAGGCGGTATTCATGCATGCAGTCTTAATTCTGAGGCGTTCTTAATAATGCACTTGTGTTCTGTTACCTTTTTAATTGTTGCTATTTATACCTCGATCCGACAATGTATCATTCTCTGTTGAGAAATTTGTTGAAAATAACTTGGTATCAGCTTTGTGGTTTTATCGGTTATGCCAAGTATTTCATACGTGTTTCCTGTCTTTTAATATAATCCAGCCCCTTAAAGGGATTTTTGGGCCCATTTGCAAATTTATGACAGGGAAGCGATTGAAAAAAAGTAATGATTGTGGGTCAAGAGTGGATGGGGTTTCATGGAAGAGGTGTCCATTTGAAAGGGTCCGGGATCAGATAGTAGGGGCTCGTTGTAGTTCTAAATATAAAGGGTACTATTTTCTTTGTGTAGTCATAGAATTGACCCCCGTCATTGTGACTGTACAATTTTGACTTTGTTGTTTCTAGATAACTGCACTGTACCTGGCATCGTCGGCAAAGGAAAGATTACTAATACAAATGGTGACTTCTTGGCTGATGGAACATTAGTGGTTCACGGAGATGGCGTGGTTTTAACCTGTCCAGCTTCATACATACCGGATCCTACCAAATATACGTGCAGTTATGGCACTTACAACACCCCGAACGGGAAAATACCACAATGTGTTCAGGGTGAGTATTTACAGCATACACACGTATCGTATATGTTTTTATTTGCTAAAGCGGCAAAGATCTACGAAATGCTTTATAAATTGTACCTGCGCTTGTATGTAAATCACTTTGTTGATTCATTAAAAATCATTGCGCATGTGTTACGTGTAGGCCTATGTATATGTACTTGTGACTTAAGTGGTAATAATTTGGTACTGTTAGATAATTACATTGACAAAAACGCTACTATATAGAACGATTTGTAAAATTAAAGGGATCCTTATTCAACAACATCCTGATCAAAGGTGGGCAACACTAAGAACCCTTTGTTGATGCTTGTTGACAATGTCTAATGAGAAAATAAGTCTTCGAAGGTTTCAAATGTAAAACCAAAGGAATTTAGTTCCAACATTTTTCACTATAAAACATGTCTGTATCCATTTGGCTAGTCACCATATAACACAGTCGAACCTATCCTGACAGACACTCCAACAACCATTCATCTCGCCTAGAACGGTCAGTTCCAGTTTGCCTCGTTAAAACATGTTAACTGTAATAAATGTAACTCGTTTGTGCAGTAAAACTTGAGTTAACGGTCACTTGTTTACAAAGGTCATATGTGAACAAAGGTCGAATGTTAACGAAGGTCATATATGGAAAATGCCATTTATGAACAAAAGCCAAATGTGAACAAGGTCATTTATGCTCAAATGTCATATGTGAACAAAGACCATATTTAAACAAAGGTCATGTGTTAACAAAGACGTTATTTGAACAAAGATCAGATGTGAACAAAGGTCAGATATGAACAAAGATGTACTAGTATAATACAAAACAAATAACGACCCAAGTCAAGCAAAACAACACACATAATATATTGTATTTCTCTTTATAATCCTGGTTCCCGGCGTAAACTCACACAGTACTCTAGGGGCAGGTAATCCAGACTATCTCTCAAGCTTCGCTGGTTATTGTTCTAAGGTATGTTTGCACATACGTATGTTTTATATGCTCGTATGGTTTCAGTGTTCTGTGGAGCTCCACCAGTGCGATCAACAGCTTACAAGCCAACTAAAGACAGGTATCTATACGGTGAATATGTTCGCGTCAAAAGATGTCGCGGTAGATTGGAACTTGTTGGAAACAGAAAACTTTTCTGCACCAAACATGGAAACTGGTCGGGTGAAGCTGAATGCAGACCTTGTAAGTAAAAGTAATGATAATAATTATTGATTAAATAGTAAAAGAAATAATGGTATGGATTATTGTTATAATGGCGATGGTGGTAATCATGGTGGCAGTGTTGATGACCATAATGATGTTGATGATGATGATTGTGACCGTGGTGGTGATAATAATTATTTTGACAACGACGTTGATGATGATGATGAAAATGTCAATGATGATGCTGATGATAGGGGTGGTGGTGGTGTTTATGATGATTATTAAGTTGATGAATATGACGATGATAATGATGATGATGACGGTGATGAGAGTGGTGATGGTATTGGTGGTGACTGTGGAAGTAGAAAAGATGATGGTGATGATGATAATGAAAGTAGTAATGGCGATTTTGAAGTTTATGTATAAGGAAATGGAAATATATGTATTTGATTTGTTGTAGAAAAAAGTCGAGACAGACGACCTCCATAGATTACGGCATACACCATCGTGATATATTTAATGAAAATGGAAATACAAGAGAGTTTGCTACAAAACATGAAACTTTTCACTTTTTAAATTTTCAGTCTGTACAAATGGAGTTAACAAATACACAATAACACAAAACACAAAGTTTTCAAGATCCGCCGGTTGGAGCACTACAGTCCCGGCCAATACACTCGAAAAATGTCAAAAGAAATGTTCAGACATTACAAGGTAGGCAGGCACCTTTAGCTTTTATTAATATAACTAAAAATTGCCAACATTATAAAGTAATATTCGATATTAAGGTGTTAGGATACTCACAGTACTTTTCAGACGTATTTTCTAAATGCTTCACAAAACTGTTACTTCTATTTTACAAAAAAAAAAAAAACAGAATTGCCCAATTATCATTATTTCTTTGAGAGTTCAATCTATTTTACGACACATTTTGATTTTTTGTATGAGTTGATGCCCTTGTTAATAGAAAGAAAAATATATATGTCTTTTGATTTTTCATTGTGACCTACATATTTCTTTATCAAATTAGACTGATATTGTGTTGTTGCGTTTTTTTACCATGAGTTTTCATTGAAATGGATTCACTTTTCTCTTATATATTTGACAATTGGCCTACTCCGATAGGCTTCAGTGAAATTTAACGGGAAAATCGTTCATAGGAAATCTCATGGTAAATAATTAATGGAAACCTATAAAAATTATAAACATTTCCGAGACTTGTCCGCTCCATTTTATAAAGAGATATGGAAGTTAGTATCTTTCTACCTTAAGGCATTGCATTAATTTTATAATTATACTAGTACTGTGCATTTCTGCCGTATCTGCTCAATGCAAATCTAAAGGGACGATAACTCAAATATTGTCCATGTTTTGAACAAAAATCTCACAATAAATCTTTTTCTATCATAGAATGCAACGAATAAATTTTATAAACGTTTCAAAAACTTCCCGCTCCATTTTGAGATAATAATTTTGACCATAGGGGAGGAAATACCATACGAATATATTAATGACCAAGATATCGGCCACCTCCCTGTTACAGCCAGGTAGCCCAAAATGACGTAGTTTCACTCTCTCAACAATAGCCACCTCGATGCAACAGCCATTTTATCCTTCCCATTGATGGCTGTTTTAGGGAGGTCGTAATGTATCTTTTAATGCGACCCTATTTTTTTATATTTTTTTCAGCTACCTCTGTAGAGGAATTGTGTTTGGACATAATGGACGACGTTATGAGTGTCATGTGTACCCCAGTCCACCTAGTAGATTAAAAGCGAGTTTTACACAGGCTCTTTTCTGGACCGCGGCGATACGTACTTGTGACACAAAGTGAACTTTGGTTAAAGGGAACGTTACTTATCCAGCTGGGAATGATTTCTGACTTTTTTCTGTCTTTAATTAAACAATCAACGATATATGTGTAAGTGTGTATAGTGGTCCCAGATCGATGTCATTTGCTCAACTGTTGTATTGTTCGCACATATGGTCGACCAACTTATTGACAAGATAACATCCGCGTATTGACTAAAATTTTTATTTTGTAGTTATTAATTTAATACATGTATTATATTTTACTTGCTTCTTCCTATTTCTTTCGAATAATCGATTACTGATTTAATGACCGGTTAATCGGACAAACAAACGGTTAATCGATTAACCGTTTACATCCAAACAAAGAATAGGTTTCCCCTTCGTGTACCAGATTTAAAACAGCAACACTATTTTTCTCTTTTAACTGATGGCTTTGTTATAACGCCATTATAAATATAATCGAAGACTTTTACAACTAAATTTCATTCGGAATTCCTTGAAAAGCGGGTCGAATTTAGCAAAATAAAAAACATATTCGTCTGTAAATAGGTTTTTTAGATTGAAAATAATTTGCTAGTACTAAAAAACTTCTGCATCTTTAATGTAGAGCAAGCATTGAACTGTTTCTATTTGATGTATATATTAGGGATTTTCCCGGGGTAACCAATGTCAGCTGTATTCTAATGTAATAATTATTATTACCATGGTATTACGTCGGCTTATTTCCACAAACCCGTATGTCATTTCTTTTTATTCTGAGAAAACCGCATTTGGTGTTTTGAAGTTTGGCGTCTATGAGCGAGTTACGGGTTTGAGGAATTTGGATTCACTTTATTTAGGGGAGATCTAGAAGCAGGTAAGTATGTTCATTGTAAAGAACTCGTCGACACGTAAAATGATACCAAAATCAAAATATCGCCAGAAATTGAGTAACGGGGTTGTATAAATAAGCCGAAGAAATTTATACTTGATACTTGATATATAACAACACCAAACACTATAATTAGCGACAATTTAAAAAAAAACTTTAATACATGTATTATGACTAACTTTGTAAAATTGGCATTGAGAGGAAATATTGAAAATCGGCCCGATGTAAGACAATCCGTGATCGTTAAAATGAAGTGGTCGTAATATTGAAGTGTTTGGTGTGTGAGGTTATACTGTACTATTTATCATGCAACTGCCATGGTAACTGCCTGATAACACATGACCTGAGAACATTATGTGTTCTCAGGTCAATAGGATGCTATAGTAGCATGAGAACACTTTTTGGCTCCACCCACTCGACTATTTAAATTAATGCGCGTATGTTTTTGTGTATTCAATTGTTGTTTTGAATATTTTTCACCAAATTTGTAATTGTTAACAAATGATTTCTTTAATGTGAAATTAAATTTTGTGATCCATGGGAGGTTTTTTTTATTATTTCGCCCAATTGTAGTGGACTATTTATCTGCGGATGTTGACTGTTTAAAGTGTGATTTGCCGGGTGACCGTTATCATCACACTAGCGAATTAAACGCTAAATTTTAGGTGAAATGACACTAAATTATGCTCCGAAAACTGAGTTACATGATAAATAGAAACTCGGGTCACTGTCCGGTGAGAACAATGTTATCAGACTCGGCGATATCGTCCAGGGTGACTCGCTAAAGCTCGCCACCCTGGACGATATCACCTCGCCTGATAACATTGTTCTCACCGGACAGTGACCCGAGTTTCTCTATATCTTAGGAAATTCTTCTTCACAATTTGTTATAAAAAAGGAATACATACGTACAAGTGGTGATCAGTATATGCGAGAACTTTCGCCATATTTTCTTTGACAATCTATAAAGGTGTATTTATAGTAAAGCGTGGCCCATGTCTTTCTCTTTCCAAGTGTTAAACATCTGTTGCGGGTCATATTTTTGAGTCACGGGAGGAGCTTGGTAGAGCTTTTACGGCGGCGTTGAGAGTGTTGTCACGTGACGGCCTACGTCACACCTGAGAAGCAACAACACAGTGCATTGTACGTCACACGGGGTCTACTTTGAAAAGGAATAGAAAGTATTCACATATGGTTGAAATTGAGTTCTCAGATATTATGACCACCCTTCGTATTATTATATACGTTATGACACAATGATATGTTGAGTACGAATTCTTGTGCAATAAAATGTAAATCTGATTAAATTTTATTTTTGTCTTGATAATTACAAATGCATATACTTATCAGCACACCAACGTAAACCAATGCCCAGTCAAATAGTAGTTCATATTTCATGAACTATTTATGAAGTATACAAGAATATTTCAAGAATAAAATATATTTTCATGAATTCCATTGCAAAGGGATGTCAACACTGAATCATATTCATTCAAGAACAATTTTCTCCAGTGACGTATAGCCAGAAACAAATTTAAGCCGAGGCACCCTAGGGAGGTCCAGGTGTCACTTAATGGGGGTCCTGGTAATGTCCCCTATTACCTAGAACATCTCTGGTGTGTTTTTTAGGTCACACAAAAATCGGATAACTGTTTTATCTTTCTAATGATGTAGTTTTTTATGATTTTTGAAATAATGATTTCTTCTATCCCTTTTGCATGACTCATCTGAGAAACACTAATGCCAATCCTCTAGCAACCTGTTGTTGTATTTGGCCTTGCATTAGCAACGCTATACCGTGACCCTCATTGTAATTCCGTAAGCCGTACCATGATTGTAGAATATGTGCATGGATTTTATAAATATCGTCTAGAATATTAAATAATGTTAACGTATCAGAGACACGCCTTCCTCCAGGGACCCTTACCCCCTCCCCCAGGGACCCTTAACCCCCCCCCCCCCCATCCACCAAGGAACCCTTACCCCCTGATAACTAGTGCAAGCAGGCACCCGTGAACAACAGAAACCTGTCCGCAACAGACGAAAAACGCTCTTTAAATACATTGAACAGCTATTACATAAGGGACCCACCAAAAAAGAATCCACATGAGGTTTCTGCACCGGCCATATTTAGATATAATATGATTTAATATTTTGGTATACCCAACATACTTACACGTTGAAAAATACACTAAAATTATTGTGGGAATTGCTTCGACCCATAATGGTCATGTTGCGGAGTGACGGGATGAATAAATTGATTTCAAAAAAAAAGTTGGTGAAGATCGGAAGATTGAATTGATTTTTCAAGACGAATTAAGCTTATGGGTATTAGTTTATTATAGCTTTTCGTGAGTATATAGTGTAGTGTCTATTACTAGTTAGGCTAATCCTGGCCATTTGATTGGCTAATGGTGATGACTGAATCTATTAATAGTTGACAGGTAAGTAAAGCATGAAGGCATTGCCTTTAATAAGTTGTTGTGTGGCTATTTGAAGTTCAATGTGGTTGTATGATAGTGCTCAGATTTATGGTGAATACGTTAACATTTAGGGTTGATTCTATTTGATTGATGTAGGGTATGATACTATTTTTGCAAGTGAACTATATACATGCATTGATTCATTTGTCGAATACTCATGATTGTCATTATATTGTGTATTACTCATATCATATAAATAGTTTATACTCACCTTAATGGAGGATTGAATAAAATATACAGTCATTATCTTTTATGAAAAAAACAACTTTATACAAAAAACAAACCATTACGCTTCTTGTAATTCGTCTACCTATAACGTTTTGTTATAGTTTTTCTTGTTCAACTTCAGGCAATTATTGTCCCAAAATACGTCCTTTCAAGACGTGCGTATATAAAATTAAAAATAACACAAGCCAATGCTGATAATTGTAGTAAAATGTTACTAGCAGAAAATATATTTGTATGTAGAAATTTAAATGTATGCATTTATTTTGTTTCATGTTGTTGCTTTGGTGGGATAAAACCCGTATGTTTTTGGTCCACCTCTGAAATGTCTTGTCCACCCAAATCCTGTTTTCCCATCGCATGATACAAGCTTCTGTTTTATCTTCATACCTTGAAGAGAGGGAGAAATACAAGTAAATACAGGCCCGTAGTATGCGATTTTAGATTTGGCGCAGGGGCTAATCTTAGATTTTTTCTTGCAACTGTAATGGGGAGTAAATTAAAGAATCAAGCCCCTTTTAAAAACTGCATTACAGTCATTATTGGGGGACTAATTTAAGATTTTGTCTCAGAATGTGGAGGGGGCGATATAATAAGTTATAACCTCATATTAAAAACATTATAGTCAAAATTATTGGGCTACGGCCCTTAATTAAGGAAAGATACGAGGTCAGATACGTCCAAAAGGTTACTTAACACATGTAACCTATCAAAGTATGACATTTTCAAATTTAAATCGTTTGTCCAAAAGCATGCCATAATTTTTAATCCAGTGGATTTAACGCCGTTTTTCAGTTATACACAATGGTTGGTTCATCCAAATTTGGTTCACTTAACCAGTTATGCTAGATAGTATTCTTACCAGTATTAACTTAACCTTCAACATAGAGCCGATAACTTCTTCACATATGACGAAACACTGACAATAGTTGCCAATTTTCCATAGAACTATAAATTACTACATATATACATAAAGACTTGTATTCAACAATACTAGCTTACCTTTCTTTAATTTCAATTCTCCCTGGCTCAGTCCCTTTACCTTCTCGTTTGCTGTCACATAAATATTTTCCCTTGGGAAATCTGCAAACAATTTGCTTCCATATTAAACTCATTATTTACGCTTCTTTACTCTAGAATAATTCAGAAGTTGCTTTCAGATAATCCAATCTCTTTTTTGAGAAACATGAACAATTCGTTAAATAGTGTAAGCCTAAATATAAAACACCAAAGGGAGGTTATCATTTTGAGATATTCTTTCTATTAAGATTATCATATACATTCATATATATTTAAAGTACTTAAGTCGTGTTTATAAACATATTGACTGTCAAACCGACGCTTATTTCGTTGACAACAAAAAACTGAAGGAGATAGAGAGTACGAGATGAAAGATAGACTGATTTTTTCTGAAACATCTAAGCTGGCCACATAAGAGATAGAAAGATAAATACATGTATTTGTTTCGGAAAATCTAAGCTTACCACATAAGATGTCATCTGCAAGTAAGTTGTCGTTGCTTCCCGCTAGGTTCCACTGTCTGTAGCCCCTATAGTGTTGCCCCTTTTTCAATTCTTTTACATCGGGGTTTTCGAAATAAGCCACAGGGGTTAGCAAACTATTTCGATGTTGCTGTAAACATTGAAGGGGATTCGTGATTACATACAAAATGGAAAGTCTATTCATTTGATAGTACAATCATAACCGTGAAAATGGCCGAATTGTGGTAATACGTACAAAATGTGACATTTACTGTGTCGACAGTTTGTTTTAAATTATCAGTTCTCGCTTGACGCACATGAATTATGATGCGGACCGAAGTACTACGTTTTCTTCACCAGCCATGTAAATGTTTAACTGGTTCCCCGTACATGTTTCCGTGTAAGTATGTACGCTCTGTTTCCATGAGGAGTGTTAGTGCTTTGATCGGCTCATGGAATCAATGTAAGATTATTTTACGATTATGTTAGAATCTGAACTTACCAGTAGGTCAGGATAATAATATTTCACGGACATCAAGTATACTAATTGACTGGCGTTCTTCTAACTATAAAGTCACTGCAAAGTAGAAATAGTCTAATCTATTTTACCGTGGATACATTATATTTACAAACAGTATAATAATGAATAGGCTTATATTGGAATTTGGTTGGAGATATTCTATGATACTTCCACTCTATGGTTACATCTCTAGGATCACTGGCCTCGGCTGTAATCCAGTGGTTAGTGTTCTGGATTAGTAACCCGGCCATCCGGTATCAAATCCATGTCGCGGTAGGTTATATACCCTTCTATGAAAATTTCACAAAATGCTGACCATTCTTCATAATTATGTGGAGAAGTTGCTGGTTCCTTTGTTGACAGTAAATAATATTGGTTATAATACAGCTATGAAAAGTTGCTTGGGTGAACCGACCACTGTATATAACCGAAACATCGGTGTTAAACACAGACTCGTTCGACGTTTTAAACAGACTCCCTGAACTTATATGCTTAATACCTTTATATTTAGTATTAAGTCAATGCCAACTTTATACTTAGTATTCAGTCAATGCCAACTTTATTCTTAGTAATAAGGCAATGCCAATTTTATACTTAGTATTAAGTCAATGCCAACTTAATACTTAGTATTAAGTCAATGACAACTTTATACTTAGTGTTAAGTCAATGTTAACTTAATACTTAGTGATAAGTCAATGTCAACTTTATACTTAGTATTAATTAAGTCAATGCCAATTGTATACTTAGTATTAAGTCAATGTCAACTTTATACTTAGTGTTGAGTCAATGTCAACTTTATACTTAGTGTTAAGTCAATTCCGACTTTATACTTAGTGTTAAGTCAATGCCAAGTTTATACTTAGTATTAAGTCAATGCCAACAAAGACATAATAAATTAAACGATGCAACACTAACTATATTGTCTGTAGATTCACACATACAAACGGACACTTTTTAAAGACTTTTTCCTCAGCATGTCTACAACAGAAACCTCACAGAAGGTATCGAATGTGTTAAGAACGGCAACAGTATTCAAAATACAACCAAAGAGTTCATCAATTTTACAACCTTGTATTAAAGCTGTGATGCCGTCATTTATTGTGCTGTATATTCTATCGTAGGCTATCTTGTACATCTCTTCTTCCAACTGAAATAGATTCAATCATGATATCTAAAAAATATTAGTAACCAAATGTTGTCCGGGTATTAAAAGCCTTGTTAACTTGTTAAGCATCGACGAATCACGTGATATGAAGTCAAAACTGTGTTAGCCATCTCCGAATAAAGACCACCCTATGAATCAATGACATAATCAAAAAAACAGTCACCGATTATTTGAATAAAACGACCTCTAAATGAAAGTCCCCTGACCATAAATGTCATATTATGTTCTTGTCAATGGTGACCTTTGTTCACAGGTTTGACGATGCCTCGGTATTACATTTTTTCATAATGAATAAATGTAAGACTGTAGATATAAAAAAGACATAACTATACTTATATAATAACGCATGCTAATCTTACGATAGAAACCGTGCTGGATTCATATTCGTTATTTAGTCATATCCACTGTAGACTTACCGGTTCCAGTGTTTCCTCTCTGACAATCTTTTCGAGTAAGAACAACCTCCATGATTCTATAGCAACATCTTTAAACTCTCCCAGTAATGCCTTGACAATATTACACCACTCATCAGTGAGGGTTACAGTTTTCTCTTTCACTGATCTTTCTAGGTCATCCTTTACATTGTCAGCTGTTTCTTCGTCTTCTGTAAACTTTGGTGTCGGAATTTCCGTTTTTCCTATTAAACATGGCAGCATACACTTAAATTAAATGATCATAGTGTCAAACTATAATTATAACATGATCCACGGTGCATGAGTGTAGTTTCGTCTAAGCACCTATTCTCGAAACCCACCTCCTTTCGAACCTTTTTGTTTACGCTCATTCGTACGCATGCGCGAGTTCGTGTGACGTCATCACTGCACGCACACCGATGCTTAGTTTGTAAATAACGCGCTCGCAACTGTCAAATGAAAATATGCATCATAAAAAGACAAATATAGCTCACTTTTCTTCAATAAACAGAAAAACCAATAAAAAATACTATTACTTTATTTTGGAACAATTTTAGTGAACTATTCTCTATTGTCTATTGCAAAAGGTTCGAAAGCAGGTGCTCTTTAAATGCCGCCATTTTCTTTTTTTATCCGAGGGTGGTGAGGATTATTGGAGTATTAAGATGGTTAATAGATTATTTAACTTGTCCATTCGATTTGATAGTCAATATTTCTCCGTTTGTTAAAGAAACGTCGACTTAACACATGAAGGATAGTCTATGCTGGGCAGACCATATTTGGAATATAAAATCGGAGTATCTCGGACAAAGCATGACGTCATATATGCTACCGGAGAGAAAGTTGGAAAGCCGCCATTTTGAAAGCAGCTGACGGAAATAATCTTAGGAGTATGAGGAATTCTTTAAAGGTTTACAATGTACAAGCATTTACTGGATAGTTTGAGATATGCTGTGTAATGAATGCATTTCTTATTCTTTTACAATTTTTTTAATTAGGCCCTATATGCATAAATTATGAGGACTTTGACCCGAATAAGGCTTGTGATTCTACATAATCTAGCTGGTTAGTGTTGCTCTATCTACGAATGATGATTTTTTTATTCTAAGACAGGTCATTGTGAGCTCTATCTCATCTGAAGTTCAATTTCTGTTAAAACTAAATGATGAGCATCATTATAACATCAGAAACTTTTGCTGTACGGTCATAACCAATTTCTGTTTGTAATATATTTTCGCGAGTTCATATTTTTCCTGTAATATAATAATTAACTTATTAAGAAAATAGGACAGCTGCCATCTGTCTTATTTGTAGTACATGTGAAACAGAAATTTTGTTAATGTTTAATGGCTTTATTTTTTCCTTGCTGTCGGTGTGTGAGCTGCTATACCTTCTTATACATTGTACTATAAATTTGTGTTATACCAAATAGTAACCAAATATATAATACTATCATGAATATGCTTCATTATTTATCTAATTAAAAACATACAATTGATACATGATGTAGAAATTTCTGACATATTGTTTAATAGTTTAATTTTAGAAAAACTTTAGGTCATAAATTTGAAAATGTGTTACCTAATTAATGCCATTATAAGGAATCCCAGAATGGGTCCATCACAGCATCAGTATGACCAAAAAAAAGAAGAAAAATTAACTTGACAATACTAACTAAGATATCTAGACTAGTCTTTTGCATGTCTTATTAATATTTTAGATTACCTTATGTCATATTCATACTTCTTTTCAAAGTATCTGGTAAGTAAAGTACAGATGCTTGAGGTACTATGTAGTAAACATTGTCTTCATAGTGTGTTGTCTTCATTCATTTCATTATCCCTAAATATACCCACATGTTATACCCTTGGGTTCTTTTGTACAATTTAGAGGGTGACAGATTGGTGGGCAGTGAGGATTTCTGGCTGAGACTTATGTGTACCAGTTGGGATACGAATTGTGGCATTGTGCACATAGACCTGTGACAACACACACATTTTTTCATCAACCAATCAGAAGTGATTTTTGGATTGTAATTTGTAGTGCTACAAACATCATGAGGAAACCCAGGTTTGAGAATCCCAATTATTTGTTGTCATTTAGAACTCTTTGAAACTTTTATCTTTCTGTGTCTTGTATTGACAGTGTCATGATTGTGGCATATATATGCCTTGACATTAATACAAACGAAAAACCGTTACGCCATTGCTGTATCGCAATACGATTTTTTTCTGGCAAATACCACGATATACCCGGTATACTACAGCCCTAGGAGGGATGTATACTGATGTATTTTGATGTAATCATGTCCACTTTGAACATGGTCTTTTGCATCCCAAAAATGAGTATTGAGGACTAGTGTTCATTGAAATTGTTAAAAATTGTTCATATGATTCCCTCTATTGCTTAATTTCAGCTCATTTTGTGTGGACAAAGCTTATCAATTGATTGAACTACATGTATGATGAAAGGTAATTTACTATTTGACTAAACCATTATTACAATCGGACCAGTTTATTTGTTATTAGCTTACCAGAGAACGAAATGCTCATGGTTTGCTATTGTGATCACATGATGTCTGTCATATGTGCATCTGTCCATCCGTCTGTGTGTCAACGATTGCTTTAAACAACATCTCCTTCTTAAGCAGTTGGCCAATTTAGTGAAACTTTACATGGATATGACCCGCCTCCGTGGTTGAGTGGTTAAGGTCACAGACTTCAAATCATCGTAACCTCTCACTGATAGAGGGTCGTAGGTTCGAGCCAAGCTACCAACCATGTCTCTTTATGTGAGAAAGTAGACAGTCTAGTACCAAGGCTGAGTATCGATAAAAATTATTGATACGATTTTTGTATAGATACAGAATGATCGATATCCGATATATCATTTGATGTTCTGTATTGAAATAAAATCAGAAATACTGAAAAACATTGACTGTACTGGCACAGGTACTTGACACAAACTAAAAGTTTGGCTGCAAATGCTACTTATATACTTAATAATAATGGAAGGTACCTAACGTTAATTCAGCAGGCATGCCAAACACACATGCTGAACTGCAATAAAAACTATTTTCTTCTTGTGGTTGACAGCAGATAGGTTTGATATATGTGTCACAATGTTTTATTTGACGAAAATTCACAAAACACTGTCCAAAACATGTTTTTAAAATTATTTTTTTGTTTTGATCGATATTTGTTCGATACGTTAACGTTTGATACGATATATCAACCGAACCCTATATACCGGTATTCGATATGATACGTGAACCAGTACTCAGCCCTATCTAGTACTGGTTTTTCCCAGGAACTACTGTCTGCTTCATACAGGGTTCTCAATAACAACAGACTGCAGGCCAATTTAGCCACTTAGAAATGTGTTTGGGCCAGTTAGGAATCTCACAAGTTTATAAAATATTGCTAGAAAATGCCCGGACCCCCCCCCCCCTTGCAGGCCTGTTAGTCGAGCTTTTGGGCCTGTTGGCCACAAACTTATTGAGAACCCTGCAGTCATATAACTCTGACTTTGAAAAGGGCCGAAAATCTCGATGTAAACAAAACAAAATTACCTGGATGTTTTTTGATACCAAACTACTTTGAAAAATACTCTTTGGAAATCTTCTTGTCCGATACCTCATTGCTAAGAGCTTAGATATTTAGGGTGTAGTGGACATCTTCCTTGTTAGTTCAAATCATTACTCTGGGGTCAAAATGAATTCTTCATCAGGGTTTACTTGATTTTACCAAGGGCTTACAGTATATAAGAAAACTTTAAAAATCTTCTTGTCCGAAACCACCAGGCCTAGAGCTTAGAAATTTGGTGTTTTGCATCATCCAGTTGAGAGTCACTTAAAGACGTTTGCTACAGTTCGAAAATAATTCAGCTACATAAAAATGAAAATAGATAAGGTCTTGCTTTCCTTTATGGTGAATTATATGTCCTTGAAATGACCTAAAGTAAGAGAAAAAATCAAATTCAAGGGCAGATAACTCAAAAACGAGATCAGTCACAGTGACCCCCAATTTTTTTTCCTTAAAATCTTTCTGTTATCGTACGCTAAGATCATGCAAGGTTTTAAAAAAATTTATTGTTTACAGATTTTTTTCCCGGTATTTTGGGAATATGACCCATACCCTTGGGATTGTGAATTTCGCGGTGTTTTAATCAAAATTGGGAAAAAATGTATAACTACAAATTTTGCAATGTTCAACTTATTCTACTTATTCTTCCATAGAATAGTAGTAGAAAAAGGTATTTACTATAATAGTGATGTTAATGAACTTACAACAGTATTAAAAAATATATATATTTTTTTTTTATGCCCCCGTATCGATAGATCGGGGGCTTATTGTTTTTGGCCTCTCTGTTTGTCTGTCTGTTTGTACCAATCTTTAACCTTGCCTATAAGATCAAAACGCCTGCACCTACATCCATTAAACTTCATATGTAGGTTCCTCATGACAACCTTTTCAGGTCAGTAGGTCAAGGTCACAGGGTCATCGTGTTTAAAAAAGTTTCGACATTTTTTTTAGGATACTACTCCTACATTTTTCATGGGATTTTGACGAAACTTTCACAGACTTGTTGTTACCCAAGAACCACCACACATATTCCGGGTTTTGTGATTCGATCATTTTTGACAGAATTATGGCCCTTTTTTGTGTGTGTGATTGTAACAGCGAAATACTCTTTGTTTCCTTGTTTTCTCAAGGGATTTTGATAAAACTTTCATGGAACTATTGTTATCGAGATACCCAATGCATGTTGTTCAGGTTTTATGATTCGATAAATTTTGACAGAATTATGGCCCTTTGTTTATTTTGTGCATATATATGTAATATATAGAGAAATAATTTCTTTTAGGATACTACTCCTACATTTTTCATGGGATTTTGACGAAACTTCCGCAGACTTGTTGTTACCAAGAACCCCCACACATATATTCCTGGTTTTGGGATTCGATCATATTGACGGAATTATGGCCCTTTGTTTATTTTGTGTGCTTGTAACAGTAAAATACTCTTGTTTCCTTGTTTTCTAAAGGGATTTTTGTAAAACTTCCATGGAACTATTGTTATCGAAATACCAATGCATGTTGGAAAGGTTTTATGAATTGATAAATTTTGACGGAATTATGGCCCTTTGTTTATTTTGTGCATATGTAATATATAGAGAAATACTCTTTTGTTTGCAACTTCTTCTGTATTTCTCAAGGGATTTTTACCCAACTTTGGTAGAACTATTGTCACCATGTTCACCAGTACATATTGTTAGGGTTTTGTGATTCGATCATTTTTAGCAGATTTACGGCCCTTTGTTTGCCTGTAGCGAAATTTAACCTTGCCTATTAAATCATAACGCTACCACCTAGCTGCAATCATCGAACTTCATATCTTGGTTCATCATGACAATCTCTACAGGACCTGTGCATTTTCAAAAAGGGCAACCGGAGGGGGCATGGTGTTTATAAAACACATCTTGTTTTTAAAGGATTGGGAATTTTTATCTGTGAATTAGGAAAAAAAGATACTATTTTCCATTGGGAATATAACCGAATTTCGGCTATAAAATCACCCCAAAAACATCCCTGGTTTAGTTTTCATTTTGCCTATATGTTTTATGTGAAAAATGTAGCGAACTATAGCAAACGTCTATAATACGGTCTGTCTGTCCAGAAGCATGACTGCTCTGTAACTTTGTCATTCATTTGAGGATTTTGTAACAACTTACCACAGATGTTTATCGTCATTAGACATGTGTCACATACAACTCCCATGGCAGTAGTTCCAAGATCAAGGTCATGCTCGGTGTTCAAAGGTTATAAATTTGGTCTTTTTTGCCGTGTCTGTTCTACAACTTTGACATTCATTGGAGGACTTTATAATTACTTACCATAAGACTGTCAAATCATAAACCAACTTAAATGTTTTTATCAATTATCATAGAAGTTCAACAACTAGTCTGGTTACCATGCAGCCCCCTGCTTGTTCCTGTTCATTCTACTCTTTACAGTTAAATTTGGCTTTTGATTTTCCATAGGCTTATATAGTAAAATTTAAAAAATCTCATTGTCAGAAACTGCTATGCCTAGAGCTTAGATATTTGGTGTGAAGCATTGTCTAGTAGTGATGTACCAATGATTTGAAAACATTGATTAGCTACACATATTATAGCAGAACTTTGCGTGCCTGTATGTTAGTTAGTTAGTTTCCAAGAGGTAGTCGGCAGGACTACTTGCATATAGAAAGTGAGGAAGTCCTTGCAAATTATAGGTAGTCCTCATTTTAATACATAAATATGTGTTTGTTATTTCATTTCAATGCCTATCGAGTGTACCTTATTAGAACACAAAACAAGTATAAATGTCAGATTTTCAGAAATGTATTGAACAAAGTTAAACAGGTTACACCAGATTAGATTGAACAAAAGTTTGTAAGCTTTATAATTTGATTTACTTAAATTTATATAATTCAGGTCACCCAAATTACAGATAGCCTGACGAGATACCCAGCTTGGAAACCTAGGTAGTCATTGGAGAAGATAGGTAGCCTCGGGCTAACGGACCACTGTTAGTGTCGAGCCCTGCATCATGAGATGGTGTGTCATGCGCAAGATCCAGGTATGTAAGCTAAAGTTCAAGGTTACACTTAGATGTCAAATGTCAAAAAAGTATTATGGACCTTGTCTGGGTTGTATCTCCGTTATACATTGACTTATTTGAAAATGACTTGGCATAATACTATGAGACCATATGTCCTGTGCAACACACAGATCCATAATTCAAAGGTCAAGATTACACATTCGGTCAAATACATTTTCCTTGTCTGGCCTGTGACTTCTGTTTGCATTCTAGGACTTTGAAATAAATTGGTATAAAAGTTTTCTTCAGTGAAATGATGTGATGTGAATATCACCCGTATTTGTAGTTCAAAGGTCATGTTCACAGCGGGCTCGATATTTGCTTCAAAAACTTCAGACAGTTTCTGTTTAGAGGGTGATGAGTGAAAGTGTACTTATCAAGAACCATATCATGCATTTTGACTAAATCATCCCCCTTTTCAACTTAGAAAATTGTCACTTTTACTGCTACTTAAAATTATTTTGAGAGTATAAAAGGGAACCACATGAAACTTGGAATATTAGTAGGATGTGATGAGTGGAAATGTGCTTATCATGACCTATAACTCTTATCGTGCATTTTGACAGAATTATCCCCCTTTTTTTAATTAAAAAAATGGTCACTTTTACTGTTACTTAAAACATATGAAAGGTATTTTGCTGTAATGTGTTTTGCAGTGGATTTGCTACAAAATACCATTCATTTATGCTTCCTTCATGCTTTATCTGCTTTAACTGACCAACAAAAATACTGAGCAGTTATCAGTTCGACAAATTTGCTTGTTTAAGATTTAAATGTTGTGTTATTATGACTTGTTTGAAATTGATTTATATATACAAATATGAAACACCTTATATTCTATCTTTTGTACATCAAAAAGGGAACTGAACAATGTACAGTACATGTTGAATTTCTAAACTGATTATAATCTATGAAATCGGATCGGAAGCCATAACCAATTTCAACCAATGATTGATTATGATTTCCAACAGATGTCACATCACTATCGTATAGTGGACCTCTACCAAGTTTGTTTAAATTATGGCTCTCATGGTTAAAAGTTGGTCCCACTGAGGGGTCACTTGATTTTAAATAGGCTTATGTAGGAAAGGAGATGTTCCTTCAAATTATGGTCATGGATCATAATTGGCTCTGCTTGAATGGTCACTTGGCTTATGTAGGGGAAAAAACTGAACAATTTTCTTTTCTAAAAAAAAGCAATGTGTTTTTGAATTATCTATCCTAACTTTTATTCTAAAATGATTTCTATAGTTTGGTAATGTTATACTCTCCAAATCAAATATTAAGATGAAAGTAGCCACTGTTTGTTGAAAACTGTCTTCTTACACAGTAATGTATTCTGGTTAATTCTAGTCCTGTGTGTTCCATGGTATCATTACCAATCTTTTGTTTATAATTAAATAGACAATTTATTACTTGTCATTTTTATGCCCCTGCTATTTGAAGAATGGTGGAAGGGATTGGAGTGTTATCCCTGTCTGTCTGGGCATGCATCTGTTCCTTCAAACCTTCTGGTTCTGGTTTCCGAGCAACTTATGTATAGAAAACTCACAACTTTTTAAACAATTTGTAGTAAAAATTATAGTATCAAAGAATTAATGCCTATCTGGCAATACTACTTTTGTAATAATAACATTTTTGTGTAGCATGGAGCAAATACATCAGAAAGATTGCGTGTAAGGATTCTAATACCTCTGCTATTGTTCATATTTAAATTAAACTGAGAAACAACCAATCAGATGCCTCCTTTTTAAGACTGTCAGTCAATAAATGATCAATTACACTACCTATTTGTTGAGCAAACGATTTTGAGGCTTGAGTTTTTAGCTCACATGTCACAAAGTGACAAAGTGAGCTATTAGGATCACTCTCCGTCCGGCGTCGTGCGTCGTCAAACTTTTTGTTGTGACCACACTAGGGGCCACATTTTTGGCTCAATTTTAGCAAAACTGGGTCAGAACGTTAATATCAACAAAATCTCGGACGAGTTCGATATTGGGCCAATTGGGGTCAAAAACTAGGTCACCAGGGCCAAATAAGGGAAAACCTTGTGAACACTTTAGAAATCACTGTTTTGACTTTATCTTCATGAAACTTTGTCAGAATGTTTATTTTAATAATATGTAGGTCAAGTTTGATAATGGGTCATTTCTGTAGTAAAATTAGGTCACTAGGGCAAATTGCTGGAAAACCTTGTGAACACTCTAGAAGTCACTGTTTTGATTGGATGATCATGAAACCTTGTCAGAATGTTTGTCTTCATAATATCTTGGATGAGTTTGAACATGGGTCATTTTGGGTCAAAAACTAGGTCGCTAGGTCAAATCTTATGAAAAACCATGTTAACACTGTAGATTTCACAGTTATTATTGGATCTTACCAAACTTTGTCAAATCGTTTGTTTTAATGATATGTGGGTCAAGGATGAACATGGGTCAGCCGGGTTCAAAAACTGGGTCACAAGGTCAAATCTTAGGTAAAAATCTTGTAAAAGCTCTTAATGTCATGGTTTTGATTAGATCTTGGCCAAACCTCGTCAGATTGTTTGTCTTAATGATATTAAGGACAAGTTCAAATATGGGTCACCTAGGGTAAAAAACCAGGTCACAAGGTCAAATCTTAGGAAAACCTTATTAACACTGTAGATGTCAAATTTTGATCGTATCTTCACCAAACCTAGTCAGACTGTTTGTCTTAATGATATGTAAGACAAATTCGAACATAGGTCGTCTGGGGTCAAAAACTAGGTCACCGGTTCAAAACAATGTTTTAATGAGTGAACAGTGATTGTCATGTGAGCGATATAGGGCCATCTTGGCCCTCTTGTTTAGTTTTGTACTTTTCAGAAAGTCTCAGTTTAGACTCCCATGCCAGTGATCATAATTGGACTAGGAACTGGTATTGCACCATTCAAACGATTCCTACAAAAAAGACACTTCATGAAGACTAAAGGTACTTTCCTTTGCATTTCAAACATGTATTATTTACTTTGCATCCTGTCTGTCATATGTACATCTGTCCATCCGTCTGTGCGTCAACAATTGCTTTAAACAACATCTCCTTCTTAAGCAGTTGGCAAATTTCAACGAAACTTTACAGGGATATTCCTTGCATGAAGCTCTTCCAAAGTTGTTTAAAAAAATTAAATTTCATTGAAAACTCAGGTTGTCAGGGCAACCAGTAGGAAAAACTTCTTGTCTGAAACCATAGGGCGTAGAGCATAGATATTTGGTCATATTTGCATCGTCTAGTAGACCTCTATCAAGTTTGTTCAAATCATGTCCCTGTAGTCAAAATTGGCTCCGACCAAGGGGTAACATAGACTTATATAGGTAAATTTTTAAAAAAGTCATCTTGTCAAAACTACAATGCATAGAGCTTAGATATTTGGTGAGTTGCATTTTCTAGTAGACCTCTACCAAGTTTGTGCAAATTATCGTTCTGGAGGCAAAATTGTCCCTGCCCCAGGGTTTACTCTACATTATATAGGAACATTTCTAAAAAAATATTGTCCGAAACTACAAGGCTTAGAGCTTAGATATTTTGTATGTACCATTGTCTAGTGGACCTCTACCAAGTTTGTTCAAATTATGACTCTGGGGTCAAAATGGGCCACGCCCCCTGGGTCACTTGATTTATATAGGCTTACATAGGAATATTTAAAGTCTTGTCCAAAACCACAAGGCCTAGAGCTTAGATATGTTTTATGTAGCACTGTCTGGTTGACTTCTACCAAGTGAGTTCAAATTATGTCCCAGGGTAAAAAATTTGCCCCGCCTCAAGGTTTACTCTATCTTATTTAGGCTTATATGCATGTATAGGAAAATGTCCTTGTCAGATACTACATTGCCTAGACTTATGATATTTTGTGTGTAGCAAGATTGGTCAAGTTTTGGGGTCAAAATTGACTCTGCCCCGGGGTTGACTTTATTTTACTTGGGCTTATATTGGAAAATTGTAAAAAATCTTGTCAGAACCTACAATGCCTGGAGCTCAGATATTTGGGAGGTAGCTTTATCTGGTGGACCTCTGCCAAGTTTGTTCATATTATGGCTCTGGAGTATACATTGGCCACGCCCCAGGATCACTTGATTTTACATAGGCTCATATAGGGGAAAAAAGAAAAATGTTCATCTCAAGAACAAAAATAATTGTTAAAATTCCCAACCTACCCAATCTATTCTATTTTCAATGAGCATGTATCCAGAAACAAATTTATTATTTTTTCAGCCTTAGTTATTTATATACTTTATATTTTTATGCCCCGCCATGAAATGGCGGATATCATTATAGTGATTACCCTGTCCATTGGTGTGTGTGTGTGCGTGTGTTTGTTTGTGTGTTACGGCCTTTTCGTGTCCGGCTCATAACTTTGTCATGCATAATTGGATTTTGAAATAATTTGGCACAAATGTTCAGCATAACAACATGACCTGTCATGTGCAACAACTGTGTCGCTTGCTGAAAGGTCAAGGTCACAGTTGACACTTAAAGCATTATATGTATATTTTTGTGTCCGGCTTATAACTTTGTCATGCATGATTGGATTTTTAAATAAACTGGCACGAATGTTCATCCTATTAAGACGATGTGAAATGGCGGCGGCATCCATGTCCTCTGGACACATTTCTAGTTATACAAAATGTATTTACAAGCATGGAAAATGAGTGCAATGACAACATAATATGCCTGTTACAACAAAACAAGCCATTTGGCTGAATGAAGTCTTTGATGGTTCTATTTGTCTGTGGTTTTATCCATATATCGATTTGAATCAGGAACAAACATGCTACCTTCTGCCATATTTGTATATGTTAATATGATTGTATAGCAAGATTTTTATTTACTGAATAATTTACCTTTGTTCAGGTAAACCTGGTCGGAGATGCAGTCCTGTATTTTGGATTTTGGTCGTCAAAAAAAGTGGAAGATTTCATCTAAGAAGACAAGCTTCGCAAGTACCAATTGAATGTTACACTGACTCAACAGCATCTGTCCTTTTGGTACTCATACAGGATATTAAAAATCTTCTTGACCAAAAGCTCAATATATAAGCCTGTTGAGAATGTTAAGTTATTCTGGGGTCAAATTTCGTGCAGTCCCAGTTTTCTTTTAAGTGACATGCTTAGATATCTTAAGTGTGTGGTAGTATCTTGTGGTTCTCAACTCAGAATTATCAAATTATGCTTCTTTGTTGAAATTGGTTCTGCCCTTTAAATAGTTATTTGTTTACTAGTACTTAGTTATCAGTTCATAAGATTATTCTGGTGAGCAGTTTTTAGGGCCATCATGGCCCCATATATAAATATGTTACAACTTTCTGTTTAAAACGCTTTTTCCAGAAGTGACTTACTAGTATCTATAGATAGCCCAGCACTGCTAGTGTTGATCTAATGAGCATAATTGTAGATACAAGATACATTGACATGATTGTTTACTTTAGAATGCCAAAACAAAACTAATTATAATTGCAGGTTCATAGTTGGATTTCCTCAAGCAATGGTAATATGTCATTGTGCACCCATTAATTGATCTCTCCCAGACCTTCTATCAGTAAACATCATCTCGCCACACAGGTAATTTGCCTTATTATACTCCCCCACTGAAATAATGGGGGCTATATATGAGTCACTTTGTCTGTTTGTCAGTCCGTCTGTCTGTCCCGAATCGTTTCCGCTCTGTAACTTTGTCATACATGGTAGGATTTCTGTTATAACTTTACACTGGGCCGGTTAACAGACTTGTTCCCAATATCCACCGGCCTGTCCCAATTCAAGCACAGACCTGTACTAATTTGATCAATATTGCCCATTTCCCAATTTACTTTTAAAATATCAATTAATATCATCCAAAACCGCCTAATATTCACAATTTCCAAGAAAGATTTTACTCCCAATAAGAGCATTTTCACATGTACGATGTTAGATTGAATAATTCTGAGTATGAATTTAAATAGTTAGACTGGTTTGCCATATAATTACAACAAAACATGTGACGCTGGAAAAGAAACCAGTTGATTTTCCAAAAATCAGTCAAACCGAAAGTATGATGAATGCAACATCTCCTAAATCCCCTTCTGGAGAATTTTATGTTCTTGAAAAATATTTTTGAAAAAAAAATCATGAAATTGACCTGAAGGAGAGCTCGTTTTGCAATCATGAAGTTCCGTCGCCGTACAATAACCTATTCATAATCAAATGTGGGTAGGATATGTGGCCTGTTCCTATTGAGAACCCTGGTCTGTATAATAACTTACCACTATAGTTAACCACTAATGGACAATGAGTCGTGAGCAACTCCCTTGGCTTTAGCTCTTAGGTCTATGCAGCATGTGGGTGTATTTGTCACCTTGTGACAGCTCTTCGTTTTTGTATGAAATCATTTAGTAAGTATATTGCTTATATCCGTTAACCAGGTCCTCAGATTTGATTGGAAGGTTCATCATCACATGTATTATGACCTTATTGACTTGATGAGACATTAACATCATGTACAAGTTTTCACAGTTCTTTTAATTACATCAATTATTAACCAGGTCACTTAATTTTACATAGGCTCATGATAATTTCTCTTAGAGTCTTTTTATCTGGTGAGCGATATAGTGCCATCATGGCTCTCTTGTTACTTAAATCTTAGCCTATGTAGGTTTCCGATCAATAACTCGAGAAATATTTCATGGATTTGTTTCATATTTTACATAGAGATGTGTAATAATGAAACACAGGTGAAGTTTGATTTCTGTTGAAATTAAAATATTACAGGAGTTATGACCCCTTAAGGCTTACCACTGAGCTGGCATTTAAGTCCTCCAGACACATTTCTAGTTTAGTTATAATTTCTGGCAACCCTGATTAAGTGTTCCTTCATTTAGCAAATATTAAGAAAAAGTTCTTGTAAAGTTAAGATCTTGTTTTTAATTAGGTTTTAAGATGGATATTTTCTTTGTAAGTTTTCTTCTACCATTTGTAAATTACAGGGACATCCACGCCAACATGGAAAATCTGTATATCATGTCAAAGTGTAAGATGTTGTACAATGAAGGTGAATGTGGTCTTCACATTAGGAAGTCACGTTTTACAGTGTGCGTTTGATGTACAAAAATGTATATATGAATTGTTTCCTTCTATTATTTTCACAACCTTATCACTATACATATAATGACATATTGGTGACTACAAAACACATCATTTGTATGATGAATTTGTATTTTTAGTCACTTTTAAGAACTTGAATGTTGATGTGTACATATATTTTGTATATTAAATTTAAGTATTCATGTTTTATTAAGAAATTTTGTTTCACAAGAAATATCTTTTAAAAAAGAGAATTGGCGTGTATACAGTAGAAAATTAGTACTTAGAAAACTTAACACAGCAGATTATCTCATGTATTCAAATAACTAGAATAAGATAAAATGGTTTACTTTTTACAAATGTCTGTGTATACAATAACATTGCTCACCTAAAAATTGAACTATGTGTGACCTTCTCCAGCATAATAACAGTTAAGGCTATAGACAAAAAATATTTAGTTAAAATTGTACATACTATTTTTCATTAAATTAGATTATATATAATGTATTTATCTTATTTACTGTATATGAATTCCACATTGTGTGTGATTTCAAAGACGGGACGTATTATGTGAAACCCCATGGCTGGCGGGTTGCGGCAGCGTCCAGCACATTGTCCAGACTCTAATTCAAGTAGTGTACATCAGATCTTCACCAAACTTGGTCAGAAGTTGCATCTAGTTGATACTAGGTCAAGTTCGAATATGGGTCATGCTGGGTCAAAAACTAGGTCATGGGGTCACTAAGTGCATTTTAAACATTCAACATGTTGTCTGGACTCTAATTCAAATAGTTTTCATCCGATCTTCACCAAACTTGGTCCGTAGTTGCATCTAGATGATATCTAGGTCAAGTCGAATATGGGTTATGTCGGGTCAAAAACTAGGTCATATGGTCACTTAGTGCATTTTCAACATTCAACATGATATACTGACTCTTATTCAAATAGTGTACATTAGATCTTCAACACCGAACTTGGTCAGAAGTTGCATCTACATGATATCTAGGTCAACTTCCAATATGGATTATTTAGGGTAAAAAACTGGTTCACAGGGTCACTAAGTGCTTTTAAACATTCAGCATAATTACCAATCGATCTTCACCAAACTGTAAATATATTTCTGGGCACAAGATATTGGTCAAGTTCAATAACCAGCATAATTGCCCCAGGGACTTGTCAGTTATGCCCCTTGATACATTGAAAATTGACTATTATAAAAAATGAAGTGTGCTGGAATTAATTGTTTATATTTCTCAGATCACAAGGTGGTCTGGATTTCGATGAAAGATGTGAATGGTGCTACATATCATATTTATAAAATGTTGCTTATTTTAAAAAAGAGATATAATTTGCCACCCATGGTATCCCAAACCTTTAGACGGGCATATTTTGTGAAATTTTGCATTCTTGTTCATGGTTTAAACGTTTTGATATTTAATGTATGGTTGTATTGATGACTGTTTGGCTTTTATTATTGCATTATTTTCAGAGGCAGTAAAACAAATAATGATGCCCTAAAAATTTGTAACGAAATAGCCTTTTACCAAAGAGAAAAACTCCTACTTCAGCTGAAGATTTTGTATCTAACAATTTCATTGCATGGTTACCAATGTAGGTCAAAATCAATTTTTATACAGCTGCGCCGAAAAAAAATGGAAAATTTTACCATTACAATGAGTATGTTTTTCAGCTGAATACTGCATTTTCTGTTGGATTAGAATACTCATAATTAATAAATTATATTTCTATGATCAAGTCATGCATTTTGTATTTTATTTGTTGTATTTTATGAAAAAATAGTTTTGTTTGTATTATTTTGTGTGTTTTCATACTAGCATGTACATTTGTGTATGATATGAATATAATTGAAAGTTTAAACTATACATGTGTCTGTTATTCTTTTTTATATCCACTAAGAACTATTTTGGGTCCTATTTGTGTTGGTTGATGTTGATTCAATACCAGCTTTATACTGAAGAACAAGAAGTCGTCTGATAAAAGTGTAATCTTCATATAGTTGGAAGTAATTCGACATGTAATGATATTCTTCTAAAGAAATGCAATGATTATGCAAATAATACATTATAATTCATTACTACAAAATATTACAACTCCGTGGTCGAGTGTCGATGACTTCAAATCACAGTAACCTCATTGATAGAGGGTATACCCACTATAGTGGGTACGAGTCCAGCTACCGACCATAATTATGTCTTTATGTTAGAAAGTAGGAAGTTGCTTTTTCCCGGAGTTGAGTAGGAGTACTTTATTACAACTTTACGGGACATAGTGAAAGGACGACATTGTGATTCTAAGATGGCAGAGCAGCTAATTAGCTAGTACTTAAACATGAAACAAAATACTAGTAGTAGGTGACCATGAACATTTTATGGGGATATAACATTGATGATATGTAAACTACTAAACTGTGAAGTTCATCATACGACAATATTTAGCGTGGAAGTCCAGTTTGAGCCTAGGTTGTCCAGCATGGACGGAAATGGTTCAGGTATAACATGTATATGATTTGATAGCAGTAACTCATATGTGTAATGGTTGAAGAATATAGAGGGATAAAACTCGCTTTTTATGTTAATTTTACGTTAAAGGTATTCCGTGCAGAGAACCCTAATGAAAGCCGAGTGGAAAATCGCATTATTCGCATAATATGTAAGATGTGCCGAATGAATAAACCTAGAAGTGTTGCGTTGTCAAGAATGGACATTTCTAGCACAATGATATCGAAAATCGGCCAAGGATGAAAATACAGACTCGACGATTTATTTCATGGCGGAAGCGAGGCCGTAGTAATGTAAAATTTCGACTTATGTGCCAAGCTTGATATTAACCAATAGTAGCCCTAGTATATCGGCTTTTCGGTTGGCTGATTTCGTGAATGAATTCGGAGGGACCATCTCTCAAACTGTGCAAGGACGGAGCCAAGTCGAAAAATGTATCGCCGTCACCAAACAGTCTAATTAGTTGGACTAAACCAAGAGATACGGGTGAGATGAATGTTAAGATATTTTTACCATGGCCTTGACCATAAACAGCTAGTATTCTCCAGAGAAATAAATTGTGTACCTGAACTTTGACGTTGTCAGGTATTTTTAGAACCTTACACGTCCACAAAATTCATTGGCGAGGGGGGCAGTGTTGATAGAAAGGTTAGAGATTAACACATTCCTTCTCTTGCAGAATTTTGCATTATTCATCTTGTGTACTTTAACAGTAGACTGATACTAAGTAACATTAAATGTACAAGTGTTACACACAGACATGCGCTCTGTTGGTTCAACACTCGTATCTCTCATACAATATTGTTTTCAATATCATATTAGTACTTCTCATATTATCGCATTCCGTTTTATTGGTGTATATAATTAACTGCCTACTGCACAAGTATTGAAACAAGATTAATGTTTTATCATGGACTTTTGTAATTTTTTGTTTTGTTTATCATGGTTGTTTTTGTTTCAACATACACTGATATAAATGTTACAATTAATGTCGTTCAATATTTCAGTTGTATAATAATAAACCTTTAATCAGCTCCATTATACCAGTCTGACATTGTGAAGACTTCATGTAGTTTGTATGTCAATATCACAATAAACTCTTGAATTATAATTGAATTGTAAAATTTATTTGTTAAATTATCAACATAAACACAGTGTAATAAAAACAATTTAGCAGTAGAACAACAAGTAAACAAGAAGTGAAAAACGAATGACCCCTCGTGACCTTGACCTCAAAATCAATAGGGGTCATGTACATGTGATGACCAATCTCCAAACCAAATCTGAACAGCTTAAGCCAAATCGTTCTCTAGTTATTGGTCAGACGAGGTTTGGTTATGGACTGAATGACCGACATGTGGAAAGCAATATACCCACTATTCTTAGAAAGGGGGCGTAGTTAAAAAACGGAAAAATAAAACAAACACATTTAACATTGAACCATTATTAACATTGGATTGTGTATATGCACAACCACCTCACATATACCTCCAACTCCCTGCTAATCCCCATCCCTTAACCCATCACCACCCCTTAACCTCATCACCACACACCAACCCTTAACCTCATAACCACACACCAACCCTTAACCTCATCACCACACACCACCCCTTAACCTCATCACCACACACCAACCCTTAACCTCATCACCACACACCATCCCTTAACCTCATCACCACACACCAACCCTTAACCTCATCACCACACACCAACTCTTAACCTCATCACCCCTTAACCACACTACAACCCTTAACCTCATCACCACACACCAACCCTTAACCTCATCACCACACACCAACCCTTAACCTCATCACCACACACCAACTCTTAACCTGATCACCCCTTAACCACACTACAACCCTTAACCTCATCACCACACACCAACCCTTAACCTCATCACCACACACCAACCCTTAACCTCATCACCACACACCAACCCTTAACCTCATCACCACACACCAACTCTTAACCTCATCACCACACACCAACCCTTAACCTCATCACCACACACCAACCCTTAACCTCATCACCACACACCAACCCTTAACCTCATCACCACACACCAACCCTTAACCTCATCACCACACACCAACCCTTAACCTCATCACCACACACCAACTCTTAACCTCATCACCACACACCAACCCTTAACCTCATCACCCCTTAACCACACTACAACCCTTAACCTCATCACCACACACCAACCCTTAACCTCATCACCACACACCAACCCTTAACCTCATCACCACACACCAACTCTTACCCTCATCACCACACACCAACCCTTAACCTCATCACCACACACCAACCCTTAACCTCATCACCACACACCAACCCTTAACCTCATCACCATACACCAACTCTTAACCTCATCACCACACACCAACCCTTAACCTCATCACCATAACCAACTCTTAACCGCATCACCACACACCAACTCTTAACCTCATCACCACACACCAACCCTTAACCTCATCACCCCTTAACCACACTACAACCCTTAACCTCATCACCACACACCAACCCTTAACCTCATCACCACACACCAACCCTTAACCTCATCACCCCTTAACCACACACCAACCCTTAACCTCATCACCACACACCAACCCTTAACCTCATCACCACACACCAACCCTTAACCTCATCACCTCACACCAACCCTTAACCTCATCACCACACACCAACCCTTAACCTCATCACCCCTTAACCACACTACAACCCTTAACCTCATCACCCCTTAACCACACTACAACCCTTAACCTCATCACAACACACCTATTTACCCTTTACCATATCACCAAACACTCCTGCATACGCATGTATATACACACACAAAACAAAACACAAACAAAATAATGCATTTCACACAACTGACAATTATGTTGAATGCTTTTTGGTGGGTATTACAATATTATATTTGTAAGTTTGTAAGAAGCAAAAAATACACAAAATATCATTTAATATTATTAGAAGTACATGTAACAAAAGTAAAGAAACAATGAAGCTGAGAAAATTTCCGCCATGTACTCCCATGATTATTTGAACACAATTCAATTAATTTCAATGAAAATAACTGAAATATTGACCCCTTTTTAACGACCATGACATATCATTCTATTTCTGTATATGATAAATTTTGTCATTTTCATTGTTTTTCTACCAGAATAAAACTATTATCAACTAGAGCTGTCACAAAGGGACAAATACCCCCACATGCTGCATAAACATTGGAGCTACAGCCATGGGAGTTCACATTTGTGTTTAGTTTTTTCAAAATTCTTCGACAAATGACAATATTAAAGAGGGGACATGTCAAAAAGACCAAAATTATGACCTGTAAACTCTAAATATGACCTTGGAGCTAGGTGTGCGTGACACATTGTCTAGTGGTGGTTAACATTAGTGGTAAGTTACATAGTGGACATGATTCGAGACAGACCAACAGACTAAGTGACTCCTACATAGCCCCCACTATTTTAGTGGGGGTATAATTACACCATTATACATACATACTTCATAGCAAATTAGCATTTATAGCCCATGGCCATTTACAACAGATATTGCACAGACATGCACATAAGTACAGTTGCAGAAATATATAATAAATAATTAAAAACAAATGCAGATACAATGAAGCTGTGAAAACTTTCACAAATATACTACCATGATTATTTTGATACAATTCAATTGTTACATATAATGTTAAATTTAATGCTAAAAAATGGATTGTTTAACATACAACTAGAAATGTGTCCATAGGACACAGATGCACCACTGTAATATTCTAGTCATAGTACACTATACTTGACACAAGATCTTCATATATGTACTACCAAAATAATAATTCAAGGGCAACTAACTCCAGAGTCTTCAGCCTTTGACAGAGTTAAAATCCTTTGACTACAACTTCAGAATGTTTATTAACATTTCTGTACAGTTCCTTAACTTCACACCAAACATTCTTGAAGATTTTCAGATGGATAGACTGATGGACAGACAAGGGTAAACTTACATGCCCCCCATCTTTCAGAGTGGGGGCACAATATGTTGATATCAGAATACAAAGGTATGAGATTTGACCAAAAAAATATCAATGAAAATACAACTACAATAGACAATCAATATGAACATAAGGATATATTACAGCTCTAAATACCAAAGTTGATTAAGGATGTTTGCAAAGTGACAAAGTGAAATGATGTAAACCATCTGAAAATATGTATGTGTTATGGTCCTTTAAACTTAATACAAGTACTGATACTTGTACATACACACACTAAAGAAATTGATATGAATATTCATAGTTTGTTGAGCAAAAATCCACCTAAATTTATTTTAAACATATTTTACTTAAAGAAAGAGTTATGGTTTCCAATAGAACTGTCAGACCAATCCGGCTAAAGCTATTCTTATTTTCTTTTTGTACAGAGAATTTTTTCTTTCATTCCATTCATGTAGGAAGAATCGAAGATAAAAACAAAAATGAGTTTGAGACATTTGTCTAGCAGACTTTTTTATACACTGAATAAAGCTATTGAACTGTTCACAGATTTCTGAATTTACTGACTCAAACCCTTGAAGTCTACTTGATTTAAAAGCACTAGAACATTTGTGTGCATAGCCATGAAAGATATCATGAAAAAATCGGACATTTTTGTAAAACCCACTCTCTCTGTTAAGGCAATATTCCTGCAAATTACAAGCAAAATCATAAAATATATCTTGAGGTGGTTTTTCTAAATAAGAGTTAAGTGAGGCTGCTGGATCTTTCCTCCCTTCAGCCCCTGTCATATGGAATCCATAACAATGACCATGGTCAGCACAAAACCAAAGAAATAAATTAGAAGTGCCAGGAGCAGAATGTTGAATTTTTGAATAAATCTTTTGACATCTTTCAAATTCCAATGCATCATCATCATGATCATTATTCCTCCTAGCATTGTTATCATTATCTATTGTATATTTTCTACAATTTCTTAATTTCAAACCTGACTCATTAAAATAGTATGCCGTGCCAAATTTAGCGGGATTATATGTCTCAGGCTGAGGAATTGCTGGTTCTGGTTCATTTACATCAATGCAAAGTGATTCATTTATCAAATACTGTAGTAGAAGTCTAATATCATTTGGAAGAATATTCTCATGGCAAAGCATGGATTCACATATAAGATCTCTAAGCTCTGGAGCATAAGTTCGCATCTCATTCATTATAATATTAAATTGAGAGCCATCAGACTCAGGATTATCAACAAACTCTTGTAATTTGGTACAGAAAGAAGGTGGTAAAAGGCTTGTTATGGATGCTGTACTACTGAGCATTTTCAATACATGTGCATATGCCAACTTTTCAAATTCAGTCATTGTAAAAAAACGTTCAAACGATGCAGAACTTCAAGGGGCAAAACAGTTTTTACAGAATCAATTTTCAAATCTAGTTCAGCAGGATTTATAGTATCTTTATCATCAAGATCTCCAATTTCTCTTCTAGCTAAATAATCTAAAGTTGTTCGATTTGCTATCATCTGCTGTTTATTTATTCCATTCATATTTTTTAGAAAGCAACGGTCCATTCGACGATGAAGTGTAGATTGAATGAGACTATTCGGAATGGTTGTATTAATTTCTACATAATTAGCATGTCTAAAGCCTACACCTACTCTTGTACCATCACAACAGAGTCGTTTGGGTTCAAATCCACAAACATCACATGGCTTACGAAAATCTATCTTCATACAAGCAGCCCAACTAAACCACCAATTTATAAAAACTTTGGAGTCCATGAATTTAGCCTCATCATTCCTAAGCCTGTAAGTTTCAGTTTTTAATTGACAAAATGATGAAAAAGTAATACCTGAATTAATAACCATTGAAACAAACTCCCACCCTATTTCATCCCCTGCTGCTGTGTCTCTACTTAGAACATGAACACCTATGGATTGACCCTCATCCCAAAATAATTTGCATTGATTTTCAGAGCTGTAACATATCCTATAATGAATTTCACATTTTACAGGCGCAAATTGTGTGTAAATTGTCAAAAGTCTCTTTTTTTCATTCACAGTAATTCCGTTTTCACTAAATTGATGATCATCTTCTCTCTTCAGCCAGCCAGCACTACAACTGCAATTGTCTTCAGGAATATCTGGAAATAAACTTGGGCCTTTTAAGCATCCATCTGAATATCTTTGTAAATTATCATCGTTCCATTTATCACGGGCCAAAACATTATGTTTTAAAATGGCATTATCTTTTTTGAGTGGAGAATGTGTACTCTTGCATTTAAAATACCAAAGTCCAGTTGAGGCATTAAAATTTTCATCCTCAGTGTCTGCTATATCAGTATTAAGATTTAGATTATTATTGTCTTCAGTAGTGTTGTCATCAATGAAAGAGTTAGATGATGGTATATTAATTGCACTCTGATTATCTAATAAATCTTGCCAAAACTCAGTATGCTGTTTTAAAATGGCTAAATGCTTACAAACATTGGAAGTTGTCAAATATGTCACATTTTTCTTATGACCACGGAGAGATCTACATTTTCCATTAAGGCATGAGACAATGTAATTATCTGTTCTCTGATTGTATGTTAAATGTACAAATACTGGCATATCATCCCCTTCTACTAATACTATATACTTACGTGTATCTCTAAATCGTGAAATTTCGATAATGTCCTTACCTTTATATTTCAATGCATCAGCGACAAACTGATCCATTCTAGTTTCTACATTACCTGACCTTATTGCTGGCATAACCATCTTCTTCAAAAACTTACAATGCATGCATGTCACACAGTTATCTCCAGCTGCATCTAAAACAATAAAGTCTTCATGAATTTTAGCACAATTCTTAAGATTTATCAATGTGTTAAAAGCATTACAACTGCAATAAAAGTAATCACCTACTTCTTGTGGGAGCCTTGCTGTATATACAAAATCATTGTGTTTAAAAGAAGCATCTATATCACTATAATCATTTAAACAACAAATAAGTGCGCCATTATCATCGCAAGACTGAATTGCCATTTTACCGTGATCTAAAAGCATACAGCAAAAGTTATCAAAGATATTTATTGGAATTGTACTGGAGGACTCTGAACTTATAGAATCTGATATTAATTGACTCTCCAAGTCCTTTTTGGTTACTACTACACCCTGTATTCTATGTGGCTGTCTTTTCCTCTTCTTTGTAGCTGGTGTAATATTAGGAATCTCCACTTCAGGACCTTCAACAGATAAGCCATTTAATTCTGGAAAATATTTAACGAAGAAAGAAATTAAAGCACTGTAGTCATTATTAAGATAGAAGTTAATGGTTCTGTTTCTTAAAGAACTTGCAACCGAAACATTGAAGGGAAAATTAGATTCAAACCGTGCAGATCGTTTAAACAAGTTTGATTTCCGTTTAATATTACCAGACAAGCAATTCATTGTTATAGACTGTTGCAGTAAGTTCTTTTGTGCAACTATTGGTTCTTTAAAAATGTTTTTTGAAGATATATCATTTTCATCATTTAGCTTGTGAAGTCTAAAGTCAAGTAAATAACTCTTAAAATCAACATATGAACATGTTTCTCTGGATAATTCCAGAAACATATCTGCTGGATTGTCAACAGTTACCTTACTCTTAAATGGTAAAACATGTACACAAGAAGACTCCAATTTTATTTCTGGACAATTTTTTTTTTTTTGTAATTCTTTTGTAGCAGGAAGCATAACATTTTCTACTGAATATTTATAAATTTTATTTGGCCTATACCTTTTCACTTTCTGTACACTTGATTCCAAAGTCATTTCTTTAATATCCTCAGTTGTTATAGTATTATGTAACAAAACAGTATCATCAGTGAAATCAAATTTATTCTTAAGAATGTATAAATACCTCTGAAGCATAAAACCTAAATAGACTCCAGACTCAAAATATCTGATGTAATATATTTCTCTATTCTCAATTGTACATTTAAACACATTATACACAAAAGAACCACTGCAACAGTCTTTGAGAGATGACAAGCGTGCTGCTTCTTGCTCAAGTTTAAAAAATGAAGGTTGCGAAGATGTCACAATATCTTTGTCAGACATTATTTGTAATATTGAATTTTCAATTTTCATAGCAAGACAACAGGATGATAAATTATTCATAAGACTTTCAGACCAAGTAGAACCAAAACAAGAAGAGTGTTTTCTCTTGCTTGGTTTCCTTAATTCTGTTCCTGAAAAGAAATTGGTAGCAAGTTCAGGTCGAGATGTTGAAATTCGGTCATATTCTCCTATATTTGAGACAGTAGTATAGATAGGTCTTTGAAAAGAAGAAATATAGCTACTACAAGTTGAAGCTAACCTGGAACTATTTTCTAATGAGTCAGTACTGGTATTTACCCAATTTTCACCTAATGACATTCTTTTTTGTAAAAATGTGTCTTTCATGACATTGAATTTAAATGGATACTGTATACTTAGCCTCTCTAAATACAGCTGGTGATCATCTGCTGTGTATGTATTGGACTGCATGACAAAGTCTTCATCAAACAACAGAAACATCAATTTGGATCGCTGAAAGAAATCTATCTTCGTTGAATTTCAAGAAGGCATACATGTGAAAATATTTCAAACTAGAACTATCACTAAAGGTGATGAATACCCCCAGATGCGGCCTTGACACAGTTATTGTTACATTTTACAGAGGGAAATATAATGAATTTTCATTTTTTTAATACCTGCAAATTGTTGCTTAGATATATCCCGACCAGTTTCTAAATATACATTATATAAAAAATAACAAAGGGCCATAACTCATTAAAATTTACTTGGACAAAACCTGTTGTGGACATGTACAACTTGGCAAACTATTTATCACTTCTAAGAAGTTTCAATGAATTCCTGCATGTAGTTGCTGAGAAATGGTACAGACAAAATTTACCTATTTGTATAAAACAAAGGGCCATAACTCAGTGAAAATTAATCCAAACAAAACCTGGTTATTGCATGCACAACTTGGTTTACTTTTTATAACTTCTGTGAAGTTTCATTGAATTCCTATGAGTAGTTACTGAGATAATGTATATACACTGTATAAAAAACAACAAAGGGCCATAACTCAATGAAAATTTAACCAACCAAGACAAGCTTAATGCATGCACAACTAAGCTAACTACTCATCACTTCTGAGAAGTTTTATTGAATTCCTGGCAGTAGTCAATGAGAAATAGCCAGGACAAAATTTGCCTATTGTATATACTGTATAAAAACAACAAAGGGCTATAACTCAGTGAAAATTAATTCGAACGAATAATGCTTTAAGCATGCACAACTAGGCTTACTACTGATCACTTCTGTGAAGTTTCGTTGAAATACTGTGAGTAGTTGCTGAGAAATTGTCCGGACAAAATTTGCCTATTATATATACTGTATTAAAACAACAAAGGGGTATAACTCAGTGATAATTAATCCGAAAAAAAATTGCTTTAAGCTAGCACAACTAGGCTTACTACTGATCACTTCTGTGAAGTTTTATTGAAATCCTGTAAGTAGTTGCTGAGAAATTCTCCGGACAAATTGTGTCTACAGACGCACGGACCGACCGTCAAGCGTGAATCCAATATAGCCCCCATAATATCTGGGGGTATAATTACGGAAAATCAAGGCATTGTGAGGAGTCATTACAAAGCTTCAATAAGAAACTTAACTAGACTCATGCTGATCTATTACTTGATTTGATAAACACTGTTTTGAAAAGAATATACAGTAAATAAAATGATGCCTTACCAAGTGTCTTGGACAGAGTTGTAAGTTAGTTGTTTTCTCATTGAGTTGTCCTGATGGAAGGCTTCTGTACCCGTCTTCAATGGATGGAAAGAATTCTTTCTACAATTAGAAAAATAATTCTCTGTACCAGAAAAGCAACAACACATAAATGAAACTCTGAAACACACATTTCCAAAACCCAATTTAATATTGAATTACAATAGCATGTTATACAAATTTAACAAAAACTTACGTTGTATAAATGTTGCAATGCATGGACCTCCAGAGAGGCTAAATCAGATTTGAATACATCACAGCCAGCCCATTTGCAAACCCTATCCTTGGAGACATGCTGGATAATGTGGATATCAAGCTCTCCAATTGATGAGAATACCATGGAACACTCATCCCAATTACAAGTATAAGTCTGTAAAGAATAAATAAACATTTCAATTTGCAAGTTTTCTTATTTCCTTCATCTGTCTATGTTAAGAATGAATAAGTGAATCCACCCAACTAACAACTTACAAATCTGAGTGTCATTAGAGATCAAACTATTTAGTTCATATAGTACTTTAAACAAGAAATATACAGACAAAAAGCACTGCCCTTCAATAGAAATAGAAATAAAACAATGATAAATACAAAGATAAAACTATTACAGGGCCAGGGTTTTGCTCAACATCATTTGATAGAAGTAGGCATAGTCTGGCAGTGTCAGCATCTTCCTGTATGTCCAACTGCATTTCTGAAAAAATAAACATTCATTTAAAAGCATCTAACATCTGATAGTTATTAGAAAAACATACATGCTGTTAGCAATACTGATTTCTATGATGAAATAATTTTCATTTCATACTGATTTCATATACTGTTGTTGTATGCCATTACAGATAGTAATATAGCAAAAAAATATCAAGTTTCTTTTATTTGTATATTGAATTGCAGAATTCCAACAGTATTTCACTATGTCCAGCTTTATTGTGTTACAAGCGGTATTTCATTTATGTCTAATTAGTGTATTGTTGGTTGTTTTGACACATCATTTACATGTATGAAATAGTTTTAATCGTCACTCAACTAACATGACAGATAACACAATGTTTCAAGATTAATGCTGTTTACATGTATACCTTCGCAAGTATGCTGACTGCTGTATAAATCACTACATATTGGATCAACAGATTTGGGACTTTCTTCCTGCAGATATAAGAAACAATGTCTTACAGATTTAATACATAACTTATAAAACACTAGAGCTTTGTCACAGTGATCAATTAATCCCACATGCATGATGCTGTTTAAAATCTGAGGTATAAAGGGTTTTCAGAAAATGTTATTGGATATTACTTAAAGATGCAAACTTAATTTCCTTCGAGAGGCAGTTCCACACATGACACACCATCACATGTTGGTGAACATTCCTGCCATTTCTGTATTTCCAGAATTCATCAATAGATGTCCAAATCACTGAGTGGGCATGAAAAATGGATGACATAGTGATTGAGCAGACATGAAAATACCCTTTTAACCTTTAACCTCTAAGTGTACAGACTTATGACGTTGCGCATGACACATCGCCACATATTATTCAACATTCCTGCCATGAAGGAGCATTTCTGCCATGAGGTTCTGAAGTCCGCCCATAGAAGACCAAATTACTGAGCATACACAAAAAAATATCAAATTTTATAACCTTTAACCTTAGAGTAACATATTAATGAACATTTCTGACATGTATTTCAACAATCAACCAATGGACAACAGTTTTCAACTGGACAGTTGTATGCAGCACCATCAAGGAAGACTCCAGTGTAAGACTGAAGATACAGTGTGCAAAGATCAATGCAAACTACATACTGTTTCTGCTGGTGGTATGCAAATATTCCGACTAGGTCTCACTCTCTTCTCCTCTGGTTTGTAGAAATGGGAACCGTGTCGTCGGATGATGTGGTCTAGAAGAAAATCATCCCGTGAACACTTCACCTGACAATCTGGGCAGAACAACCAAACCATCTGTCAAGAAAAATGTAAATGTTACCAATACTTAGAATAAGTAGAGCTATCACATGATGACAAATACCCCCACATGCCTCATGGACCTAAGAGCTACATTGATGGGATTTGCGTGAGACACATTGTAGACAATTGTAGGTTATAACAAAATCTTCCGATGAATTACAAAGTTACAGAGAGGACACGGCTAAAAAGCTAAATTATGACTTTTGAACTCTTAAGTGTGACCTTGACATTGGAGGTACAGGCATGGAAGTTGCGTCCAACACATCGTCTAATGATGGTTTACATTTTGCAGTAAGTTATAATGAAATCCTACCATAATGACAAAGTTACAGAGTGGCCACTTTGCTATTTATTGATGTATGTACATGTGTAATAGTAACTTAAGAATAATACCTTTCCCTTCTTTCTATCAGGAACGACATAGTCATTAGTAGACTTAGTGGTTGCACTTTTCTGCGAGGATGTCACACTTCTCTGCGGGTGACGTCCCTGTAAATCATTGACAGAATTAAAATTAGTGGTGCAACAATATACAGGTATATTGTGATATAGTGTTAGGCAAATACGAACCACGCCCAGTACAACATCCATAATTAAATGAACATGAACACAATTTTTAGAGTTGTTTTGAACTATCAAAGACTGATTCAACCCTCTGAATAACAAATTATTGATTTGTTACTAAATGAATGAAATGCCTAATACAGTTATATTGTATATCTCTATATGGAAATGGGTTAACACTTGACTGTGGCTTTAGTTTATTGTGTTTTTCCTTACTTCACTGCATACAATATATATTGCAATATTGGTCGACTGTACAGCAATATATCACAATTATGCCATGTCATTGCATCCCTAATTAAAACAACTTTTAATTAAAAGAATTAATCCTAAAATATAATATAGTACTCATAAAATCCAATACAAGAGGGCTAAGATGGCACTATATCGCTTTATCACAGATGACCCATGTTTATACTTGGCCTACATATCATTAAGACAAACATTCTAACAATGTTTGGTGAAGATCCAATCAAAACTGTGACATCTAAATGTCAACAAAGTTTTCCTAAAATTTGACCTAGTGACATAGTTTTTGACCCCAGATGACACATGTTCGATCTTGTCCTTCAAATCAATAGGACAAACCTTCTGTTTATTGAAGATCCAATCAAAATTTGACAACAAAGGTTAATAAGGTTTTACTAAGATTTGACCAGGTGACCTAGTTTTTAACCCAGGTGACCTACATTTGTACTTGACCTAGTTATCATTAATACAAACAAATTGACAATGTTTTGACCCCAAGTGACCCATCATCAGTCTTGTCCGAGATTTTGTCGGTATTAACATTCTGACCCAGTTTTGTCAACATTGAGCTAAAAATGTGGCCCCCAGTAGTGTGTTCACAAGATAAAAGGCTGACAAAGGCTGATCACAAAAGCTCACCTTGAGCGCAAAGTGCTCATGTAAGCTAATAAAAAAGGATTCTAAAACAACTTAGTAAGCAATAATATATACAATGTACTTACCATGCATGATCCCATTATCTTGCAAGCCTTAAGTTCAATAGCAACATCATCTGTAACATTAATAGTTACACAATCCAGTGCATCAGATAGTCTCCTGAAAATTAAAAAAGTCAATTTTATCTGTTTGCTTTAATTTTTGGCATCAACAGGTACAATCTGAACTTATGCTAATTTATTCAAGATATCGTTTGTTCAAATTATAATAATAATAATTGAAATGACTACAGATCTACAGAAAAAGTCTCCATTCTCAAAGTATTATGGTTGAAAAGATAGGGATAAGACATATTCAGATCAATTACAATGTATCAGTAAAACCATTATTGCCTGATCATGATTAAATTGGAAACATTAAATTGGCTTACGAAGCCAAACGGACTTGAATCATTTTAGAATTATTGTGTACCTTACTTGTATGCATAAATTAACGGTGGATTTGTTGACTTATAAATTTGTCCATAGTTGTATATATAATATTTTACCCATATCATTTTTGACTAACATGTTTGTATTCATTACATATTGTTTTAACCATGTCGTAATCGTGATTGTACAGCACTTTTGAACGTGTAATTACATGAAAAAAGGGCTATATAAATATGGTATAATAAATAAAATAAACATTAAAAAAGATGTAAGGTCTGAGCTCGGAGACCAAAGTTAAGTTTTATAACCACTGGTCAAGATCTCTGATCCATGCAGTGATATTATATCATGCACCTGATGTAGGACTTAGAGCATCTTGTAAACAGATGGAAGTCACTGATATTATGAAAGTTTAATATAAAAAATATTCTTTAATTAATTTAACAGATTTACAGTGAATTTTTTTTGCATTGAACATAAACAGAATATGAACATACTTTTATGCAACTTTGATAAAAACACAACAAAATCAAACAACACCAGAAGCTCAAGGGCAACATAATGTGCCCATTGTTGTCAAGAGATGAAGTGGTTGTACAATGATGGTCTACACCAGCAATTTTGAACCTCTTTGTGACCTTCTTGTTGAAGTATGACCTTGACCTTTGAGCTACACACACGGATATTAGACAGCCACTGTAGCAACTATGTTGAGCGCACCGCAAGCAGACTTCCGATTTTTAAAAAAATAAAGCAGGCCTGTCCGAAACTGAGCCTATGCTAATAATTAGAGTGTATTTTCTGTGACTATAAAGTTTATAAACAAAAACAGTACAAAAGAATCTCGGTCTGAGGAAAACTGTGGAGATTCTTTGTTGTACAGAAAACTGTAATTATAAATCTTTCACAGTTATTTGAGACTTGCACATATTCATAACAAATTTCAGTGTAAGTTTTCTTTTGATGTATTTACTGAATGTATGACTGTTAGAAAGGTTCTACATCTGAAGTTTCAAGAGTTAAGGACCAATACAAAAAATAAACATTCCAATACAATCTCAAACAGAAATTAAAATCATATAAAAAAAGTTATGAGAAGTCTCAAATCAGCAACTGTTTTGAATTTCAAGATAACTGAAATATGTTCAATCAGAAAAATACCTTGCATTTCGTTTCCTCACAAACTGCAATAAATAAGAAAAATGATACTAACAACTTGTAAAGCTATCTGCAACTTACACTTTGTTAAGGTGTCAACTTAAAAATCATTTGAAGCAAAAAATGTCATGTTATAAATCCATTCAAAACTTAACAAAAGAATTATACCATTTTGCAGAGTCGATTAGAAGTTTTACGGGTCTGTCTTCTGAAGTATCTTGCCTTTCTGCGTACTTTGACAATAACCTGCAACAAAAAGTTTTCTTTTTTGATAATGACTAATTTCAAGATATTATTACTAGTTCTTAGTTCTACCAAATCTTAATTAATAAGAGTATTGCAAGAAACAAGCAAATACGTTGAATTGACATCTGCTGCCAAGCATCTTTGTCAGTTTGTTAAAGCAGAAGTTTTATGCACTTCCCTTTGGTACTTTAAAGTAATTATAAGTAACAGTGACAGTTTTTCTTAGTTCTAAAGGGGGGATAATTCAGTAAAAATGAATGATATAGTTATAATTATGCTCACTGCACTTCCACTCATAACACTCTCCTTAGATTTCAGCCTGTTCCCTTTAGCACTTTTTAAGTAATTTTAAGTAAAAGCCTCATTTTTCTAATACAGAAAGGGTGATAATTGAGTCGAAAGGCATGACAGAGTTACAGTTTTTGATCCCATCATGCTCTACCTACATTATAAATTTCAAACAATAACCTTCACAAGTTTTAAAGTGATTGCAAGTTTCAAAAAGTGACATGGACAGACAGATATCCAGACAAACAGAAGTACTAACAGCCTGGCAGACAACGCCAGAACTATATAATAATAAAATATAGGAGTATTCTATACCTTAGCAGTTGGGTTTTTCTCTGAACAAGCCTGCTTTGAGAGGTTCTCCTTTGGAACTTCAACAACAGCATGATTCTGAAATAGACAATATATGAATATTCAAAGTATGTTCCTTTCCATAATTCAGCTTCTTATAATTATTTTATACACTCTGTTTCTGACATAAGTCATATTTATAAGCTCTCTTTCAAAATAATTATGGCATAATTTGTACTTGATCTCTGTAACATTTCAGTGAGTTTCTTTTTGAGACAATGGTATGAATATTGGGAAAAAAATCTTATAATTCACGGGTTTATTACCCTTCTAGCCACTGCAGCGTAAGACTTATGACCACTCTCCTCAGACATGGTATCAACAGCATCAGGTTCGTTGTCATCAAGACGTGGCCAGCTGGCAGGGAAACAATCTTCTTCAAGGCTGCAAACTTGACTGAGCTGTAAACTTGGGACATTGGCAGCAATGTAATTACAGATGGCCCGCTGACAAAGCTCTGCACCAGCTGGGTTCAGGTGCAAACCGTCTCTAGACAAGTGCGAGACCTGAAACAAAATTATTATTACATGTTGATATGAAGACAACTGAGAAATGATATACAACCATACACTTGATGAAGACTTCATCCAAAGCACTGCAAGGAAAATGTTGAAAATAAGAGTAGTCTGTAACATTGGTAAGATATTCAAACCTTTACCAGTTGAATGCTTATTTTAGGTAATGTTGATAGATTTTGGTATAATTCATTGTACTGCCCAGTTTTATGGAAATTTGTGTGTTTAATAGGGAAAAAAATGTGACTCAATTAGAGTCATATACCTGTTAGCTTTTCAAGGACAGCTATTTTGATGAACTGCAATATCATATAATGCATCTGTCAAAGATCTTCGACTAAGGGATGTACAACTTAAATATTACCAATTTATATTCATTCTTACAATGAGACAAATATACACAAATATACACAATTATTACCAATGATTGTATAGAAATACACTTATAAGCTAAAACAAAATATTTGACAAGACATTATTACTGAAGATATCCCTCTGTAGTACAGGAATTTCATGTATGGAATATGGTGGCTCATCTCCAACAGAGTATCATTGGCCTCATTGATCCAACACCTGTAGCTCAACAATTTCTGCTTGGATAACCTGACACCTCTCCTCATATCTGGACCTCTTGGAGGAACTTCACACAAGACAATGTGTGAAGATGGGCTGACTTGGTGAACCATGTCACAGAGCTCGCACACATTCCTGTAAGACAATGTTTTTAAATTAGGCAATAAACAAACATATCTTAATTGAGTACTTTGTTTTTCACACCTAGTTAAAATTGGACAATGCACTCGTGATTTAAAATGTCAATGAAACTTGATTTGTTTGTTGCAAGTTTGCAGTCATTTTTTAATTGGGAATTTAATTACGAGATCTTAATTAAGAACTAATTACACATTTGAAAAGCAGTTACCAATATATATACGCAGATAAATCTATGATTCACTTACTGCTATCAATGAACATTAAAGAATGTCGCACAAAAACACAATATCAGTAATCAAGTGAAGGACTCATTAGACGTAACTATATGGCATTGACATAAGTAATTTTCACGTCATGTCACTATTGTTTCACCTAAATAACACGAGTTTCAGACATGGTATTGCAAAACAGAAAACACACGAACATATTTATGGAAAAAGAACTTTATTTAAATGATCAATGCATATTTTATACATTCAAAGAAACATATATTTTCATCATATACATCACGGTGCACATTTGTGTAAGTATTTGGTAGTATTACTGTAAATATGCCAGTTAACACGCGTGATACACCATTTATTTTTCATTCAATGAACAAAACCTGTTTATTATATCAGCACCAGGTTTATTTCCAGCATTAAGTCTGGTCTGATGGCTCCTCGAGATAACAAGGTTTTACTCTATGTGTAAGAAATATAATTTCATAAATGTTGTAGAAACAAAATTTGACCCAGCAAAAACAGGTTAAGATTTGGTCTGATAAAAGTTTCTTCGATCTCGATCTAGTAAGATTTGAGCCTTCACAATACCGAATATCCGGTAAATGAAAAGGTTATTTGTGAAGACTGAAAAAGCCAATGTGTAAACTTCTTTAAATGATTTTTTCAACATTGGTAATGATTAATTAACTTAATTTTTGATACTTACTTGTAAAATGTGCCCTGTTGACAAAGAATGTCATGGGCTCCTAGGTGAAGGTAGACTTGGTCATACGTAACCTTTTCCAATTCTGTCCTCAGTGACCTGCTGAATCCTTTCACATCATTAACAATCCTAGCCCCTAGATGGGTTTAAAAAATAATAATCAATAAACATTTTACAAAGAAGTATAATGTTTTTCAAATATTGTAGTAAAGCTCAGTCACATATAGTATTTACAAGGACATTCCATAGTAACATATTTAAATAAACATGACTTTAGTGATAAGAAAGTGTAGCAGTGTCGTATATTGTATTATAAACTGGCTGGGATATTCACCAGCCTGATTATCTCAGTTGGTAGAGCATCTGACTTGCAAGCAGGAGGTCGAGGGTTTGAGCCCCGCACCGGGTACATTATTTTCCTCCTCCTATTACAAAAGGAAAATCAGGTAAAGTCACTGGTTTTCATTATGTGATGAGTTTTCATGGTAATTTATATGTAGCAGTATGACAGAGTATTTGTATTCATAAATTGACAGTAAAATTAACAGCCTGAATAGCTCAGTTGGCAGAGCATCCAACATGGGTTCAAGCCCAGGCCCCATTTGGTACATTCTTTTCCAAAAGCAAAGGCTGGGTTATAATTAGTCTAATGAGGCTGAGCACTAGACTGTGGTTGTCGCATTTAGTCAATTTGACAAGACGGAGGAATGTAGTAGTATGCCTTGATATAGTATTTGTATTTATAATTTGGCTGTAATATTAACAGCTAGATAAGCTTGGTTTGTAGAGCATTGGACTTGCAATCAGGAGGTCTTGGGTTCACGCCCAGCATTGGGTACATTGTTTTCCTCCTCCTATTTAATAATTATAATACCTACCGTACACTGCACCATTTCCATTTGTGCATGCTCTTCATTCCATAAGATTTGTAAACATATCATCTAACATTATGTTAACTTACTAAAATTTGCAAACCATTAGTCAAGATTATGTTTATAGACAGTAATTTTGTCATTTTTGTAAAGTATGTCAATATTTCATTAATATCATGTACCCTTCATGAGGTAATACTGATGTTTGTTTTTATTATTCACAATTACACTATAAACATCAAGTGACTAGACTCTACTTTGTGATATATTTTTTAGACAAATTTCGGAAATATATCTCAGTTCAGACAAAATAAAACAACAGTAAGAGCATTGCGATGTCTTATATAGAGGACTGGGCTGTTTAAAACCATTAACCTTTAACAGAACTCTGTCTTCTCATCCAGGTTTTCATCATTGTTTAGAAAATTCTCTCATAAAAATTATTCTAGTACAGAATAAGTTAACTAAAAAAACTAACCAGACACTGGCAAACAGTTTATTGACGAACCGCTCGGAATTGCAGCCATAATCCGGTGAACGTTGGAATCCCCAGCAAGCAGCATGGTGTTACGGGTGTAATCGCCTGAAAATATAAAAGAACGCTTCTCGACATACAAAGCAGAAGCCATTATGATTAGTACACGAACCTTCTAGAGAAAAGAAAAAACGCACCGCCTATCCGAAATAGTGACTAGCCGAATTCGATCAAAGTCTATTCGCGAAAACTGTATGATTCAACGTGGCAATAGCAGACAATTTCAAATCGTATTTATTCTAATATTTCAACCCGAAAAAAGTCGACCGTATGAATTATCAGTGATTCCTGAACTAACTAGATTAACAAAAGTGCAGTCAAGTAAGCAATGTATGTAGCAGTTGTGAGCTTGAGATAAATCTTAAGCGTGAACTCTCTGAGCATAAAGACCAGCACCCAATTGTATAAAGATTGGTTAACTTTAACCACTGGGTTAAATCCTAGGTTAGGTTAAATTCTTGGTTAAACTGTTGGTTAGCGATTGTATAAAGATTTGGTTAAATTTAACCAAACATAGTTTTGGTTAAATTTGCAGTTATTTTAACCAACGTCTAAGAAGCTGGTTAAAATTTAACCAGAACGTTAACCAATTTCGTAATGGCCGCCCTTGTTGTACCTAACGCTCGCAGACCGAGACAGTTTCGACGAGTACACAGACAGACGGACGACCTCGACGATGAAGAATTACGCAGACGCTACAGACTTGGATCTCAGAATCTGGACAGACTGGAAGACCTGATTGGTGACCAACTTCGACATGAGACGAGACGGAACTGTGCACTGACAGTTCGACAACAGATTCTGATTGCACTCAGATTTTTTGCATCTGGGTGCTTTCTTCAGTTGATCGGGGACACGTTTGGGGTAGATATTGCCACCGTGTCCCGTGTGGTTTCCCGTGTGACTGACATTTTGTTTGACCTACGAGACACGTACATTAAGTTTCCGACCACTGACGACGAACGCAGGACAGTACAACGGGTCGCACTAAACTGCTGACGAGTTTAACTGACCATATAGATAAAGAGTGAAAACACTGACGACATACACAAAGAGGGATTATCGGAAAACACTGACGATATGAACAAAGAAGGATCAACAGACCGTATCAATTAAGCTGCTGGAGTTAAAATCTACAATCGATGATATGTTATTTTGTAAATTGCAAGTTTGTGATAATGGATGTTTTGTGAAACATTATATGTTATAAACGTGAACTAATATTTATAAATCCTTTTTATCACATTTGAATATGTGAATTTATGTATAAATATATATGATGCGAATTAATTAATTGGCTATATGGATTAAGAAGATTATAACATTTTGTATTTCAAAGTAGTTCCTTAATTCTAATATGTTGCTTATGCATTGATAATTCAAAATATATAATAAATTTATTTATACGAGAAATCCCGTTCTATCATATGTAATTAAAGGACATTGGTATTAGGCTAAATGGAATTGATAACCATACATATACATGTTCATATGAAATAAAACGTAACAAATGAATATGTTTTAGATAATTTATTATCATAACAATTTCATCAGACAAAACATTATTTAAAAAATACATGTAAGTTAGAGGAACATGAAGTCGAAATATAAATCATATATGATGACAAATAATTTGGTACAATTGAATGCACATTTCTAACTGAACAAAAATATTACAATGAAGAGTATGATTATATATTATATTTTTGTTATTTTAATTAATGAAATAATTATTTTTATAATCAAGTGATGTATACTGAACATAAAGACAAAGAGGAAAATACACTGATTATATAGACAATGAAGCATACACTTTAAGTCAGTAGATAATTTTACGCCTCGGTAATCACTCTACTTTTAACTGGTCAGTTAAATTTACTGACCATATAGATAAAGAGGAAAAACACTGACGATAAAGGGATAGAGTGATTATCGGACCATGGAAAATTAGAACAGAGCATTTATAATACAGCGTATTACACGAAATAAAAGACTGACATAAAAAGTAATTTAATGTAAATTAATATCATACATGCGGCATTGTAATAGAAAACGTAGTTTATTATGAATTAAAAGTACATTAGACACTTATATATACGACATTTTCATTCATGTACAGTAATATTAAACATTAATATACCAGCATCAATTTATTTACATAATTGACAAATGAAATCAACGTCAACATGGGAAATATCAGTGTACACAATGTTTATGAACATTGAACCTGATCGCCTAAACAAGCGGGTAAATTGCATATGCAATAATTTTCAATGTTGATAATTATTTGATGTTTTTTGCGTCTATTACTTAGAGTTTTTTTAGTAGTTGGAAATTCGCTCATTTTTTCTTTATTTGTTGCATCAATAATCACTCTATATTCAACTGGTCAGTGAAATTAACTGACCATATAGACAAAGAGGGAAAACACTGACCACATACATAAAGAGGGAAAACACTGACCACATACATAAAGAGCAATCAACCAACCATATAGACTAATACTGTAATAGGCTCCCGGGCATAATTTAACGATAAGTTCTACGCTTATTTGTCGCATCAATAATCACTCTATATTCAACTGGTCAGTGAAATTTACTGACCATATAGACAAAGAGGGAAAACACTGACCATATAGACAAAGAGGGAAAACACTGACCACATACATAAAGAGCAATCAACCAACCATATAGACTAAGACTGTAATATGCTCCCGGGCATAATTTAACGATATGTTCAACGCTTAATTATCGCATCAATAATCACTCTATATTCAACTGGTCAGTGAAATTTACTGACCATATAGACAAAGAGGGAAAACACAGACCATATAGACAAAGAGGGAAAACACTGACCACATACATAAAGAGCAATCAACCAACCATATAGACTAAGGCTGTAATATGCTCCCGGGCATAATTTAACGATAAGTTCTATGCTTATTTGTCGCATCAATAATCACTCTATATTCAACTGGTCAGTGAAATTAACTGACCATATATACAAAGAGGGAAAACACTGACCACATACATAAAGAGCAATCAACCAACCACATAGACTAAGACTGTAATATGCTCCCGGACATAATTCAACGATATGTTCAACGCTTAATTATCGCATCAATAATCACTCTATATTCAACTGGTCAGTGAAATTGACTGACCATATAGACAAAGAGGAAAAACACTAACCACATAGATAAAGAAGGATCAACAGACCATATAGAATAACACTGGAGTATATACGGATAAAATATGACGATAAATTCAACGATTATTTAACGCACCGATAATCACTCTGTATTCAACTGGTCAGTAAATTTAACTGACCATATAGACAAAGAGGAAAAACACTGACCACATAGACCAAGACCGAAATATGACAATAAATTCAACGTTTATTTAAAGACATTGAACAGCTACTATATAAGTGTCCCCCTTTCTATATTCAACTGGTCAGTACAAAAATAAATGTCAATTTAGTCAATACATAGTATACCAGCATTTCATTTGACCTGTGAAACAGAATTTTAGAAGAAATCAGCAACTAAAAATAAAGCTATTATTTATTTGATGAATACAATGATTATTGGCATCAAATATTTAGGAAAGTGATAACGTTATCAAATCATAAAAAAATAAGACGTTCAAGCATGAAGTTATATTACATACGTAAATTAATGACTGACATACGGCATTGCTAAATGATACGTTGTTTTAATTTATTGGTAATGCATTAGAAACTTTATATTCAACTGGTCAATGAAATTAACTGACCATATAGACAAACAGAGAAAACACTGACGACATACACAAAGAAGCGTCAACAGGCCATAAACAAATTATAGAATAGAAAAACTAGCTGGAGAACGCATCAATAATCGCTCTATATTCAACTAGTCAGTTAAATTTACTGACCATATAGATAAAGAGGAAAAACACTGACGATATACACAAAGAAGGGTCAACAGACCATATAAAAAAGGCTAGCTGGAGTATACAGACAAAATGTGAAAAATAAATTCAACCCCACTTTAACGCTTCAATAATCGCTCTATATTCAACTGGTCAGTTAAATTTACTGACCATATAGATAAAGAGGAAAAACACTGACGATATACACAAAGAAGGGTCAACAGACCATAAAAATGTTTTTATAAAATTATGCAAAATCTTATTTCATCTATAAAATTTGGTCACGGCATATATCTATATTCAATCTTCAATGAAATTATCTGACCACATAGACAAATAATAGTTACTTTTTTACTCGAGATGTATTTAGTTGCTATAAACTGAAATTCGATATATTTATCGCTATCGATCATTTCAAAAGTTGTAAATTATGTCAATTAAATTAATCAAAGAGACAAACAAACAAAAATTGTTTGTATCAGAAATAAGTAAACAATGAAAATCATCAAACACTTTATTTTCTGAAGCATTAATTGTATTTCAAACAACTGTAATTTATTTAAGTAAATAAAATGGATTCATAATTAACAAACTGAATGACCGAAACAGTGTGCTTCAAAAATAAATATATGATATTTTGCAAAAATGTCTTTTCATATTTTCCTAATTATAACACTACATCATCGGGTAGTTTATATTCTCCACCTTTACCCGTCTAACTCTACATGGTCTGTTGATCATTCTTTGTTTATATCGTCAGTGTTTTCCGATAATCCCTCTTTGTGTATGTCGTCAGTGTTTTTCCTCTTTGTCTATATGGTCAGTTAACTCGTCAGTAGTTTAGTTCGTTCCCCATAATCCTTTGCGGCATGGTGACTTCCGGTTTCGTTTCCATGTAGAAAAACAAGAGAACGGTTATTTACAATTTGAGCCTAAAACACTAATTGATTGGAACATTAGACAAGAATGAATGTAAGTATTTAATAATACCTATCAATTTCGTTAAGTTAACACACAATTTACAGTTTAAAAAGAGTTACAAACGTCAAAACCTCGTTAAACAAATTTGATGTCAAGCGTTAACGATGGGTGGGGTAATGTAAACAAATGTTTGTAAATTTTTGTTTATCCTTAAAAAACTGTTAATTTTACTGTATTTTGATGTCTGATTTCAATATATTCAGTCATAAAATCGAGTGGCATGATCATAATATGCATATAACATACATGTAGTGACATTAAAAAATACGTCATTATGCCAGATATGTCTCTGGTTATGCCAACTGACTTAGATTGTAGGAATCAGAATCTTGTTCTTTTTTAATTTACTTTCACACACAACATCGTAACTGTTACAGTCATAGACTATTATAAATAATCATTGTATCACAGTATGTTACATGTATCAAACAAATACAGATCCATTTGAAATATAGATATGTGATCAAACTTCGCGAAAGGCGCCATACCGAAGGACTTGTCCGCTAGATTGTGTGTTAGCCTGTTAAAGAGTCTTCTCTCACCAAACCAGTTGTCCGGCTTCTTATTAATCTGATGTATATACATATATACTTGTTAACCACATGACAGAGTTCCTTTCATCCCGACAGAATGTTCAAGCTTAAATTTATCAGTCTGAATGTCTGGCAGATTTTTTGCCTTTTGAAAACTCTTCGAGATACAGGATAGTTCAGGTAGTGTTTGATGTACAGATGCTTCTGGTATGAACCGCTGCTCGCTGCCTGTTGTTATCCATGTTTTTTGTGCATATATACCTGATTACTAAATGCAAACAAAACATACAATTGTATGTTATCTCTCTGTACTTAAACTAGTTTCGGAAGATAATGGGCTCAGATATAGCAAGTAAATCTATTTGACATTAGATCAACTGACTGAACTGAGATCAGTGAACTGAAATTTATATTGAAAAATAAGCTTGCTGTATGATTGATGTTCCTATTTCAGAGTCTTTGAAGTGTGTATTTATTGGTAGTTTGGTGAACAGTAATCGAAGCATGTCGCATTCATATAGTGTTCAGTATTGGAAGCATATTGTCAAAGTTTACATTAAACTTTGTAAGTATAAAAAGTATTTATGTAATTGACATTTATATAACAATAAAAGGACTGTCAATTTGAGGAATTAAATTTTCAATATTTTTAGGTCTATACTGGGGTGCAAGCCCATGCCACACATATTGAATTTTCATAAATCAAAAGAAGCTATTATATTATAATTAATCAGGCAGAGCTTCTCATATTGTATATTGAAAACAGAGTTAGTTACTTTGTAGTCATTGTTATTACTTCCATTTTATAATGTATGCTTATTTTCTTTCAGAAAGAGAACATGTACTCATTTTGAAAGATTATAACAGTGTTGCTTGCCTTTAAGCAGACCAACTGAATAAAGCATGTAGAGACAATGATGCAGACATTAAACTGCCAATGAAGTGTTGTTATCAGAACATTAACCCTCAGTGACAGATATTTCATGGCTGAGTTCGTAAATCTGTTTGTACATTATACATACTATCATTGTACACAAGAAGGTTCCTTCATGTTTATACTATAGATTCGGAACAATGTCTCAATTAACTTGTAGGTTGAATTTATATTTAATAAATATGTTACTTTTACATCAAGTTTGTTACTGAATGTTCCTCATTTAACTCTTCACCTTCCGGTGGCAAATACTGATGTCTTTGCAACCCGTGCAGATCATAATTTCCACTGTTCCTTATTATGGCAGTGTGTTTTTCTGATCGCCCTATGAAACTAAATGGTATTGCCCGACATACATGTTAGACTGTTAGTAATAAGCAGTCTGCAAAATTAGCAGTTGTCCGAGACAACCAATTTTACATTTGGAGAACCTAAAATTTTGGTTCGGACAACCAACTTTTCATTAATAATCATAGAAAAAGCAGCTAAAAGTTCTGTTTCAGACAACCTCAGTTCAAACCTTAATTTCACAGACTGAATAAGGAACCCGTTTCTGCTCTTCAAGTCACTGTGACCTATGACCCTAAAAACAATAGTGATCATTTACATAACACCAGACAACTACCGGTAGTGAAATTTGAAGACTCAGGGTCATAAAGAACACAATAAATTTGTAGAAAACATAGTGTGGCAGATTGCACATTACGGAATGTCTCCCCCATAAGTAGGGGATGAAATTATAATTCAATAGTAAGATTATTAAATAGAGTTAAATCAATAAATATACACTTTATTTTCTTGTCATTTCAACAGGTATAAAAAATTATATATTTAATTATAATTATATATCAACTCGTATATATGGCCTGGTGCACAAACTATGGTTCATTTGAGTTAGCATTAGGACCAAAAAATAAAGTACTGAATTTTCTGTATTTTTCCGCTTTATAAGTAAGTCTAGACCATCTAGAAACACAACCCAGTAATGAAAAGATAACTTTCACTCTGGTTTTTATTATTTCTTGGATGTTCATAGACACAGATTGGGGACAGACATTACTGACAGGAGCATTACACCTTTTTAAATGTATAACCAGAAAACAAAGAAAGTTTCAACTGTCCTTATTTCATACTATTTGAGTACATACTAGTTCAATATACATCGTCTTTTTCATGAGGAAAATCATTTATTCAGAAATATGAAGCAGTTGAAAATAACACATAAATAGGAAAAAACTAGCATTCGTTCCTGTGTTAAATCTAAAGATATAATTACTGCCATTTTAGCATTAAAAAGCTGTAATTCACTGAAGTAACAGATATACAGACATAAAACTTACAAAAACAGTTATTTTCATTCTTAATTTATATTCAAAGCATTTTTTTTTTATTTTAATGAAAGGGGACAGATATTACATTAAGGGGATGGACATTACACAGTTGATAGGCAGGTCCTGTATTGAGTTTAAGTCATTGACTGCCCCTTTTTGTACTTATATCATGCTTAGTTTACAGTTCTTACATTATTTCAGTAGCTAACAAGAACACATCTTCATCTTTATTAACATTTAGAAGAATAAAGTTATATTAAAATATTTTTTGTTAATTTTATTACACTGATTTGACACCTGTTCGACTCATCACTTAATTATAGCACTAATTAATGAACTTATTAATTTATTTTGCTGTTTAAATTATCTTTCTTTTCACTCATCACTTAATTATAGCATTAATTAATTAACCTAAAAAAATGTTCTAAGTAAGATATTTTGCAGTTTAGATTATCATTCTTTTGCTATTAAGCTTATAATTGAGGACACAAATTAATAATTTCTTGTTTTATTTTGTTCTTCATGTAAATTTCATGTTGCATTTGGCAATTCATTTTTACAAACACATTGTTTTATCATAATGAACAATTGATTTATCATTATTTGATCTTATCTGATGGTATATATTAGTCTTGAAAAGTGTCATACTTGTCAGCTGCAATAAACAATGTATGACCATAAAACTTTTGGTGACACATGTTTTTGATGATATCTAAGGACCCCCTACTGTTCTGGGACTTACTCCCTAAGACCTTTGATAATTGCACTGATTAACATCTAATGTGGCCACTGGATTTAACTTCAAAGGCTTGCCAAACTCTGGGATGAAATTTTGTTGTTTTTTTTATCAAAAATTTATAATAAAGATTTGACTAGATCATCAGTAAGTTACCCAGAAAATATGGTGTTATTTTTTCACAGTATTTTAAATTTAGGCATTTTTTAAGTATAAACCATATTTTTTAAACATTAGATTTTATGGAATATTGAAGTAAATAACTTGAACTTTGTCACAGAAGTGAGTTATACCTCTATCGACGCTTAAAAAATTCCTTACTATAGGGAATATGGGTTGTTGTAATTTTAAGACCATAACAGCTACCCACCTTTCAGATTTTCAAAATATCTGCAATATCTGTGGGTGTATCTTAATACAGTTTTTTTTCTCAGTATTTTGGGAATTTGACCCATACCCTTGGGATTGGTAGTTTTTGCAGTGTTTAATCAAAATTGGGAAAAAATGTATAGCAACAATTTTAACTTATTTAATACCAATAGTTATGTTAATGAACTTATAAAATTGATAAAAAAAAAATTCTGAGGGGGGATTGGGAATTTTTGTCTGTGAATTGGGAAAAAAAGATACTATTTTCCAATGGGAATATGACCGAATTTCGGCTATAAAATCGCTCCAATAAATCCCTGTTAAAATATAGGGTATCAGATCAACCCGCTTTAATTTTTCTTATTGAATTAGAAGTCTCATAATACTTTACTTTCCAACTCCAACAACTGCATCCTGATTTTTTTTGCACATCTGCAGGAATGTACATACTGAAAGAAAACGTCAACCTTTAAAAGCTTATATTACACAACTTATATAAAACTGAGTCATTACAGTCAAATTTAAGGAAATGCACCATAATTTGTGCACCAGGCCAAATATAATAACTATGTGATGTTAATTATTTCTAATATCAATTCACTTGACTCGGAACAATCTTTAACAAACACATATAAATCAATACAAATTTACGATGCAACCTTACACACGAATAATTGACTCTGAGCACAGAATGTTCATCCAAGTACTGAAAAAACAACACTTGAATCAAAAGTTTGTACTATGTCTACAATGAAATTTCCTGGAATACACTGTTGGCAATTAATTTAAAGTGCTGGTTGCTTTTCCTCTCCAGTAATTCACACCTGTTGGTTTTGTTCTCGATTTCATGATTGCACATAGTGACAAAACAGCACAATTTGGTAGGTTGCCTTAAAACTAAAACTATCCTTAATGTTTTTCCAGTCTCAACTGCTTTGACTTTAATAGCCTCTCCAAGTCACTCAACCTAGAATCATCTGCAGTTATAATCTGGATTGAAAGTGTCTAGTTTAACATAATCATCAACCATGATTTTGGGAAATGTAGTGACCGCTGTACTTTCTATTTGAACTGGTCACTCAGATGAGTCATATTGGACTGTGGTGAAGTCTGTACACCTGGAAAAAATAAACAGAATGAAGCTTTACAAATAATATGAATTACCAAACACGATATTTTGAAGGCCAAATTAACTCTTTTCTTTGCGCACTTATTTGACCTAATACTGGTTGTAGAATTAAAATATTATTTACTAAATTACTTTGAAAAATACCTTGAAATAGACTAATAGTACCATATTTTGATTTCATGAAACGTCAAATAATGATAGCATATCAGCAACCATGTCAATAGAGTAAAATTCACAGTCAAAATGATAATTTACACTGCGTTTATTGGAATGCAAGTATAGTCATTGGCAAAACACAAATTTAAAGTTGACACTATAAATTCAATCACTATTTCACTTTTAGTGGCACAATTTCGTACCATGCACATATAATTAAAATAGAAACTGATGAATAAAATATTTTGTATCATTCATTTGGAACATTTTTTACTAACATTTAAAAATTAAACTGAAATAATTTGAAGTTGTTTTGTACTGATGTTCTTTGATGATTTTATCAGAGAGCTATGCAAATTTATACCTTCAACAAATGTGCTGCTGAGCAAACCCGGAAAGGAATATCTGGCTCAAAATGGTTTTCCCATTAGCATATATCTGTATAGATGACACCCCGTCTTATTTGGTCCAGCCAGCTTTTATTCTGCTTCTCATCCTTCGGTAAAACAATAACATGACAACTTCCACACATCTTGGTGCAGAGCCCTTGTGCATTGTATCGCCTAGCAATGAGCCCCGACTGATCCACCAACAATTATTGGTGAACAGGTAGTAGAAGGAATGTCCATCCTCTGAAAATAATATATAGTATTTAACATTTCACTTATTTTTTACAAAAATTAACACTATTGTCAAAGAGACAAAAAAATAACAGTTTGTGAAATGAGCACAAACCAGAAGTCAAAACCCACAAAATTCAGGTGGGGCCTTATAGTTATATATGTATATACCCTCAACCTTTACAATTAATGCCATCTTCTATATAATATTGTGCCTGCTGTTACGATTTTTTAAAAATAAATCATCCAGCTATGTAGTTTTACATCATTTAACATTGTTAGAAGACACAGCCTCTCATTTTTAATCAGTAAAATTAATAATAGACTATTCAGGGAAAAATTAAATACCGTTGATTTACCCCACCCACTTGAATGTAGAATTTGGAGACCGTAATATATTGTTAAAACAATTGACAGCGAAATATTTAAACTGTAATTAATACCTTAAAGCCACTACTTACCTACGATGTAGTTGGTTCGTTATGTCATTAAGAATTATCGTTATCAGTGATCGTTTTGTAAACTTGTAAAGCCGATGTTGTGAAACACGGAAGTAAACCGGAAGTCACCATGCCGCAAAGGATTATGGGCTATTGGAAAGTCGAGATCGTCGTCTCCCGGAAGCACACGAGTTTCTTATATTATTTTTGATAGGAATATAAAATGAATGTAGAATTAAATTTATACATTGTTATATTGTAGGAGTTAATTATCTGCTTTTATACTTAAAATAAAACAAATACAGAAAATAGATCAGTAAGGTGCTCGGGATGCATAATGGGAGCGTCTTGAATAAACGCCGATGCTATACGGTCCGATTCCGGTATTCGATAGTCACACGGCGACGTATCTTACGGAAAAACGTATAAATAAAACAAAAAATATTTCATGCTTTTGTATGTATAATTTCTGAATTTGGTTAGAAATGAAATGAAATTTAAACATAATATGTGTTGCTTTTGAAGTTGATAGACTTTTTGTGTTTTTTTTTTAATGTCAAAGACTTATTATTAGTCCAACTAATTAGACTGCTTTGTGACGGCGAGACATTTTTCGACTTGGCTCCGTCCCGCATAGTCTAACAAAGATCTGCATATTTGTGTGCGGAAAATCCCCAATTAAAACCTGTTGGGCCCGATAACTACAATATCTGTGACCAAAGTGAACCATTCTGTGGGTAGAAAACATGTTTCTATACTCATAGGAGTATAAATTATTCCCACATACCTTTTCTGAAAGATGCATTAATGATTTGTTTCTCCCCACTATTTCCCAACTGAAAACGAAACTGGCGTAATGGCGGTAAAATGCCGGTGTCATGGTAAACATTGCCTACTCACAAAATAATTTTAAGTACACGTTTAAATAAGCTGGCATGTCAACGAAACGTTGGCAAGTTAATTTTCAATCAACTTTAGTTAATTCTAGGTACTCATTAAAAAGATCAATATAGAATTAACTGTCCGACGGTATTTGTGTACAGAGGGAAACTGGATGAGGCTAAAGTCCGTTCGTACCGTTTTTTTTCACGCGACGTAAAATTTAAGTCTAATATTTCAAATTTGACATTTAACACAGATTTTTAAAGCACATTCATGCAGATTATTGTTATTTGTATTGAATTAAGTAAGTTAGACACGTAATTGAAGAATTTTGACGTAATTTTAAATTCCGCACATAAATATGCAGATGTTTGTAAGGCTGAGAGGATGGCCCTTCCGAATTCGTTCACGAAAATCGGCCAACCGGAAAGCCGAATTAGTAGGGCTAACTTATTATATGCTTGCGTAACACACACGTACAGTCCTTGTTAATGTTAACCTTAAACTATGTGTACTAAGTGTGTGTATCTTTGTATATAGAATTAGGAAAATACTTTTTCTTGTTCACTGTTACATGAACTGATACATATTTTAATCAGAAAAGTTAGAATATGTAAAATTAAGTGTTATACAAATATTACATTGGCTTGGTCTTCTACAAACCAGAGACGTATAATACAATTATATGTCTCTGTACAAACCAATATCGCACGTAATTAAAAAAAAAACGATAACTACTCTGTATACTAGAATATATTACAACAAATAGCCTTAAAATGACTATAAATGTATAATTCAGGAAACAGTGCCTCAGATTTTTAAATACCCCGCTGTTTATTATGTAATACGCCATTGATAAAAAAATAAAAACAAGTACCAAATTTCTGAGACAGGGATCCCTAGATTAAGATTTCCGCTACAAAATAAAGAAAACTGCTTTGAAATCCGTCATCAGATAATACGGCAATGTTAATTAAAAAATGACACGGTGTTTTTTAAGCTGGGTAATTACCAATAACTGTGTCGGATCATTATCGTCTCATGAGATCAACAAATTTGACGCATCCCATTTAATTTTGATAGCCAATCAAAATCGCAAATGTTTATGGTTCAGTAATTGAAACCACGCCCAGGTTTGATATCTTGTAAGATATTTTATAACAAATTATTGTATCATATCGTACCAATGCAATGCACAAGAGATGGTTAACGCTGATAAGGAAAAGTCGATAAAGGGTTGCAGTATTTATCGCCGTAAATCACAATTTTGCGCGTTCGGTTAGATTTTTTGTTGCTTGGTATTAAAGTATGATATTTAATCTCGAAATATTAACTTTAAAATATTATTTTACTTTTTTAACTATTATAGCAAAACCAGGTCGTTATATGTATATGAGATTATGGATATTTATTTATTCTGTGAATACCATAAGTATACACATGTAAAATAAAGCATCTATAGTGTCACTATTTAACATTATAAGGTAGGCATTGGTTTTATTCTTTTTGACATATCTGTTAGTTTGGTACTTGTTGGTTCCACAACAATGTCGGGCAGCACATTTGGCCTAAGTTTTAAGAAATTGGACCAACCTATTTTATTTAGCACATTAATTGTTAGGCCTATCAATGATTCAAATATATTACAGAATAAGTATGAAATCCTTGTTTACAATGAGCGCGTTTGAGTTATAACACAATATAGACTCATTTTTTTTGTCAAAACTACGAAAGAACATACTTAAAAAATTTCTCAGTTGATGTTATAACTCAAACTTGTGTTTAATGTATACTCCATTGTTCTTATATGGTAACTTTTGTTCAAAAATACTTAATAATTATATGTTCTGATAATAAAAGATATCGCACAATATCTTAGTCCTGCAGAAAAAAAACATGATAGATGCAACAATAAAACAAAAGACACACTTCTCAAAAAAGTGCGTTAAAGTGAGTCTTTATGTTGTATTGCATCCTTCAAAACTTTTTACATAAGACCCAATTTAACACACTTAAACACACTTTCAATTTACAAAATACCAACTTCTTTGATAAAAGACTAACATATGAAACAAAAGATGCACTTTCTGCCAAATAAAACCAACTACATACAGAAAAGACGCACTTTTGACACACAAAAACACACTTATACAAGAAACAAACTCAGGAAAACCCACTTATTGAGGAAAGACACACTAAAAACACAGTTTCACCAAGAAAAAAACAACTTAAACTCACTTAGACCCACAAAAACCAACTTTAACTCAGAAAAAACACACAAAAATCACAATAAAACACAGTTTTGGTAAATAAGTGAGCGTTTTTTCGAGAAGGGTTAGTGCATAAATAGTCAAGTACTATTATTTAATGGATAGTTATTTCAGAAAAATAGAATAAAAGCCCATGTTTTCACTTGTAGAAACAATTATACTTATACAATCTTATTCAAACATATTCACAGTTATGAGACATGGAGAAATAGAAGTTTGATTTATTGATGAACAATTTAAAGAATGTTTGTGAAGTTGGCGGCCTTAGCGGCCTGGCGGCGTGAAGTTGGCGGCCTAGCGGGGTAACTATGATGAAGTGAAATTTTGCGACTTTTTCCGTCCAAAATAGTTTCTAATGAAACATTTCTGAGTGATTGGGTGTTTAATATTCCGGGTCGGAGAAAAAACAAAGTTTTCGGCATTTGCGTTCCTACGATGAAGCGATTTTTTTTCGACTTTTCCCTTCCAAAATAGTTTCTAATGCTTATAGAACGTGATTTTGATGCATTTCTTGGCGATCGGGTGTATAAAATTATAGGCCGCTAGGCCGCCAGACCGCCAACTTCACGCCGCCAGGCCGCCAACTTCACGCCGCCAGGCCGCTAGGCCACCAACTTTACGCCGCCAGGCCGTTAGGCCGCCAACTTCACAAACATATTTAAAGAATAGTTTAGTCAATTACATTTTTAGATGTGTACTTCTTAATACATAAAATATGTTTGATTCTGGTTAATCAACTTATCCTACCTAATATATATAATTTAATTTTCCATCGACCCTATGTTTGATTAGACCTGATGAAATATCCCACTTGTTTACCTTTCTGCTCCTTAACAGGGATAATCGTTAATCGTGCGGAACATTGACGCTATTTCCCTATGAAAAGACAACTCCTATATAGATCTATAGTAAGTCAGTTTATCGATAAACGTTATCGGAGTGATCGATAAGACGTTTTCAAGGGAGACAACTTTACCGATAAGACCGGCCAAGTTACAGAAATGTTCCGTATGTAAAAACAATATAATACTGTCCGAGCATGGGCCAATCAGAGTACCACTATAATAATAATAATAATCTTAAAAAACCGTCACATTTATAACAAACTGACCTCCGAATTAAGACCGCCTGTCAATAAATGCCACATTTTGTATTCCACAAGGGGACCTTTACTCAAAGGCCTTTTCAAGAATAATAAGAAATAATGCAAAACAAAATTTGTCCACCTACCTACCTACCTACCTACCCTGTTTCTAATGCGCGTATAGGCATAACCATAAACAAAAACTGATTTACGCCTATATACATGTATACATGCTTATCTTTATATCAAGGTGTCAGTTAACTAGGGTTGTTTTGTATTTGTTTGAAAGCCGAGTTATCTATATATTTTTCAATATGTTACAAATTAGAACATTCAAATTATTTACTTCGCTGCAAACCAACACGTAGCTAACAAAGTATATCAATGTTATACATACAGTCAAGCCTATTCACAAAGACCTCACTTGACAAAATGTGGCCTTAATGGACAGATGGCCATTTTTCAGAGCTAAGTTGGTTCTAAATAATCACTTACAATTTTTCAAAGAATAATCTTTATTCACAGGGTGGTTTTCAATCGGATGTGACTGCGAGCACAGGTTTGACTGTAAACCTAAAATGCTATCAGCACCCTCGAATTTTAAAAGTTATAGATAATTAAGTGGTCAACTATCTGAGCAGCAGGTATGTATGAATATTTGTGCAATGCACATGACTGTGATAACGATAAAACTTTGTACCTTTATACTTTGTGCAGAATATACGCGGTCTGTTATATTACGTTCGCTTCATAATCGAAACTGGACCTACCATAAGCATTAGGTGCATCGTATATCAGGACAGATTGTGACTTAAAACAGGTAATTATTTCCTTTTGTTTCGTCGGAATGTGTATTTATTTGTAAAATTTTCATTGATCAAATATCTTATGTTGAAATATCTGAAGATATTTGTATAAATCGTGCATAATCACAAGCCAGATTGAGTACGAACATTAGTAGGTATGAAAGTGCTAAGTTTATATTTTTTTAATCACATATAAAATCTGAATCGAAAGTTAAAGCAACTAAAGGCGGATTTCAGAAGATATTAAAAACAATTCTACTTTCGTTTTCAAGATATCCGTTTGAAGAGAAACGCCCCCTGAATGATGTTAGTAGTTTCGTGTTTTTAGGATATGTCAAACTAACTAACTGAACAACATTAAAGCTAGATGGACAAGTACCAAATGAAAACCGATATTATCCTTAACCAAGCGCAAAAATAATAAATTTTCGAAATGTACATGTATGATGGGACCAGAAGAATATCAGAAAAACAAAAAGCATTTCCACGAAAATTTATAGCTTTTTTTCATGATTAGATTCCGTCATTAAATGAAAACCCTTATCCCTTTTTAAGTGGACGATGAATTGTTTTCATGAAGTGAAAATTAATTAGCTAAGAGTATACAGAAATATAAACCATATAATTCATATTTTCATGTAGTTGTATTTAGAACTACCTGATATTTTGTATCAATGAATTTAATTTATTGATTTTATAACGCTAGTTCTCAAGTTCGAGCAGGTAAGTGTCGATCAAATTTGATCCGCGAGTCCGGGTCAATGATTAACAGACCGAACAAGAAATCTGATATCAAAATGAAATATTACATACTGTACTTCTCATTTATTGTTGTTGTCATCTAAGAATGTAGATAAAACAGAGTATTAAATTAAACATCATAAATTATGCAAGTCTGGTTACAAATTTAAGTATTTTATAACTTGACAATGAACAAGACAATGGAACACATGGTACACTTTATTAGTGAAAACTGCAAACTAGAGAATTCCTCCGGGCTAAATTGAGGAACTCGGAAGTATAGCATGTCACGTATCTGGAATTTAAGTTATATCAGGCTAACACTTTGGAAACCAAATAATAATTCAGCTTTTCATAGCCGTCACTCGCTCGGCGCGCGTGTACTATGATGCGGTCCAAATTTCTACGTTTATCTACATACGACATGTAATTGTTAAACTAGTTCCCGATATATTGTAATGCATGTCTATAATTATGTAAATTCTGTCTCCATGAATACTTTTAGTATTTTGATTTATTAAGTTTTAGATCAACCGATCAGAGAGGTAACCAGTATTCGTACTCGATTTTCAGGTTTGAGTCGTTTTTATCCGAGTACTCGAATGTACAAAAGATTTTATTTTCCCAGTACATATAAAGTTTAGCATTTATGATTTAAAATGGAAGAAAGAAATACATACCTAGCCTTGCTACTTTTTGAGATATACAAAAATGTAGTGCAATTATTACCTCCCTTTATTATGAAAACCATTCAGATTAATGTACATGGTTAAATACTAAATGTTATAAATATTTACGTTTACCTCCGTTTTTTGTTCGAATACTAATAGTTTAGTTTTATTTAACAAAGTGCAAAAGACTACAATAAGTGCAAAGAAACTTGCGCGTTTTTTCGCTTCGGTTTTGCTTCTAAGCAAAACCGAAGCGAGAGCTTCTATAGTTATACACCCAGTTGTGTATTGACCAAAGCGTGACGCCTCATATCCATACATTAGCGTTGGCTGTATAACTCTACCGATTGCAGTTATGATACAAGTTGGATATATTGGATGATTATGTCCATTTTGAATTATTGCATTGTAATTCTGACAGTAGTCTCAGTGCTTTGATTTTGTGCGGAATGGCAACTCTTGGACACATCTTTAAAGCGTTAAGTGTGTTGTTGATCAAAATGTATCAGAAGCAATGGGTAAAACAGTATAAGTCGTTATCTGACGTACATGACGATATTCTCATAATTGAGCAGGAATAAAAGTGGATTACAATAAGAATAAAGACATTTGCTATAGGCATGTGCAATATGTGTCGGCTTTTTTGTTTCTAACCCGATTCAATAAGTTGAACAAATTACTAATTTCATCATTACCACAAGATAACACAGGTAAGTTTAACGCTATTATAAAGTTTCCCTTTAAAAGCCGCTTATACAAGAAGTTCATCATATCAAATACTGTATACACAACCACAAAACAACCATGATTGTAAACGTATTATGCAAAATGATATAGAAAGAAACCATAAAACACAAACCCGAGGATTAAGTTAAGATACCAATAATATCGTAATATGGAGTTTGAAATAAGTTTTACATATATATTATCTGGTATATTAAACTTATAAGCCCTGATTGTCCGCATTGTGTTTGGATCAACTACTTAATGAGTTTACATGTTATCTCGAAACATAGTTAAATATCACTTAATTCCATATTGAAGTATATTAAATCTCTTTTTATCAAACCTCCACATCGAATACTTTCTTATTAGTAGCACCACATCATAACGATCATGCATTCTATGGTCCGGTTACTAAGCACCGATACTAATTCTACCAAAATGTGCAAGTGAACTACTGCCCGTAAATTTTTTACTTCACGAGATAAAGATTAAAACATTCTCACATATCTAGATATCACTAGGGTTGAGAGATTGGTGATTTTGTTAAATTCAGATTAAAAGTATTCATCGAGAGAGAAAAAAGCACATACTGGTACAGTATTTTTAATGCGGATGAAACACCATATGTTGTTTAAATTTACACTATAGATAACTAATATAATGACAAGAGCTAAATTAAATTCTTATTAGAAATTAAACAATAACTTCGGAAATATGTAAGTAATAAACCCACGTTACACATATGAATTCAAGGAAGCCCAAATTATTCTGTAATATGGGAAGTAACCATAAAGCCGATTGACATGAAATTGGTGTAGTTGTCTCCCCTTTTGACTTTGATTGATATATTAAGAACAGGAAGTAGGACAGGTTAATCAAGACCGTGTATAGGTGTCGCTGCTTGTCGTATCTAATAGTAACGAATAGTAAACAAAAAGTTGAGTTAAGTAAAACATTTCTGATCATTAGCTATCAAGTTATAAACAAAGGTGAGAACATATTTTTTATATCAAATATTTAATTAGATAACAAAATAACAATCATTAAATGGATTATGTATTTATAGATCATGGTCGAATTTGTTGTTGTTTTAATACTTTCTGTTCTATAAATTCTGTAATATCATGCATATATGATAGTTTTGTGTAGATGACTAATAATTTCGAAGACCAAGATTTTGATAAAAAAACGCTATTTGTTCAATTTTCATCGGAATTCCTACTTTCGATTTCATGTTTGAACATGAAGGTGATTGACACTTAAAGCATAATCGATATACAATATTGTTCCTATTACATTAATTCAAAATAAAAATTATACAATACAATAGATTTATCAGACAGAGTCACCAGGCATATTTATCACTGCTTTATCAAATCGTGCTATCATATGAGACGTACAGTTGTGGCAGTTACAGTGAAAATACGTATATATAAGTTTCATCACAATTCCGATTTGTCACGATGTTGGACGGAAATTCACGAACTTAAGGTTTAACTGATATCCACTTTTATAGTTAATTGTGTGGTGTTGGATGAACTTTATATAGCTTGTTGTTTTTACAAACCTCTTATCTGTATGACAAAAAGTCAATTATTTTAAGTTCATACGAACCACATTATCTACACAACAATACAACAATGCATGGGTTAATTCTTCTATGCTTAACTTATTCATGTTTAAAGTATAGTTAAGACATTCATTATCATACGGCATTATTAAGTTTGAAATAATTTATACATAACAAAGTACCTATAGTAGCCTTTTTAGGCGTGATTATACTCGATGTGTTGCGATTAATAATTAATTATTTTTGATGATCATATATCTTGTCTCAAAATATAATCAAATTATAAGTTAATTGAACTTAACTCCATAGTAAAGGTCATTAAAAACGTATTTTTATAAACACCTCCATATCGACCCCTTATATATTAAGAGCACCTCATTATAACGACCACACATTTTATGTCAGGTTATTTATACTTATTCTATTGAATTATACAAGTAAAATACAGTCGTTTTACTTCCCGAGATAACAATCAAATCAGTATTCTCTCATATTTATAAATTATTCAGCGCTAGAGGACAGGGTTAAATGTTTAGTGATTTATCAGGTTAGAATGCAAGTATTCTCGGAGAAAAATAATGAAAATAGAGCATATACAATATTTTTGGTGTCGATGAAATCATAATGTTAAACACTGTGTATTGTTCAAATTTATACAATAGCTGAATTAAAGTTGAAGTAGTTGTCTCCCCTTTTGGCTATGTTTCCTATGTAGAACAGCTAAACTGGTTCCCGTTCCATGTTGCAAACGGGAACCAGATTATAGGACAGCTCAACCTGATAATCACGAGTGTGCTTACATGTCGCTGCTTGCTGCATTAATATTGACGATTAGTAAACAAAATCTTGAAATAAGTTAAACATTTCTATCCGTTTGTGTTCAGGTTGAAAACTAAGGTGAGAACGTTTTTTTCTTATCATTTACTTTACATACAAATATATGAACGTTATATGGAGATAACAACATTAATTCATTCAATTTATGGTCCAAGGTCGGGTGATTTTGTTGTTATTACAATACTGAATGCTCTATTAATTATGTATTGTAACGTATATATTAAGAAAGTCATGTATAAATGGCTTTTGTTTCTTTAAAGCACAATCTTAACAAACAAAATATTTGTTCAATTTTATCAAAATTCCTACTTTCGATTTCAAGTGTGAACATGAATGTAATTAACACTAAGTATAATCGTCATACATTTATTCCATTAAAAAAATAAAAAGATAATGAGCAGAACTATTTCATTTTGATTTGAAAAATAGATAAATTGACTAGAATAAGTCACCAGGCATTAATTGTGTTTTGAAAATGATACAAACTGATTTAGAATGAGTCATCGGGTGTCATTAGTTTAAATTTCTACTTTCGTTTTCAAAAAAGTGTGTGAGTGAAATGTTTTGTTAATCCTATGATGACCTAGGATGAAGATAATAGGTGATACCGAAATAACCGTGCTCTACTTAACATATTGATATTATTTTTAGTATCATGGCTGAAGGCGGTGATTTCTCGAGATCAATTGCTGGAGGATCAGACATTGTGTACGAATTTGTGTGTACACCATGTGCTGGTGACGGGTCAAGACTTGAAGCCTTCCAATTTTGTCAAACTTGCGACCAGTATCTGTGTGACACATGTACTAAGTATCATCAACGTTTGCAAAAAAGTCATCAACTGAAACCAGCTGAGTCAGTAAAACACTCTCAAAGACAACCTGCATCTACAAAACAACTGGTTGTTGCTAAATGTCATTTCCATCCGGACCGTGACGTGGAGATGTATTGTGGTACTCATGATATGGTCTACTGCGTCCTGTGTATCGCGAAAGATCACAGGTAATAATTTTATTGTAATATTAAATTCGATTTCGTATGATTAAAATTTATGAACAATTGATATTTTAACGAAGCTGTACCTTTACGGCCTTTTGTAAACGTATAAAATATCGTTTTTAGATCTGAATCATTGTTTTCACATTTATTTATTTAATAGACTAATCAGGAATTTCAAGCATTGGTTGTTTATCGGTAAGAACAAACAATAAAAATTATTGATAATAATGTAGAGACAATGGCAAGCTGATATTTGAGATGAATTTTAATGCTGTCTTATTAAACTTCAATACACGTAATCTATTTTTATCATCTTTAGGTCTTGCAAAAATGTCGACGAAGTTAAGGACGGTGTTCATCAGTCAAATGTATCCAAGCTGCAAAACGTAGTAGCTGATATCGACCGTTGTAATGACGAGTTAGTTAAATTGAAAAGGAGCAAATCGGACAATCTCAAAGAAATCAAATTAAAGAAAGCCGATCTCCTGAAACAAATCGACAAAATTCGAAAAGAAATGAACGTTCATTTGGATCAACTAGAGCGTAAAATCAAAGCTGAACTTGACGAAGAAGTAAACAAATCAGAGCGTGATATAAGTAACGACATAGATGCTGCCGATGATTTATTAACCACCGTCAGTGATAGAAAATCTAACCTTCAGCATAACAACGCAGAGAAGCATATGTTCATCGCTGAAAAATTAGGTCGAAAGGTGGTATCTGATGTCAACGCATTTTTAACGAATGCCTCCTACCTGAGTAGGATTAAATTTGCACACAATACAAGTCTCTATGATGGAATAAAGACGGCCGATAACATGGGTAAAATAGTCAGAAGTACTACTATTCAACAACATGTTATACGCCGTCAATTCGTCGTTAAATCATGTAACGATAGTGACAACAAAGACTGTTTAATCAACGGCATGTGTCAGCTTCAAGATGGCACATTGCTTATAATTGATTGCCATAACCGTAAACTAAAAAGACTTAATGATCAGTTCTGTGTGCAGGATGCCTGTGAACTAATATCGGAACCGTATGGTCTTTGTTCTGTTTCATCCTCCGAGGTCATTGTGAGATACCCAGATTCAATACAGTTTATAAATGTAGGACAGACATTAAAACTAGGTAAGAAAATAAACACCAAACAACAGATCACTGTTTATGGTAATTCTATCGCATATTGCTCAGATAATATTTGGATATTTGGTGATAAATGTCTTTATATTTACTCTAAATCCGGTACTTTTATGAAGAGAATAGAAACAGATCATCAGGGTCAGAAAATCTTCAGATCGTCTGAACCTGCTTCTATTGCTGTCAATAAGGATGGAACCAAGGTCTATGTTACCACATGGGGTGATAACAGTGTGATTGTATTCAACAATAATGGAGACGTAATCAGTAAGTTATGTGATAAAAGACTTAATGGACCACGTGGTGTATGTGTTACTGAGGAGGATATTGTACTTGTTCTGGGATTATCCTCTAAGAATGTGTTGATGTTTGATAGTGACGGTAACAGTAAAGGAGAACTTGTTTCACGTAAAGACATAAAATATTCCCCATGGTCATTGTGTTATGACAGTAAAGAATGTCGACTGCTAGTCGGTTATGGATCCAACAGGATCAAAATATTTGACCTGATAAAGATATCTGACTTGGCCTAAACACTATCAACATATCCAATAATGTAAATTAATTCACAAATGGAAAAGTGTAAGTCTTAAAATATCTGAGTGTTTAGTTTGACAGACATAAACTTCTCGAATCATTGATGTACTTTTACCATTCTTAGACTGTTAGTTTTTAGTTTATTTTCTATAAAATGTTTCTTTTCCTATGCCTGGTATGTACAGTCAAACCTTTGAACAAAGGTCTCCCATGGAAAAGACATACTATTACTATATCCTTTACTGACAAGTGACTTTTATTCGATGCTATTTTTGTTCTATATGATCAATGACGGTTTCAGAATATTGGCCTTCATTTACAAGGTGATCGTTATTCGAAGGTGGCCACTTACAACGGTTTGATTGCATCTATAGCATGTTCTGGCAATAGCTCTTTAGTATTGAAGATAAAATGAAAGTTCATAGCATGAAAGGATAGTAAGTTTAGTTCAGTTATGACTGTAAATAAAACATATTACGTTAATGAGTTTCCTTATCTATATGTAACACAAGAGTGTTAGGTCGCAATATACACTCGTCAAAATTCATTTTTCAAGGCATCAAGGGGCATAACTCAGAAGTGTCTTGGCCGATTGGGCTGGTAATCGATAATTATTCAACTGTGTTGTTATACATTGGCTGACACTAAACATATTTTTCTAGAACTAGTAGTACATGTGTATATAGGTTTTCCGAAAAAATGACAAATTCTCTTCAATAATGGTTTAAAAGAGATATAGTACAAATGGCTTATAGGGCGCAATTTGTCCCAGAAAATATGGGAGGCGCCTACAATGCAAATCCGATGTCAGTGGACTTTCCTTTTAACTAACTGAATCAAGCGGACTGGCACACTATTTATACGTTAAATAAGGCAAATAATGTATAGATGCTTATTTATCGCTGCTTGATTATCGTGCTGTCATATTTAAAGTTATGACACTCTCAGTGAACATACATGTATATATACGGTATATCAAATTTCCATTTGTCACGATGTTGGTCGGAAATCCACGAACACTGCAGTACGTAATATAACTGATAGCTACATTTATTGTTAAGATATCACTGTGTGTTGATAGTATAAACTACCTTGTTGTTTTTACAAACCTCTTATCTATACGACTAAATGTCAATTACTTTAAGTTCATGAATACGAACCACATTATCTATACAACAATATAACAATGCGTGGGTTGATTCTTCTATCCGGTAAGTCTTTATTTAACTGCTTCATGTTTTAAGTATTACATTCAAAGTACCTTGTTAATAAAAGGGTTTGAGAAGCAACGGGAAAATTTAGATCTAATTTGACGAACACAATCTGGAGTATTTGACGGTAATATTAGCTTATCACATTAAGAATATTAAGAATTACCATTTGAATGAGCATATTTATTTGTAAGCGATTAGTACAAATACTATACAAAGCGACATATGTTGATAAATTAAGTGACGTAATTAGCCAACTTTGTAATCTTCATGATCTTTCACAAACAAAACTGAAGTTAACAGGGATATACTTGAAGTATTTTCAAGGCATTATGTATGTCGTCAACAGTATTGCAACTAAATACATTTTCTGGGTATCAATTTCTCACCAACAACCCGTTTCATTTAAAGACATACCAGGTTTAACGATGAAGGTAAACCGACAAGTATACACGTTTGTAACATCACCAATCTCCCGTAAGCTAACAGGACAGACAGAAGGTTTTCAATACTTTTTCCAATGGAGAAAGAATTACACGCGCCATATCTATGGTTAGAACTCGCTATTTCAAGTTTAAGAAAAGTTTTCATTTGCAATTTTATGAACATATTGTATGAAAACAAAACGTGAATTGTTCGTGTTTCGTTGCAAAATGATCGTAGTGACACCTTTGTAAATTTACACTTTACTGCGGAATCATTAATTTTCGTTGGGGATTTAATTTCGTGGAATTCGTTGGTCGGCTCATACACGAAATCAAATACCCACGAATTGAAATGCAAAGATAAAATATTTCTTTTCAAAAATCAAAATCCAGGAATTCATGTCCTCACGAAATAGCCATTCTAGTAAAAAAAAACACGAAATTTGAGCCCAACGAAAATAAATGAAAATATAGTATATTGGATTTATTAGATATTGATACTGGACGGCTATTTAGAATAATATTATATCATTACAGTTTTCTGCTGTAGCGTGTTTGTGGTCACTGATGCAGTAAAATCATGTAATGTATTAATCTGTTTCCTTCTTTCTCTCTCCCAAACGAATCCTGTTAAAGCACATTCAATTTCCTAGAACTTGTTTCTTTGTTTATATTTGAATCTGATGAAAGAAGATCATAGTACAAAATGGAAACAAAATGAGCAATAAAGATACCAATTTCAAAACTATTCGATTTACTACGTTATAATCACAAACAAGTCGTAAATGGTATTTACAGAATGTTACAAAAACTTAATAGTGAATCTGTGAAATTCTTAAAATGTTACATAAATCTCTATAGTAAATCCATATATTCAAACGATCTACGCAGGCGCGAACATTCCAACCGTTCTTTTTTAGTTTGCTGTATTTGTGATGATTTTTCTTCCAATCCAAGTGACAGATGTCAAAGTGACATGTGCGACACAAATCATATACTGTGTGATATTTGTGAAACTAAACGGAAGTTCGTAGGAAGCACGTGGTACACAACACGAACGTAAGACCAACTTTTAAGCGTGATAATATTTTTTTTATTGAGATTTAAAAGTTGCACCAACAGCCATGGTCATTTGGCTTTAACGGTTGATGAAGACCTCAGAAGCGACTTTCCGCTTATCATGGGATATTGAATAGTGGTATTCTGCCACCAGAGGTATCACTGCCACCAACAACGGGTAAGATCTTAGTGTGTTGTTTTATCACTGCTGATGATGATGGTACGTTATGTTTTCAAGCGTTGCTATCAATATGTCGGTGTGAGCGCTGTCATATACTTCGTGTATACTTCGTGTACTATGCTTTTGGGTAAGTCAGTGCGATGGAGTTCTGTTTTGTGTTTCCCTTGTTCGTTAACTAGTTTCTATGAATGTAGGTTTTCGTATTGTAGTAATATTGCAATGGAATACATGTGGTTCAGTGGGACCATTTGACCAAGACTTTTCCCTGGAATCTGATTTTATTTTCTATGGCTATTTATAGACCTCTTTTAGATCACTCGGAACATCTCGGACGTAGTCGAAAGGATTGTGCCGAATGTCCTTTTGTTAAATCTTACTAACTTGCGATTGAACAATGTTATTAAACAATATACCCACGTATGACTTCACCTTTAGGTGTTCGAGTGAGGCTCAATGTGCAAAAGACTGGTACCAAACATTGACTACGTTAGAATGCATTGACAATACTCGCGGGGAACCAGCCGACGGAACCACGTGTTTTAAATGTTGCAAAGTGCAAAATCCAAGACAACCATTTTACTGTGTAGATAACCCGGATACTAATTATGTCAACTTGACTGTTGCATTGCCATCTACAGGTACCGATTACAGACATCAACAAACATTACTTAAAGACTCAATTGTAACGTTCGATTTTGTGAATACCTGAGTATCTATTTTAGCGTTATACATGTATAATGGACCTAGACTCCAAACAAAACTTTACGTTTTCTAAGTTCTTATCATGGTGAGGTCACAAATTCAAGTCTTTTTTCTAATGATTATTAGTGGCAACAAGAACTTCACCAACGACAACACGTAGATCAACCACAACAACAACAAGATCAACCACAACATCAACAACCACGACACTGACAACAACAACCTCAGCACAAGCTTCTATGGCGGGTAAGATCTTAGCGCCAACGTAAATGCTTCACTGGGCTTAATTTTTAGTCTATCGATGTCTAGAACCTATTTACTTCTGACTTCCTTAACTCCGACTGTTTATACTAGGATATGATCCCTGTAATCAGGAATATTCCACACTTGTGACATGGTTGACGAAACAGACACTTTAGTTAAGTTTAAAGAAGAATCTTCAGTATATTTTGTCTAAATGAACTCTAATCCGTGAATCACGGCCATCTAGACCTCAACACAAGTCCGGATAACATGATACCATTCACTGTTTAAGTACATATTCGAAATATGAACAGTTAAAACTCAATGTACACAAACAAGTAGCAATTTGAGGTTTGTTTCCATTGATTTGGAAGTTATTCATGTTGTATATCTCTATGATATGATCTCGCTTTGATCTAAACCAATGTTACAAGGACCAGGTTCTGCATCAAGGACTCTACTCTGGATTTCTTACATCATTTCATACTGATTGCATGTGGTTTAAATGAAATTATGCAATAAACAATTAAACTGTTCATTTACATAAATACAGAATAATTTATAAAAACAACCGGCTTTCTGAAAACCGGACTTCCCAGAAATTAGGACGAATTTTCAAACCCCATTTACTTCGGAAGTTATCAAAATGTTCTCTGAAACCGGACATATCAGAAAACCGGAAATTTGGCCCAGTCTGGAAAGGATACGGTTTTCAGTGGTTTAAGGTGCTTGTCTCTCAAGTCAGTCAAACAATATTAAAATGTCTTTTCTAACCTTATTACCATTATATTACGTATATTAGTTATATTATGAATGTATCCAGTTACTTGTGAGACATGTCTGTCAAACAACTGTACAAGTACAAGGACCATCACCTGTGGTGCTGGTGAACAATACTGTATGAATACATTAATATCAGATGGTGTAACATCCACAGTCAAGAAAGCGTGAGTTATTTATGTTTTATGTAATAATGTTTGTGTCTGGTCTAGATGGGATGTTTTCGTTTGTATCTGGAGATGCATGTCGTGTCGGTATTCAGTTGATATTTCTTTGGAAAAAACTGTCTCTGATTAAGACACTGTAAAGAACAGCCTAAGATTGGACAAATGACTAATTGATTAAGACTTAAGGCATCCGTACTCTTTACTACAGAACGTCACAATGCGGTACCCTTCAGAAGGCTGTGTTTGTCACTCTTTTTTTATATGGTGCTTTGTAAATGTTCTTTCCATGAAAGCTTCTTATCTGTCTAATAACAGCTAGAACGAGTGTGCTAATAGCATACTCAAAGTATATAATCTCAAAATGCAAAAGGCAACCTTCTTCGAGATGCAAATAACATTACACAACAATGTATTTTGAATTTATTGAATTTCGAATAGTTGATATAGCCTTGAAGTTATATAATGTATTATTTATGGTGTACAAATCATGACTGTTATTGAACAGGTGCGCCTCTAAAACGGAATGCTACTACGACAGCTACTTGGCCATGAAATATAAACCGGAGTGCGCCAACCCAACTGGAAGTACCTCACAACAACCTTCTGTGTGTCATTATTGCTGTGAGGCACAAAGTGGACAGTCGCCAGCTTGTAACATCGAGCTTGTTCCCAAACATCAAGCTGTGTTTGATAATTCCTCAAGTAAGTGCAACTTTCACAAGCAGATAAACGAGTGCCTTTGTTGCGACAGGTGTGTGCTTCGTGATTTTTATCTGAGATCAAATCAGACTAAAAAGATATAGCGCTCAAAGCATTGCTCATATACTTCTATTATGTCTTCGATCAGTTCACAAGACCACAGAACTGAGATGCTTGGGTAACCATACACAGCCGTCCTAGTAAGCTTAGTTTAATAGAGAGCATGGAAAGATTGGGAAGTCATGAAAAATTATGTTGACACGAGAGTAACATCCAAGTTTCTCCTTGTGCGACATTACACAAGTTATCATATCCTCCATGAATTGTGTGGGAAGTTCATAGAAGCTGGTGAAGGAAAGATTAGTTTGTTTGTTTGTTTGTTTTGTCGGGTTTTACGTCATTTTCAACATTATTTCAGTCATATCGTGGCGGGCAGTTATCCTACCCAGCTTTCCTTGACGACTTCATTTAGGCCTTAACCGGTACTAACCACATTCTATCCGAAGGCTGATGCCAAGCTACCCCACATAGTTAAGAGGTGGTGGGCAATGTAATATCTTCAGTCAAATTTTGTCACGAACAATGTGAGCCTCGCCCGGGGTCCGAACTCACAATCTCTCGATCATCAGACAAACGCTCTAACCACTGAGCTAGCCGGGCGGGGTTAGAAACATTAGTAAATTCAGGTTTGCTGGAAACGCTAGTTATGCTGACTGTCGCTCGTGTATAGCCGAAATATTACACGTGTATTGCCAAACGGTGTTACGCCATACGCAATGAATAATTATGATTCTTTTTCTTCTCCCGAAATATATTTGTTTCGATATACGATAAAACCTCGATACTAAGAAGCGGTTTCAAAACTTATAATTTTTACCTGTAAATTACGTTTTGTTAAAACCATATTCATTGCTTTAACTGTTTCAGGTCAAAATGGTGCGGTATGTGAAGTTGGACGTGACAACAACTATAAGAAGACGACATGTAGTGACCAGACACCATTCTGCATGAATACTGTGATTCTTGGAACAAACCTCACAATAGTAAAAAAGACGTAAGTAAAACTTACAACATACAGTTAACCATGGGATCATCGTAGTTTAGTCCCGAAGAATGCCGTACGGCAAATCAAACTTTTATCATCCAAACTACTGAAACAAGTATGCTTCCTCTTGGCTGTACAACATTTATGCAGTTCCAATTTTGTGTTGATGTACACTACGTGATGCGAACACATGAAAACTTCTAATTGACAAGACAATGTGGGTGTGTAAGTCTGACGTGCGCCCAATATAAGTATGAAAGTTATACAAAGACTGGTAGGTTGTGTGCAGTCAAGACTGACTGAAGAACCGTAGCAAAGACACGTATAAAGGTGTTTTACAAGGTGAGAATTGGAGAGACTGCTTTATGTTCCATGTACGGTCCTTTGTATTGGTAGATTTAGGGTTTGGCATTTGGGAGGAAGGTAGTACTTATTTAGGGGAAATTGAGATTTTTTGTTTGTATCTTTTCTGTGAATCCTTTTCTTTTATCATTACCCTTCATTTTTGTATGATTAATACAGTTTTCATATGCTTATTGTATTTTATAATATGCTTTGTCAAATTTTGGAGCTGTAATCGAATATCAGTTTTTACATTATGTTATAATGTATCTTCTCCGTTACATTTCTTTTATTAATATGTCCTGTATATATCTGTAAATATGTTGTCCTCATGGGCCGCAAGGCTTAATGGACTTGAATTTCAAAATAAAATATTATGTATATATGGAAAACATATGTTTAAATACATTGAGACAGAATCATTTGAAAAATGTGAACAATTGATACAAAAAGAACACCTCCCGAAATAAAAGAATGGACTTAATATTGAAGTGGTCCTTTAGTCAGGTTTAGAATTTATGGACACATTATTGAAACCTGATCAGAAATTAGGGGTTATGAAAAGGTTGTCTTAATATTGTAACGTATACAACAGGTGTGAGAGTGAAGTATTATGCAACAAGGACTGGTGGGATCTGACAAGAAATAGAAAGCAATGTATGCACACAAACTCCTCTATGTTGCCTGTATTGGACGAAGGTTTGGTGTGTCATTATTGCTGTAGGTCACGTGACGGGCAGCCATGTAACACTGAAATAATTCCTAACGAAGCTCAGGACATCATTGCTAAGTCAGGTAAATATGGAGACACGCTATCAAACATGATTAGAAATAAAACAACATTCACTATACTGGTATACAAAATTACAAAACAAGCATGCTTCCTTTTAATTGATCATTCATAATGTTCTCCTTGCTAGTAAATGTTACGTCAGTACATTGTATATAGCTTATGTCGTTTAGGTGGAATAGAGATGTAAATTTTAACGATTGTGCCAAATACAGGCTTCAAGTCAGCCAAAGCACCAGATTGCTCATGTAAAGAGCGATCAGTCGACTGAACCAAAGGGAGAAAGCCATCAGGAGAGAGTCATTTTCAGAGCAATATACAATGTTGTTAATTAAATTCTGATTTGTGTAAACAGTTGATGGTGGGTGGTCGGAGTGGTCGATGTGGTCTGGATGTTCAGAGTTTTGTACAGGTATACAAGTCAGAAACCGCAGATGTGATAATCCTGTACCAGGACAAAACGGAGACAATTGTCACGGACAAGCATCCGAACAAGAAGACTGCAAATCTAACATAAATTGTCAAATATCAGGTATGTTATTTTAGACACTCCAGGTGGCTTCCATTCTCTTATTCATGCATGTAAGCTACTTGAAGGGAGGTACAGAATTTATTTTTTGTGACATTTCCATGAAATCTGGAAACTCATTTCATTTAACTGCAATATGCCATTACATCAAATCAAGTTAAGGGTTTTAGGCTTGGTTCTCTTACTATACCACTTGATTAGGTCTTTGTATGTGTAAACAAATACGTACATTGTTAGTCGCTCAGTAAGTATCACATTGTAACATTTAGTTAAAGCTCTACCGTATAGCTTCATACATAGATATGTGACGCCCATTTAAATATCATTACCGAAGTCCCTTATGGTAACATTCTAAGTTGGTATCAATATGAAATACCTGTATTAAAGTAACTTGTTTGTAGCAAATTGACTTTGTAGCACAGCCAGATTAGTTACGAAGAACTTCTCACAATATTCCCATATTTTGTATAACCTATGACAAGCTATATTCACAAAAAATTGTGTCTCATACAATATGACATAATGCAAATACATTGTACACGGTAAATTCATTGTTTTTCATTTTCTGTTCCAGCCACTGGATCTCAAGCGCTAATCGGATGATAAATCCTACCCTGCCACACTATCGTCAGTGTTTGATTGTATACGTTTGTTGAATATAAAATATGTATACACTTTTCGTAAGTCACATGCAAACACAGGTTTATCTATCTCAATATATAGAGTAATGCTGTCAATATCAACAGTTGTATCCATGACGTGGTCAAAATTCCAAGTTCATGTCAAGACACATTCAAGGTAAATCAACAGAAAAACTTGAATGTTGTCCTCGATTTAACAAAAGACAATTCCATGTTGTTGTTTATTCTGTGAGCATACTGGAGCCCCGCATATTACACACATTCATCCAGTCGAATAAACAACATACTTGGAACTTCCGGCATAGCTCGAACGTTATCTTCGTTTAAATCCTTAATAAGGTAGCACCTGTTACTATCGAACACAGCTGCCTGACAACGGAAGCCTCTTTCCACAATACAGGCCAAGTTGCAAGATACGGAATCTTCCATTTCGTGTAATTCAGCATACTGTCCGAGCGTGGACCAATCAAGGGACCACTTCAATGGCGTCTTGAACTGACGGGGACATAGCTCCCTTCCTGTATGAAATAAATTCATAGATTATATTTACCATGAATATGATTAGTATATACATACAGTCATTTTAAGGATAAATTTGAAACTAAGAAGTTGTTGGACATTCCTCACCACCTTTTTGTGTCAGGCCAAAATACACTGACTACTTTTCTGTCAAAATGAACACAAGTCGGATTTCTGACGTGGCTGTTTCTCAAATGTTTCAAGTAATTAAAAGAACATTATTGACACTGCTCCGTCGTTTAGGACTGGGTATTGTTTATTCTTATACACCACAAATACTACATGTAGTATACATATCTAATGCACAATTAGAACAGACTAACAAAGGAAAGTTATATAAACAATTTAAATTTGATCTCGCGCTCGAAACATATTTCAAACTTCTGAAAAAAACACGACTCTGTATGTTTTTCAAATTCCGTACTGCAAATCATCGCTTACCTATAGAAACCGGTCGTTATGACGGAACTTTACTACATGATAGAATTTGTCCTGTTTGTAATACGAATACAATTGGCTCAGAAAAACATTATATATTACAATGTCCGTTTTTTAACCTGGACAGAAACAGATTTTTAAATATTCCACGCTATACTGACCCAGATCTATTTTATATCCAAATTATGCAATCTCAAAACGTCCACGTGTTAGAAAAGTTTTGTAAGTTAGTGAATAAGATAACACGAAAATTTAATTGATAAACATGTATCAGTACACCAGTACCCTAGACAATCTTTAACCTTTTTGTTACATATGTCTGTCAATGTTCTCTTATTATACATGTTATTTGGTGTTGCCATAGTTTCCACGTGTATAATATATAACATGGAAAAAAATTGTCTCTGCAGATATACTAGACCGGGAGTCTATCATATATATTATGTTTAATGTTGATTATGTATTTTCCCCACGTTATATGTATGTATATATTTGGGTGAATAAATGTTGAAATTTGAAACTTGTTACAAAATTGAACACGTGTATGTAACACAAGCAGTGTGATTTGGAGGCGTGTATCTTCATTTAGTTACAAATAAATAACATTTAACCACCAATCTCTACATTGCAAACTAGTTCCTTATTTACAAACATGCCATTCAGTTAATTAATTAAGACTTACTTGATTGGTTGTGAATGTCCACGTAACGACTTATATAATACATATCGAAGACAGGATGATAAACGGCTACAAATCGAATGCCTAACTGATGGGCGGGATCAGGACTTTCTATCCAAATTTTCCTTATCTGAAAGACACCAATAACAACAAATTCCGCATTCATTTACCTTAATTATATCACAATTAACCATTAAACAATTATACTTGCAATGCAATTATTCATTAAATAAATAGATTGGCAATGCAATTAACCATTAAACAATAAGATTGGCAATGCAATAGACCATTAAACACTTAGATTAGTAATACACTTAACCATTAAACAAGTAGATTAGAACTGCAAGTATTCATTAAATAATTAGATTGGCAATGCAATAAACCATTAAACAATTAGATTAGCACTGCAATTAATCATTAAACAATAAGATTGACAAGGCAATTAATCACTTAACAATTAGATTAGCAATGCAATTGACCATTAAACAATTAGATTGGCAATGCAATTAATCACTAAACAATTAGATTATCAATACAATTAACCATTAAATAATTAAATTGGCAATGCAAGTAATCACTAAACAATTAGATTATCACTGCAATTATTCATTAAATAATTAGATTGGCAATGCAATTAACCATTAAACAACAGAAGAACAGAACAGAACTTTATTCTCTCAGGTATGTAATATACAGTATGAGGAAACCAAAAAACATGGATGAATATGTTTGATGAGGGGGAATAACTCTAACTGTCAAGATAATTGGACTGCTGTTGTAAATATAAACGAAACTAATGTATAAGTAAAACAACATTAAAGAACAGGTAACTCATTGCGATAGTAATGTCATTTAACGTAAATTACCATAGTATGCAATTTATGACGGATATATTTGTTTATTTGCTGGACGAGAATAAATACGATGGACTGTATTATAAATTATAGACAATACTATTGATGTAATTACACGTACCTGACCGACATTATGACCAATTACATCATATTCTCTGACATCATTCGAATTTGTCGTAAAGTTTTGTAATTCCAGTCTTGTCGTTATTATTATTATTTATTTCGGTATAAAAAGCATATAAAACATGGTACATATATCACAGACATTTGATTGCTAAAAATGAAAATACATAGAAATATTTAATGAATAACTGTTTTAAAATATTGTAATTAAAATAAATATCATCAATTTTTACTCTAAAATAAGAAATCAAATTTCATAAATAGTGGTAACCATGATTGTTAGCTTTACAATACCAAGGATGACACAAAAAAGGGGAAACCCCTTATTTCCATTGTGGTCCTTCTATATGGCAATTGACCCAGAGAGGCAAATGTAGATTTATATAAATTTCTAGATAAGATAATAACAACTATTTATGAACATAATAATAGGAAAATAAAATGTGGATATATTAACTAAAAAGGTATCACAATTCTTATATGAATATCACAGTAAACATTAAATACTAGTTAAAAGATGCTGTTTGACCTCAGATTTAAATTTACCTAATTGATTGTTCTTCTTAATATGGACTGGAAGGTAATTCCACAATTTGATACCAGTGAAGGAGAATGATTTTAATCCAAAAGAACCAACTTTAGGAACAGCATAACATCCATGCTGACTGAATCTGGTGCTATATGAATGAATTGAATCTTGAGAAATAAAATGAGTGCAGAGGTACTTAGGGCTTACACCAGTTTTTATCTTAAAAACATTATATAAAACAATTTGTTCCACTCTTTTATCTACAGGTAACCAATTTAGTTGAACAAAATGATCTTTACTAATATGGGCCCTATGATCAAGATTAAGTACAAAACGTATCAGTTTGTTTTGTGTGACCTGTAACTTATTTTTCCAATGTTTAGTTAAGCCATGATACCAAAAAGAACATGCATAATCAAAATGACACTGAATAAGGGAAGAGACTATAAGCTTTTTTGTTTGTTCATTAAGAAAGCTACTTTTCCTATAAAGAAATTTCAGTCTAGCATTAGCTTTATTTATTACTGAACTAACTATTTTATCACAGGACAATGACTGATCAAGTGTGACACCAAGATATTTAACAGAAGTAGTTGACTGGATAGAAGTTTCATTACAAGATACATTTAGTGACTGACATTTTTTTAATTTAAGTTTGGAGCCAAAAACAATGGACTCAGTTTTACCAAGATGCAATGACAGTTTATTATCTATTAACCATGATTGAACTGATTTTAAATCATCTGCAAGAGCATTCTCAATAACTGATTTGTCTTTATCTGCCACAAGTATAGCTGAATCATCTGCATATAGAATGAGCTGATTTTTTACAACTGCAGACATGTCATTGACATAAATTAAAAATAAAAGAGGCCCTAGGATTGATCCTTGAGGCACTCCACAAGACACATTAACTGGTGTGGAATGTGTTCCTGATATATCAACAAGCTGTTGTCTATTTGATAAGTATGAATCAAACCAGTGTATTACATCTTTCCCAAGACCAAGACATTCAAGTTTCATGGCTAATATAGAGTGGTCAACAGTATCAAATGCCTTTTGTAGGTCTAGTAAAACCATCCCAACAAGATTACCTTTATCTAGATTAAAACGTATGAGATCAGTTAGATGAATGAGACAGGTTTCAGTGGAGTATCTACTTCTGAACCCAGACTGAAGATTATATAACAAGTCTTTATCATTGAGGTATGTTTCTACTTGGTCATAAACAACCCTTTCAAAAACTTTTGATATTACACTTAGTATAGACACTGGTCTGTAATTGCCAACTTCAGTTTTGTTGTTTTTCTTGTACAATGGAATAACCCTTGCTGATTTTAAATCATCAGGTACAGATCCTTGTATCAATGATAAATTAATAACATGTGTGAGAGGGCTAGCAATTAAAGATGAACCATCAACAATAAATTTTGCAGGGATACTATCCAGCCCAGTAGCTTTATCTGCACTCATCTTATTTAAATATTTAAGAACTTTGTTCTCAGAAACAAGAGACCGGCTGGATATTCATTTGTCTCTCTGTACGATTTTATTCGTATTTTATAAGTAACGTCTGGAATGGTAATGAAAAAATTTGAATATAGTGAAATAAAGATTCGGTTCCTAAGGGATTCATCATAATCATGTTCTACGGTGTTGTACATATTTGACTGTCTGCCCAGAAGTGTCTCTACAGTACAAACATGTTTCACATGACTACAGTATAATTCGATATTTAGACAATGCTTTGGTATACCAATAAAAACCTTATATATATTGAGACGATTTTATTATCATTTGGTCGAGTGACATCAAATCACTGTAACCTTTCACTGATAGGAGGTCGTGAGTTCAACCCCAGCTACTGATCATGTCTCTTCATGTGAGAAAGTAGGCTGTTGCTTACGGAGGATGGGAGTCTAGTACTGGCTCTTCCCAGGAACGATGGTTAGGTGAACTGTACGCCTCGTATGATTCTGGCTGTTGAAAAGGGTCGTAAAACAAACAAACATGGTGAACTATCTTTGTACGTGTCTATGCGTTGGTAAGGAATGTGGTTAGTGGGGTTTTCATATTCATGGTTACTTACCATTCGGTTGCTCACATCGTCTTAGTTTGGGCTTCCATTCACCATTCACGCAATGTATTGTAGTTGCCACTCTAGACAAACTCGTATTAGACGTGTCGAAGTAGCACGTTCGTTTTATCGTCTGTCCGGTTTTTATAGTATCACCTCCTTCATACGTGACGAGTTCGTCTGATACCGCCTCATACGTAACGTTCTCGACCGAGACCGGAACTGTACAGTTTTTGTACACTGCTTGCCCTGCAGATTCAAGATTAATACTAAATTAGACGGATTCCAGAATACTCTCCATGCACAGTCTATAAAATCTTCCTCAGTTTCGGAAAATACTGAAAGCTGTTTGTAAGTAACACAACTCCGGATATCGACAATTTTCGGATGGTTGACATATATTTTGACTTTTTATAATTCGTGGGGATTAAATTTCGTGGACAATATTCATAAAATTAATTACCCGACGTAATATAGCGAAACCACAGTTTATGGTAACATATCGGTAGATAGCTCTACATATCTTATGTTAGTTGTAATATTATCAGCTGACTAGAAATAGATACTTGCATCTTGTATTTGCATTTTATTATTTCTTTACTGGAGACTTACGATAGATTAATCGATTTCTTTGAGCACGGCATTTCATCAGAGGTGGAATCCATTTCCGGTTCATGCAGGTGGTATGTCGCTTCAAACCATGCATTTTATTACAAGTCTGGGTGACGCGCGTTCCTTCTGGTATATAATATGTTTTCATTCGTTTACCAGTTAGTTTTGACGTCAGAGTTGTAACCCTCCGAATTCTGTAAGGATATCTACATGACCGCGATTTGTCATCTGCCAAAACGAAAAAAAAAATTTTTCTCAAAAATATTACACATGTATGGCAGTAAAACCTCCGAATAAAGGTCACCCTGTGAATAAAGGTTTTTTATATCAAACATCATTGATTATTTAGACCAAACGACCTCCAAATAGTGGCCACCCGTCAATAAAAGTCACATTACGTCTTTTCTAAGGGTGGCCTTTGTTCACAGGTTTGACTGTAGTTTTCAATTAACATGAAATTAATGATTATCTTCGTATAGTTTGTTTTGCAGTTTTAAAATATTGAAAAAATCAAGGTGCCCGTCGATAAAGTTGAGCAGTGTATTTTGTAAATGTAATTCCAAGCCATCTGACTAAACCTGACTGTATGAAATATGGTTATTATTGTTAACCAACTGTTTTAGAATTGAATAACGTATTAAAGGTACCAAGTATGATGAGTAATAGACTTACAGGGCACACATGTTGGTTTGGCACCTTTCCATTTTCCATGATGGCACGTAAAGGTCTCCGCGGAAGCTTTCAGAGCGGTCCCTCGTTTACACAACACAATGAATTTGCCTTGTATACCTCTTACCGGCATCACTTCACCGTTAGGGACCACCATGTCATCACACGACTCCTTTATAACAGGTCCACCAACCACATGTTGTGGTAGGGGGCGTTCTGGAATTGATTCTGACAATCAGCAATTTGTGACCTCATTTGCGGAACTTATTTCAGCTTAAATATTATTTTTTTGTCCCTTCTTTAGGCGCGAACCAAGGAATCAGTCATCAAGTAGTTAATATAAAATGTAAGAACTTGCTCTACACGTAATATAAATAGGTTTAAACCAAACCACTATAACCATGTTTAACTGTGTCAATGAATTAACATTATAATAATAGTACTACACAAACCTTCACACCGTAAGTTCATAGCACTCCATACTCCATCAAGACACGTTGTGGATCTATTTCCTATTGACACCGTACCAGTCTTACATGTGAATGTCACCCTTCCACCGTGTGGGAACGTCACATACTGATCTAGCTGTCGTGAGGCCGTAGCGTTGGCAACCGCCTCCGGTGCATGACATCGACGTTTGACTGAAGAACAAGAGCGATACAGCCTGAATATCATGGCTACTATTGGGACAACAAAACTGATATTTATATAATTTTGTGACCTGCTTATCAGAATGTAGACCTACCGCGGTCATGCATCCATAATACATCATTACACCTTGTAAAGGGGAAAAGTTCTAAACACAATACAATACAACCTCTCCAGAACGACCCTCTCTAGAGCAACAACCTCCATTCATGCAAAAACAGCATGATTATTTTGACTTCTCCAGAGCAACTAGACTCTCAACAACAACGTAATTTTGGTACTCCTGAAGAGTGTTGCTTTGGAGAGGATCCTCTGTACGTGTACATGATTTACCACGCCCCATCCCCCACCCCCTCCACAAGAAACAACCTTCTCGGACAAAATGTAAGATGTCCGTGGTTTAAAAAAAATACCTTCACAACTTGGCAATACTGGAATCCAATCTCCATTGACACATTTAGTCTTATGTGTACGTCTTATAGCATCATGGTATATATCTTTCTTACAAACAACGATTATTCTTGTCATATGACGAATGCGCTCCATTGACCGGTAAGTCCTTTGTACCGGTCCAAACATCGGCCGATAGATGGAAGATTCATACTGTTGTCCTCTTGGAATGCGGCAGCGCACTGTTAAATGAAATAATCCAGGTATTCAAATTAAATGTACAAACACAGGCCAACTTCAAAATACTTAGAATTCGGCAGTGCACTGTTAGATAAAATATTTCAGGTAGATTGCAATCTAGATATTTAATGCTCAGACGAACCTGTGAACAAAGGCCGCCATTAAAAAAGACATAGTCAATGGCCTTCATTGACAGGTTGTCTTTATTCTGAAGTAATTTCGTTCTATATTACAAATGACGATTTTTAAAAGGATTGCCTTTATGTATTCACGGGTTGGATTTTATTCGGAGGTGACCGTTGACACAGGTTTGATTGTATATACCCGTCTCCGTGGTCAAGTGGTTAAGATCGCTGTCTTCAAATCACTGTAACCTCTCACTGATAGAGGGTCGTGGGTTAGAGCCCCGCTACTGAACATGTCTCTTTATGTGAGAAAGTAGGCAGTTGCTTACGGAGGAATGGAGTCTAGTACTGGTTCTTCCCAGGAACGATGGTTCGGTAAGCTTTCCCCCTCATATGACCCTGGTTGTTGAAAAGGGGCGTAAAACTTGATATGAACAAACAAACAAATTGATTGTTTAATTATGAATACATGGATAGCACGCAATTTTGAACTTTAAACATTCTAATTGTATCTTAACAATACAGCTTACAAAACTACGATCTATTATAATTTTACGCATGCTTTTAGGCGTAACATGGTGTATTTGATGCATAAAAAAGCATGATATGTAAACAAAGCTATGAAATTGATATTGTATTGCAATACATTCCGTTGAGACATGAAGTAGATGTCGAAAACCGGTCTGAAGATAACTGCATGACTGTTATAGCCTCAAATAATTAGGTGGTCCATAAATGTGTTTGTTATGTTATGTTATGTTTGGTTTGGTTTGGTTTGGTTTGGTTTGTTTGTTTGTTTGTTTGTTTGTTTGTTTGTTTGTTTGTTTGTTTGTTTGTTTGTTTGTTTGTTTGTTTGTTTGTTTGTTTGTTTGTTTGTTTGTTTGTTTGTTTGTTTGTTTAACGGCCCATTCGACAGCATGATCACTTCAGAGCACGCCCCATTGAGAGAGGGGAGATAATATACAGGTAAACCAGGCACTTGTACCCTTACTCTTTTTTCGAATATTTTTTCCAGATTTTTATCGTGTAAAGCACGCTACACGCCTTACCCGTTTCTTGTGATTTTCTTAACACAGTACTGGCCCTGTAGTTTTGGATGGGGAAACTAAAAAAGTGTTCCTGAAATAATGAAAGGCGGAACCGAGATTCAAACCTGCGACCTATCGTGCAGTAGTCCAGCGGGTTACCGATCCCCGAGGATTTGTTGTAATAATATGTGGATAGGCTATCAATTAACCTGAATGAACGCATTAAATGCAACCACCAACTAATATACATCGTGATATCTATATGTACATAGTGTTTATTTCGTGTTAAATAACCGCAGTTGTTCAATTAATTACTTAATGAAAACTAAACGCGTTATCATATTGTATTTAATTAATTAGATATATACTGTAAACGATATTTATACATTTAAATGAAGTCAACGCACAGTATGAAATGTCTATGTCAGTTGTGCATGCGATGCACGTAACAGTGCAATATATCATGTCAGAAGGCACGATATAAGTTTGTACTTATTCCGTTCCATACTTACTAGCGACTGTTTCAACACGGACATACAAAACTCCGCATGTGAGTAAAATTCCAATCAAAGTCCACACAAAATGCATTGTTTACTCCAATTATATTGTCAATAAGTAATCCGTATTTAAGACGTTATATTTACTGGTGCGTTGAAACTCTTATTTTCTGTTTATGAGCGGAAAGCAACTCACTGTATACACATCCCAAAAATGTATTAAAGGTATATACACAGATTTCGTTCAGTCAAGACTGTGTCGTATTTCTTAAAGTCAATCTTTGAAAACTCGATTCTTGGAAAAGCTCGAGAATAATTCCGGTTGTAAATTAAAAAGGGACTAACCCCCTCTTATCAGACAAAATCCGCCTGGAATTTGCCCCTCCCCCCCACACTTTTGGATGTAATGATAATAAATTTGAAAAGGCTAAAACTCGCATACCCAGGTAAACCGTAACATTAGCCCCCACTACTACGTACGGGCCTGAAATACAGTAAAACTCAGATTATTCGAATTCGTTTGATCCAGAAAAATCATTCGGATAATCCACGGCTTCGAGTAATCCATCCGACTATTTTAATGTAAACTGAATAAAATGATTTGCATTACAGCGTCATTCTAAATTTGAAAACTGATTCAAAACACATTTAAACAAAATTAACTGATCCATAGAGACGTAATCGGGACCATTATTATCATACTTCATAATTTATATACATATTAAACTCCACACTTGTACATAGATCATATTCGAGTAATACCGTGTAATCTGACAATCAGTCGTCGAATAATCGAGCTTTTATTGTATGTTTAATAATTTGCATTGATTTTCATCCAGTGCTACAAAACACGCGATGAACGTTCTGGAACTCAGCTCAGTGTTTACAGATTCACATAAAACTAATTAATAATCATTTATGTTTCAATGCAATGTATTGTAATTGCATGAATTGTCATTTCTAGCATTATCATGTCTTTAAAATTTTCACAAGAGATGATCGATGGTGTAGTGGTTAAGCGCTGGACTACTAAACGAAAGGTCGCGGGTTCGATTCTCGAATTTCTCAGGGATTCTTTTTCAGTGTCCCCATCCCAACTACCGAGTCAAGTATTATGTCAAGAAATCACAGGAAAAGGGGCCGAGGTTTGTATCAATGCCTTAAACCAATCATGATAAAGAACAAAGAAAAACTACACGGTATTCGAAAAGGGGCCATTAAACAATAGAAGAATAATTAAATTTGAAATGTCACAATTATAGACACACTATCTAATAAATGTGGCATAATGAAGCTGTAAGTGACACGAAATTACTATTCGTAAAATTATCGCATCCTGGCATAAGAACTAACTATTTTTTTTCAGTTGAAAAACAGAATTGAATTAGGGTAACATTATAACCCATTACTTTAAGACCAATTGCTATATCTTCTTACATATCAATTGGTGTTCTCTGACTAGTGGTTTGCTTTGAGTCACATATCTTGCGTCATTCTTGCCCCTTATGTTCAATTTCCACTTGCTTCAAGGCAATTTCGACTAAGTGCCCCTAAATTGCCATTTCCAATTAACTAACATAACTCATTGCCAAGCTTCGGTTGAAATAACGTTCGTCGGTAAATGAAAGTTAACAGTTAGATGTGAGTATCACATGCAGAGAAATGATTGATTCGTTTTATTATTTTACGTATCATTATTCAAGTCAGCAACAACACGCTTAGGGTTTAGTGTATCTTTAAATCACTGAAAATAGTGTTTACTGTAAGAAAGTGAAATAGCGCTTAGAAACGAAGGGACATGTTGACCGAATTTTTTAGCAAAACTTGTTCAGTTACATACTTATCCTTTCCTTATTTTGTATCCGGTTTAATTTGCTTTTCACAGAAAAATAAACGTAATTAGTTACAAGCAGTATGTAAATAACAGATAGACTTGCCAATGCATTTGAGCTGCGCTTAATGTAGTATAATTATTTCTATCACTTATCCGGCGGCATCCTGACCTTCTGTTTAACCCTTAACCTGCTGAATTTCCAGAATCGACTTGTCGAACTTCCCATTTGAGACATCCCATTGTCTATTTAAGGGATACAAATGAAAGTCCAAACAGAAAAGATCCAAGCCAGGATACAGAGGCTCGTCTTACTCACTCCTAGTGGCAAAGGCTTTGCAGTTTCAGCTAAAGCATTGAAAGGGTTTACGTTTAGTGGCCTTCAGAGTATCTATTTTGCCAATATCTGTAACGACTTCTCCCGTTTTACCCTCTACACTAGCGTGTTTATTGTCTGTGTAATAAGTAAGTATCCAACATGATATCCACATAGTATAACTGAAGTAAATAAATACATTCTCTTCAATGCACCTTTTTAATTGGTTCTAACTTTTTCTAAATGAATACTGTATTTTCATTTATTTTCGTTGGGCTCAATTTTCGTGGTTTTTACTAAAATGGCTATTTCGTGGGGACATAAATTCGTGGATTTTGATTTTTAACAAGAAATGCCTTATCTCTGTATTTAAATTCGTGGGGATTTGATTTCGTGGAATAGCCGATCCACGAAATCCACGAAATTAAACCCCCAACGAAAATTAATGATTCCACAGTAACCTTCACTCTTCAATGATAAACATTCCCTCTCAAACGCTTGTCCTGTTTTCTTCTCTCTTTATCCCACCTTAAATATTGACCTACAGCCACTCTTTTAACTCTCTACCGCCCTACATATATCTCAAATTCTAGGCCTTATTGGCATCTTTCCCTTCAAAAATTAATTCACATTAATCGCATTTTAAAGCTCCCACATGCACGCTCTAAATCTCGACCTAACGACACTAACACTCAGCTACTTCTCCTCTTAGTTTATCTCATACTTTCTATCCTAATACTGCGCCTTATTTAAACCCTTTCCTTCAAAACTTCATTCACCACAACCTCTCGAATGAGAGAGACTGACCAGTACAGTCAAACCTGTGTTACCGTTCACCTCCGAATGAGAGAGATTGACCAGTACAGTCAAACCTGTGTTACCGGTCACCTCCGAATGAGAGAGATTGACCAGTACAGTCAAACCTGTGTTACCGGCCACCTCCGAATAAAGCAACCATGTGAATAAAAGCCATACTTTCTTTCAAAGTACTGAACAATATTCATGGAAACATAACATACATGGACTTGCACTGCAACATGAAACAGGAACTAGTTAATCAATTGCATGGCAGATGTAAATAAATGTTGTACTTAGGTCCACATAAAAGTTAATGTGCGCCGAGACAGAGACGACTATGGAAAGCTGGACTACTGTTCAGTTTGCCAAAACCGTCATTAATTATTTAGAACAAAATTACCTCCAAATAAAGGCCACCTGTCAACAAAGGGCACAATTCGTCATTTCTAAGGATGGCCTTTAATTTGTTCACATGTTTGACTGTATTATAATATCATTTTTCATATAATAACACTGTCATGACAGTGCTCCCAGTGCTTTGACTCATATATTCGCACTGCCATGACAGTACTCCCAGTGCTTTGATTAATAAAATCGCACTGCCATGAGAGTACTCTCATTGCTTTGATTCATAAAATCGCACTGCCATGACAGTACTCTCAGTACTTTGACTCATTTAATCGCACTGCCATGACAGTACTCCCAGTGCTTTGATTCATATAATCGCACTGTCATGACAGTACTCTCAGAGCTTTGATTCATATAATCGCACTGCCATGAATACTAGTGCTGGACTTTTAACGTGTATCGGCATGTTGCGATAACATCTCTCTAGTTCCCACATATCTTAGCTTTGAGGTTCAAGCGATAAGTATCCACAAGTTTACATTAATTAGCTTTTCAGATCATAGTTTCACCGCATATTTCTTCTTATCACTAGCAACATGTTTTCCTGATTTTCGGAGAAAATTTGTTTCTATGAATTTTTCTGTGCACCATTCTGAGAAATAATCAGTTAGCATATAGCAAACACTTGAGTTTACAAGTAGTTGTGAAAATGGAAATAAGAATGTTATTAGCGGCTATATGCCAAGTAAGATCTTTTTCATGTAATTTGAGGGCTGTTTTGTTTTGTTTTTGTCATTGCGACTATGATTTGCGCTACCGTGTTTGTTGTTTGTTTTTTGAGAAGATGTCGAATCGACTGCTTCAGTGCTATGGTATAATTATGTTTGTACTCAAACTAGCGATAAGTGTTATTTTCTAAGATGATTATCTAAAGCACACCACAGTGTTTTTAGTGGACCCTAGACAGCATTCTAAAGCACACTGCAGTGTTTCTAGTGGACTCTACACATCTTTCTCAAGCACATAGCAGTGTTTTTGATTTAGATCTCTTATGCACACTGAAATTTTACTAGCGGACTCTAGATAGTACACAATGCAGTGGTTTTTTTGTGGACTCAAATAGCTTTTTAAGGCATCCAGCTGTCTTTTTGAGGACTCTTGGTTGCTTTCGAAAACATAATGCAGTGTTTTACGAGGAATGTTCGCTATGTAATGTGTATTGTACCATAATATGAAAACAGTGTGCACGATTTCACTAATATTGGTACGTCTGGATAGCTCTATTCAATACCTTTATAATGGTATATAAATGAATATAAAGTTCAACACAAAATTGTCAAAAATCTTTGTTTGAAGAGAGCCACTAGTTGACCACTGTTGAAAAAATGGTTGGAAAGCGTATTGAGAATTTTTAAGAAATTTGAGCTTACATAAAATTTCGTAGAAAACTCGGTCATTCATTGAAGCTAATTTTTAACTAATTGGGGTAAGTTTATGGGTCCCTTATTGTATCTTATGTGACAGGTGGTAGTTGGAAAAAGAGATTTGTTACTTGCACGGAGACTGTTAAAGAGTCTGCAAAATCAAGACAACCGGTGACTGCAAAAACTAATGTCTCCAAAGTCAGGGAAATGGTTGAAAGGGATGGCAGATATACGACTCGCGATGTTGCTTCTAATGAACACTGCAGTTTTTCTAGTGGAGATATATACTTACGTGCAGTAAGTTTGTTTTGAAAAACAAAATAGAAGACAAACTAAGACCTGTGGCTTTAGTAACTGTACTGTATTTACCGTGGTGTCCTTCCTTTTCATCAAAAAGAAAAAAAATAGTATTGCGATGATTGATCAATCTGACTTTTTGAACATATTTGTAATGACTGTTTTTTGTTGTTGTTGTTTTTTTGTGTGTTTTTGTTGTTGTTGTTGTTTTATGTATCTTAGTTGTGTGTCGTACATTAAATGTATAGTCATTTGTGAAGTATGCTAACATATTTTAATAACAAATGAGCATCATAGGTTTGTATCATTTCGGTGTAAGAAATCAGCAAACTCGATTGAATTGTTGTATTGATAAAGTAGGCAAATTAAACCACAAAATGAATCACATGAATAAATGTGTACCGCCTTTAACAATGTGCGGTGACATGCATGTATGTATGCGGAGACAATTTGAACACGGTTTATAAAATAATAATTTATTAGCGGTTTTTTTTTGTGCACTTTACATCATTAAAACATAAAATAATACATGTACATAGTTTATTGACGTAACATAACATACACATAAGTGCGTTGTATAGCCAAACAAACAAACATAGTTTCCTTATTACATAAGTGGTGGTAAACATTTTTACATTAAAAAACAAGCAAATGAAGCAACATTAATACATAATTTATCCATAGAATTATATAAAGTTGTTTTATTAGTCTTTCTTCAAAAGTTTTTTTTTTAAACTTTTAATGAACTACGGTTACCGTTAGACACCATTTAATGACCACTTCAATATTAAACCTATCACATTATAACGCATCTTACTATCGAGTCGGGATGATCGGTGGTCCGGTGGTAACGTGCTGGACTACTGAACTAAAAGTCGTGGGTTCGAATCTCGGCTCCGCCTTTCGAATTTCTCAGGAACGTTTTTTTTCAGTGTTCATATCCCAACTACCGAGTCAAATGATATGTCTAGAAAATCACGAAGGGGCGAAGCTTGTATTGGTGCTTTACACCGGGCATGATAAAGAACCAGGAAAAACTATTCAAAAGAGTAGGGATATAAATGCCCGGTTCTGCAGAAACTTCTCCCTCCCTCCCTCCCTCCCTCCCTCTCTCTCTCTCTCTCTCTCTCTCTCTCTCCCTCTCTCTCTCTCTCTCTCTATCTCTCTCTCTCTAAAATGACAATAGCTGTATGAAGGGCCGTTCAACAACAGACTTTCGAGTGGCTTTCAAAATGTCCTCAAAACTTTAACTAAATTATGAGGCTTCGATACTTTTATATAAATATTGCTTCTCGTTGGTCTCAAAGCTGTCGTAACATTAAGTGTTTAGTGTGTAAGTGTTCATCTTGTTACATGCCCATTCATGGCTATAAACACTTGTAATTTAGAATAAGTTTTCGCAGAAATGGACAGTCATAATCATAACTTATTTAAGAGTTTCGTGTTATATTTACGTGGAACGGTCGTGACAGAATATAATAATTATGTATAATACGTGAATATGTTAATGGCACGGATAGATTATCAATTGTAAGGGATCTATCTGAGTAACATAGTGTACATCGTTGTGTATCAATGTACCCGCCCGGATAGCGCAGTGGTTAGAGTGTTGGTAAACTGATCAAGATGTTGTGAGTTCGAAACCCGGGCGAGGCTTGCGCTGTCCGTGACAAATTTGACTGAAGATATTACATCTTAGTATGTTAGATTGTCCTCCACTTCTGACTTACGTAGTACAGCTTGGGTAACGATAGCGAATAGAATGTGGTTAGTACTGGTTAAGGCCTAAATGAAGTCAAACCTGTGAATAAATACCACCCTTTAGAAAGACAAAATGTGGCCTTTATTGACAGATAACCTTTATTTGGATGTCAATTTGTTCTGAATAATCAATGACAGTTTTTAAAAGAATGGCCTTTATTCCCAGGGTGGTCATCATTCGGAAGTGGTCACTTACACAGATTTAAAGGTTTATTGGCCCCGTTATATCACGGGGTTATATAGAAGAGTTTTCCCAAGTCATACGATGGCCTTTATTCACAGGTAACCGTAAAGTCAGATACGACTGTATTTGTGTACAATAAAAACATTGTATTATAACTGAGTCATTGGCTTGTGAGATCAAATACGAAAATAAAACTGTTCGTTCAGTTAGAATTATTGTTGCTTAATTTTTGACTGGCCTAAACGGCACAATCACTCTCTCATCATCTGACTTCAACAACCCCATTTCCAATGTGGGTGGAGCTACCATTTGGTCTGTAACCTGATTGGATAATAAGTCAGGCGAATCCCAGTCTCGCCACATCTTGGATTTTTTTGCATTTAGGAACTAATTTAAGGAAAGTCATTTGGTCTTAATATTGTAAACACTATGTCAAAGTGTGTACAAAAACGTGAGTTATCACGCTTCAGTCCTAAAATATACGATTGTCTTAAATTTTGAGTACTGTAGCAGTCAGTTTTCTGCTTGCGTTTTTTTCGTTGTGTAGAATAACTGACATGTATAAATAAAATGAACTTTCGGTTTCCACGTAATTCGTGACATTTACATCCGTTTTAGTAACGATCTATGTGTTATAACTATACCACAGATATCATACGAAACAAGACGTAGTCAAGTGTAACACATATATGTTCAATGTACGTAAATTTTATTTTGAGGAAATAAATATGAGCCTTTGTTTACTACAGATATTTATCTTACAGATTATTCTGATACAAAATGTGTATCCGAGAAGCATCGACCAGGTGTTCGCTGACGTTGAGCAAGAACTTCAAAGTAAGTGTTCTTTTCTTCGATTTTACATTTCTGTATTATGAAATAACGTTTCAATCAATATAAATTTCCGCGATGAATAAGTTACGGCCGTACCGAGTTTTAGCACTGAAGTAGGATTAAAATACAGCATGACCGTACCTAAATTTTAACCAAATTTAAATTCTTAATTTTGGAATTAATGTTCACGTCTCTACGTGTGTTTAATTATGTTTAATTGAATGATATATTTATCAACATGTATATTTTATAAATAATAAACATAAATTACGGATTCAAAAATATTTATGTTCAGTTGCTTTACCAACGCTGTCAATTGTTCCTGTCAAATTAAATATTTTGCAACTCTTGTCAGTTATACATTTAGGCCATCACTCGTTCTGCGCATGCATTTTAATGCGGACTAAAGTACGGGTTTTCTTCATCCGTCCTGAAAACATTTCTATGTAAGGAAATATATTAATGAAGTCATGAAGAAAAACATCTGTGTTATATTAGTATTTAAATTGACAAATCATGGGCTAGTTTCAATTACTATATTAAGCACAGAGAGCTTTTCAACTACATTTGTAACTTAACAAAAAAGGGAGGAGCATTAGAATAGGGATGAGCCGTGGTGTAGGGGTAGAGCGTTAGACTCCTTACCCGGAGCGTGCGGATTCGAGCCCCTTCAGTGGTGGAATATCGCCGGAACCTTCACAATCTTTTCTTTCGGCGTGAGAACTGTTCAGGATCCTGGAAGCAATCATCCAGAGTAGTTAATATTAGTTGTTAGAACTCGCTCTACAATCGATGTAAACTAAATAAGTTTATACTAACTAACTAAACAAGACTTTCAATATCTTGCACGAAGTTCCAGACATATGAGTACCTTCAGTACTTTGATTTGATAAACTGGATTGCATGCAATGTATTTTTAGTTTTCTTGATTCGATTGTTTATCATGGACACTTTAAAGTAGACATGAACAATAAGAAAATTAGTCATATCCAAGTTATCGCACGAACAGGATATGACTAATTTCTATAGTTTCGTGTGAAAAAGAATTAGGAAATACATAGAAGTAGCATTCTATAAGTAGGGCTACGTCATCATGCTAACACTAATCTCTATCCTAAGACGCATCAACATCCAATTATGGATTTTTGGAAACTGACCGATAGTTCAGTTTTGCATGGCCGTCACTCACTCGGTGCGCATGAATTTTAATGCGGAGCTAAGGACTATGTTTAACTACCGTATGATCCGCCATGTAATTGTTAAACTAGTTCCCGTCGTGCCGTGCAAGTCTTTGACGAGTACTATCAGTACTCTGATTATTCATAAGTATAGTATTACTATATAGAATCGACTCTTGTGACACTGTGTACAAGCTCAAATCTCAGTCTCAGAGAAAATATATTATTAAAAAGATAAAGCTATAGCAATTTGTCGGCCTCATTATTGAGCAGCTCTTCATGCAATTACGTTATAAATTATATGAAATTAGTAGAGATTGTAATCAATCCATGAACATTTCGTAGCAAAAGTCAGTGATTAATCAATTAAAAGTGTTAGTATTGCATAAATTCAACATCCCTTACAACAATTGAATAGCACAAAATCAATAAAAAATGAAATATTAAATGAGTTAATATCACATCATAATTGATATTACTATTAAACAAACCACACTAGACTAGACTAGAATTATGCTGTATTTACAGATACCGTTTGAACAGCAGTTTTATTAAACAAGTCACTAGCTTATCAAATCGGCAATCATTTATGTATTTAAAGTGAAACCACTGTCAGCAAAGTGTAAGGCCTGCAGTACTATAGTCAAGAACGACAACTCTGCAGAATCAATTATCCGTTGACGAAATGGGAGCATCGTCATCGTCACGTCAACGACCATTCCTAAATGATTCGTTGAATAAAAGATTAATCAGAACATCACTAAAATTAGAAGCCGATCGACTCCGAATCCTGCTAACGGCTTTTCGATAGTAGTATCTAGGCAATCTTTTTAAAAACGCTTCACTCTTTTTTCAGAAGAACTCGAAGAAGGCATTAAAGGTCGTTCAGCACCACCAGGTAACTATCTCGTCTCCTAGCAACGGTTTTGTTTAAACTCTGGCAGAATCTTTACATATTTTACGAATGTCGAGTTATTGTCTCCATAAACTGTATAGTACTGTAGAACTCAGTTTCATTGATTCCCTGTGGGCCCGAATTATTTTATCACTGTATCCATGTATCTGACTGTTCTTTTTCGAAATTATATCGTATATATTTTCAACGAATTCGTTATTAAAGCAGGGATGCATAAACATAATATAAAAGTGGAACTTACTTAAACTAACCCACTAAGAAAATCATGTTTACAATATTTTTCCCATAGTCGATTTCATTCTTCGTAATATGCTTGCGTGCTTAGTAAATTCTTCAAAGTTGTATGCCTTCTTGTAAATTCTTTTTTTGAAACATTATACATATTTATCGTCATAACTTAGTTTTACGTATTTCTGTACAATATATCTAGAATGGTACGATTACGCTCTGGTTAACCGTTCTGAGGAACTTGTCAAGTTACAGTATGATATGATTATTACCAAGGAAACCTGGCTAGACGTTATTAATACGTGAGTAGTATCACTTTCGGAATATCTCTACAGTTGTCGATAAGAGTATTTTTATAATCCAAACTTTGTATTGTGAATTGTTTCCCTTTGCTGAACGACATAAAGTCAAATCTGTGATGGCGGCCACCTCTGAATAAAGGCTAACCTGAAAACATACCATTTAAAAAAACGTCATAATTATAAAGCATACAATGATCTACGAATAAAGGCCATCTGTCAATTTAGGCCGAATGTTGTCTTTCCCAAGGATGGCCTTTGTTCACAGGTTTGTCTGTATTTAAGTTTGTGTGAAGTCCACATTTCTGTCCTCCTGTTAGCGACCTTCATGTTCAGGGGCTCAGTGGCACACCAACATTCAGTGTCATCCTCTACATTGTGATATTTGTTTAGTTTCGCTCGATTATAAAGCCCCTTGTAAATTATCTGTTAAAGGCCCGTTAGCTTTTTGAATTTAGTAAAATTAAACAATTGATAAAATGGTTGTAAAATATAAGAAATATATTCTATTTGCTATAAAACAATATTTACATAATGCCTTTTTTAGCCAGATCTCGTAAAAATGTTGTCAGATGCTTTTTCTTATTTTTTGCAATATCATTGAAAAAAATATTCATTATACTGTGCTACATTTCTATTATGTACTTCGTGATTGAAATTGTAAATTTTGGAATGTTTATAATGAAAGTAAAAGTCAACTTCACTGATAAGACATCATTCAAGATAAAATAAGACCTACTTTAATTTTAAAATACAAAAGGCTAGTGGGGCTTTAACATAATACATGTACATCCTTGTACACAAAATTAATGTTCAGCTATACAGTGCAACCTCCCTACAAGAGTCACCAATGGGAATGACAAAAATGGCTGTTGTACGGAGGTGGCTGTTTTTGAGAGAGTAAACATAGAGTAAAAGGTCAACTTTGGTTGCTTATGTACTCCATGGCTGTAGCAGAAAGGTGGCTATTGATTGGAGGTGACCGTTCATGGAGGTTCCACTGTATACAGACTGACTATCGTAATTTCAATGAATCCATTCAGCTCCAGGGGGGGTTCCTTTGGAGAGGTAACACTGTACTTCTTTTGTACCTTTGTTGTTGTTGTTTTTTCAGGACAAAAGAATTACCACATGACAGACGACAAAAAAGGAATGCTGTGTTAGGTAAAAACAAGCTATGGTCTAGAAGAATCGCCTATATCATTGTAGATGGATTCGGTAAGGTCTTTGTTGTTAATGATGATGTACATGATAATCATTCTCCCAAGAACGTATAGTGTGGAATGCATACTTGGTTGTTCTGTGTAAATAGGATTATTTGTAAATAGGAAAGCTAAAAAGAGTGGCAGCAATTGCACGTTTCTTATTACTTCTTATTACGAAGAACGTACAAATATGCATTCTGAACGTCTTGGTACTCCGACTATTTCTCTATTATATCAATGACATTGTCAATACTGACACTATTCTTTGAGCATGCGCAGTGTGTACTAAGTCGTTCTTACAAACTAAGAAGTTAAGAACGCTAGTTTTACATTTTATTGAGATTAGAAAACCGAAAAAAAAAACTTTGACACTACTATAGAGCCAGGGTAATATACACACCAATGGCACCGTCGGACCAGACTCTTTACTGTTGAGTGACTAACTTCTAAATTTTCATTATGGCATCCCTTAAATTGATAATGGACTGTTTCAAAAGTGAAATTTGGACAAGTTCATTTAGGAAATTCAGCAGGTTTAAAATGTGCATTTTTCATTTTTACAGTTCCAGAAGAAAAACTGCTGCTGTTACAGGCCATGAATCACTGGGAAGAATATACATGCTTAAAATTTGTTGAAGCCAAAGATACAGACCGTGACGTCATAGTTTATGTACCAAACACTGGGTAATTTTTCATTAAGCAGTACAAACTTCTTTCTTCATACAACAATCATATTTCCGGCATTGGATTTAGATCTACATTATTTAATGCCCACGTTGTAATTATACGATTTTACCTTTTTCAAAAAACCATCACATTACTCGTGTATGAAAAGTGAAAAACAGGAAATATCGATGACTTCTCGAATTTGCTAAGATATTGACGTTTGGTTAACTTTAAATTTTAAAACGTTGAGTTAGCGAGATCCCGATTGGACAGAGACATAACATAATTTGTTAATAATAGTTATCAAGGAATACTTGTCATGTTAAACGTCCATTGGAATATAACAAAAACTATTTAAAAAGCAAGAGCTGATTTCGAAAAAATCAATATTTGTTTAATGTGTACTGTAAATGTTGTTTCATTGCGAAGTTTTGTCCAAATAATCTCCCTTTATCTGAACAGAGTATGTGAATCTGCAGTTGGTCGACTCGAAGGATTCCAGCCAATCAATTTAGACAGAGGTTGTATGCACGTAAGTATATCCAGTAATTTTGCCATAAAACTACATTTTGAAACTGAACGATAGTACAGCTTTCCATATCCGTCACTAGCTCGTCGCGAATGAAATTTTATGCGGACCTTAAGTGCTACGATTATTTACGTCCGCCATGCAATTATTAAACCAGTTCTCGTTCTATGTAGAAGTGCAAGTCTATGCTAGTTCAGTTTGCATGAGTACATTCAGTACTTTGATTTGTATAGTTCAATAACAGAAAATTATTTACCTTTAAAAACAAAAAACAATCATCGGATATTCTTCATAATCATGTTTTCAGAGATTAAAAAAGATCATCCATTTCAATGAAAACTCGTTGCAAAAAGATATAATAGTACAGTGTCAAATTTATTTGATTAGGAAAAATATTGGTCGCCGTGCAATATCAACTGTAACATATTTTTCTATTTTCAACAAGGGCAACAACTCTTGCAAAAAGTTTAAAACCCAATTTTTAATGAGCACGTAACCAGAAACAAATATTTTCTCAATGGATATGATGGGAGGAGCAGTTGTGTAGGGACAGAGGGTCGGACTCCTCACCCGGAGGTTGCGGGTTGGTTTCCCGTCAGTGGCGGACTTTGACCGGAATCTTTACAATCCCTTCTTTCGGCGCGAGTACTGGTCAGAATCCAGGAAACAGTAATCGAGAGTAGTTAATATAAGTTGTAAGAACTTGCTCTACATCGATGTAAAATAAATAAACTTAAACTTGCATTCAGTCCTATTTAATTTTACATTCGGCGATATCAACTTGATTTTAGTTATTTCATTAGCGTATACATGTCAAATCAATCATTACATCTATTTTATCCAGAAAGAAATTCTTGTACATGAGATTGGTCACGCCCTTGGGTTTTACCACGAGCACATGAGATCAACACGTGACCAGTACGTCACTATAAATTATAAGAATGTACAGAAGGATAAGGAATTCCAATTTGACCCACTGGTTGCCAATGACTACAATGCTTATAACAAACCGTATGATTTATACAGTGTAATGCATTATGGGAAATTTGTAAGTACAAATATTACTTACTTTTCTTGCCTCGTCTACGGCCTACAACTGATGTATGGTGCGATTTTTGATGAGTTTCGGGTTTAGGGTTTAGTAGGTTTGAAAGTGTGATTTTTTATAAACAAGCGATGGTTCAGCTTCCAACAGTCGTCACTCGCTCGGCGCGCATTAGTTCACATGCGTACCTAACTATTACGGTTTTTTCTACATCCGCCATGCAGTTGCAGTTGTAAGAATAGTTCCCGTTGAAGTGCCAGTCCATGTAAGTTCAGTTCCATGAGTACTTTCAGTACTTTGATTGTATATCGATCAATACGGGGGCAAATTGTTTTTCAGCCTGTCTGTCTGTTTTAGTACCAAACTTTAGCCTTGCCTATACAATCAAAACGCTTCCACCTACAATAATCGAATGTCATATGTTGATTCCTCATAACAACCTCTACAGGACCTTGTGTATTTTCAGAACAGTCACGGTGATTTATTTTAAAAAACACATCTTGTTTTTCTATGAACTACTTTCATACCTAGTTTTAGAAAAAAATACGGCAAATAAGTACGTTTTGTTGTCACCTGTATTGTAAATGCTTTCAAAATAGCCCCGTTGTCAATTAAAATCCACAATGTGGCTGAAAACCAAATAAACAAATAAATTACGGGTTCAGTTGCTATGATAGTATTATAACATAAGGCTATATCATATAACATGATTATAGAAGTTCAGTCGACTCTGTGTTTGCAGCCACCCCCGAATAAAGGCTACCCTATGAATAAAGGTTACCCTATGAATAAAGGCTACCCTATGAATAAAGGCTACCTTTTAAATAAAGACTACCCTATGAATAAAGGCTACCCTATGAATAAAGGCTACCCTATGAATAAAGGCTACCCTATGAATAAAGGCTGCCCTATGAATAAAGGCTACCCTATGAATAAAGGCTACCCTATAAATAAAGGCTACCCTATAAATAAAGGCTACCCTATAAATAAAGGTCATTCCGCGAGAAACCGTCATTAAATACATGTATTTAGAACAAACTGACCTCCGAATTAAGATCATCTCTCAATAAAGGCCACATTTATATATCCCAAGGGTGGCCTTTGTTCACAGGTTTGAGTTTACAAGTAAATCTGCAAATAAAGGCAACCCTCGAGAGAGACAAATTGTGACCTTTATTGATTGATGGGTGGCCTTTATTCAGAGGTCAATTTATATAAGTATTCAATGACAGTTTGTTAAAGAATGGCATTTATTCACATGGTGGCCTTTATTTGCAGGTGGACGCTTACACAGTATATACTGTACTCTGATGTTTAGCTGTGTTCCTTCATCGTGTATGTTTTGTTTTAGTTCTTTTCCATAGATAGAACAGCCGATCTGGTTACGATTGAACCCAAAGACAAGAAATATTTAGACATCATTGGTACTAGTCCGAGTCTCAGCTTCTACGACATGAAAATCGCCAATGATTTATACAAGTGTTCAGGTATGTAATGTATAAAGACAAATTATATTATACACTGTATTTTCATTTATTTTCGTTGGGCTCAATTTTCGTGGTTTTTACTAAAATGGCTATTTCGTGGTAACATAAAATAGTGAATTTTGATTTTTGAAAAGAAATGCCTTCTAAATTCGTGGGGATTTGATTTCGTGGATGAGCCGACCTACGAAATCCACGAAATTAAATCCCCAACGAAAATTAATGATTCCACAGTATCGGTGGTCTAGTGGTAACGTACTGGAATATTAAACGAAAGACCTTGGGTTCGATTCTCAGCTCCGCCTTTAGAATTCTAAGGAACACTTCCGGTGTCGCCATCCTAACTACCGAGCCAAGTACTGTGTCTGAAGAATCACAGGAAAAGGGGCTATATCTTCTCTCCCCTCACTAAGGGTCGGCTCTGAATTTACCATTGCTTACGAATGGACCGTTGAACAATATATAAAAAACTCAAATTAAACCCAGTGGTTAAAATTAACCAATATTTGTACAATCGGGTTCTGATGATTTTGTGCCAAATATTGCTGGCCTCCAATAGTGATAATTGTGCTGTGTTTGGTAATGGTCATCTTTCACTAGAAATATTTTATTTGTATTCATTATAATTAGGGATGTAAACGGTTAATCGATTAATCGATTAACCGTTCGTTTGTTCGATTAACCGGTTATTAAATCATTAATCGATTAACCGAAAGAAATAGAAAGAAGCAAGTAAAATATAATAATAAACTATAGAAAAATCGAAATTTTCATTTTTGAAACTTTGAAGTCTATACGCGCGTATTATCTTGTCAATAAACCAGTCGACCAAAGGTGCGAAAAATACGACAGTTGAGCAAATTAACAATTCATTGACACTGACCTGGGACCATTATACACACTGACACGTTTATAGTTGATTGTGTAATTAACTAATTGAGAAGCGATTTTTGGATATACGAGTAAACTTGCTTGGTCTGGGACTTCCTCACAATTTGATAATTGTATCGCAAGTCATATACAATAAATATGATATGTTATACTATCGCCGAAAAAATCGTCTGTCTGGATGAAAAAAAACGTAACATGTAACCTTTGCGGTAATGCATGTATGTTATACTATGTATACACGTATGTTGTGTGTTACGTTCTACTAAGACATGCTAATAAAATCGTCGAACAATATCACCTTTTTCGTCTTTTGCATCTTTATTGATATAAACTGACAACCTTGTTCTTTATTAATTATCCCTGAGTTAAGACACTGGTATGATTTAATTTTGCATCTTTGCATCAAACATAGCGGCTGATAATTATGAGAACGTGTTGACATTTGATACTCAATTGCACAAAGTGTGAAATACTTAAATACATCGAGTGGAATCACAATTAAATTCATCATTACACCAATCAACCAATCAAATTATCGTTGTTGTACGCTCCGCCCAATGTTCCAATTATAACCTGACCAAATTGAGTATGAAACAAGTATGCCGTAATCTACTTTTTTTGTAAACAAAATTACTATTAGTTGCCATAATGTTATTTGTAATTGATCATTGATATATATAAACTGAAAATTGATAGTACATACATGCATCACATTTCAGTGGTAAATATGTATTGATGTATATATACATTATCGCATTCCGTGTGATTAGTCGGTGTCGCGTAAACTTATGACAATTCATGTTTATAAGCACTTCGTACAATTAACATACGGTTAATCGATTAATCGTTCGTATGAACGAACGATTAACCGATTAGTAAAATCTTGACAAATTGACATCCCTAATTATAATATATGATTATATTTTTTATAATTAGAGAAATATTATTTTCTATCAGATGGCTGTCCTCTAAATGAATGTGAAGAAGGATTCATGGGTGGAAGTAACTGTGAATGTTTCTGTCAGTATAGCGGCCCCTTTGATGTACGGCTTTGCGGTACAAAAGGCAAGTACGGGTAACTTCCTGTTTAACAAATCAAGCGGCCGTGTATGTGGTCCAGTTGTTAGTGCGCTGGATTTGTAACCCGGCAATCCAGGTTCGATTCCCAGTCACAGTAACTTATACCCTTCCGAGGAAACAATGTCGATGTCCCTCCACATGTAGAGATGTTGCTGGTTCTTGGTGGAAGGGTAAGTTAGTACTGGTTAGAATATAGTCCAGGATAACTGCATAGGCGAACTAGCCGCCGTATATAATACATAGTTCCCACATCTACAATATTTACCTCCCTTGGCGGCCATCTAAGTTGGCAATTTCAACAAGCATTGATAGAAGATATTTATATTTTTGTTTTGATAATTTTTAATATAGAACATTTATATGTGACAACTACATTTTCTTAAACCTGATGTGCATAGGGTCTTAACAACTTCATTACAAAGTTATTTTTTATAAATTAAGTTGTTTATTAACTAATTTTCTGAATTTTTCTATTAAGCGCATAAGAAATTTGCCAACTAAGATGGCCGCCAAGGGAGGTAAATATCGTAGATATGGGAACTATGTATTATAACTTAAACCCAAAATAAAAAGGACAACAAATCAAAACAAATTATCATGAAATCTGTGAACATAGTAAAAAAGGTAACGGTACATATGAAGCATTGCCCATCTCTAACAAGACATGTCATTACTTTTTACACATGTAAATATAGTGTGAGTTTGAATCCCCTCCAGTACCAGATTTCTGATGCGTGAATGTCATCAAGCTAGCTTAAGGAAGACCAGTCGTTCCACCACGTGGTTGCCTTAGGCCTTCCTCCATTGTTTAAGCTGCAAATGTTGCTAAATCATCCTTTCTGATTGTTAGAAGTTAAATCCTAGTGAAAAAAAACACACTTGATTCTTGAAAATAATGATCATGGTCTTGTTACCACAGCTCCGTGTGAAGATCCAAAAATCGACCTGTCACTTCACGTGATATTCAACACCAATTATGAAGAAATACTATTTAAAGATGGAATCACATTTCCCCATCGCACACGACTGCTGGTGAGCCTCAAAGAATTTGGAAACTGCAATAATTTTGAGACAAATTATACTTGCAACAACGGTAGTTGGAAAGGGGAATTACCGTTTTGTGACATCCAAAAAGAAGCAGCGCCTAGAGGTAAGCTTGTCTCTAAATCTATCTTTTTCTAAGATTGATAAAACTTTTTATCATCTCATTGCTAAAATATCAAATATTCGTTATGTCTAAGAATGTTACGAGATAAGAGCTTTCCATGTTTAAAATTCCCGTTCTAACTATGTGCTGCACAGTCCTGTGCGACAAAAGGAGGTGTGCAACTATGTGAGGTGCTGTATGATGAAGTACGGTGCGGTGCGGTCCGGTCCGGTGTGGTACAGTGCGGTGCAGTCCGGTGCGGTACAGTGCGGTGCGATGCGGTGTTGTGCGTTGCGGTGCGAAGCGGTAACGTGACGTTGTGTGCGGCACTGTAATGTGCTGGGTGAAGCATGCAATTCATTACAATTCAACATAGCCTAGAATAATGGGTTGTAGTTTTTGAAACAACTACATTACAGCCGAACCCCGATTTTCCGACAACGGATTATCCGAAAAAAGGTGGAATCCGAAACGAGATTTCGGTCCCGACTTTTTCAAAGTCATGACGAATTCAAACACAAAGATATAGATTTACCATAGCACGGATTGTCCGATACCATGGATTTTTTTTCTAACTTATATTTCGGACACGTCATTTTCGGATAATTAAGGTTCTATTGTATTGAAATTAATCTTTCGATATCACCAACCGGCTGATAATTTTCAAGTCTGTCAATGTGCGTTTTTTTTCTTCAGAAAGTTGTGTCGTTAAGTTTGACGCCGAGAAATACCTGTTGACTTATCATGGCGAAATTGTAGTACAGGGAGATGAGATTCCGTCAGATGACATGGTACAGTAAAGTCTCAATAATCCAGTCCTTAATAATCCGGAATCCTTTCTAAACCGAACCTTTCTTATCTGGAATCCTTTCTAAACCGAACCTTTCTTATCCGGAATACTTTCTAAACCGGACCTTTCTTATCCGGAATCCTTTCTAAACCGTACCTTTCTTTTTCGGAATTCTTTCTTAACCGAAACTTTTTTATCCGGAATCTTTCTAAACCGAACCTTTCTTATCTGGAATCCTTTGTAAGCCGAACATTTCTTATCCGGAATCCTTTCTAAACCGAACCTTTCTTATCTGGAATCCTTTCTAAACTGAACCTTTCTTATCTGGAATCCTTTCTAAACTGAACCTTTCATATCCGGAATCCTTTCTAAACCGTACCTTTCTTATCCGGAATTATTTCTAAACCAAACCTTTCTTATCCGGAATCCTTTCTAAACCGAACATTTCTTATCTGGAATCCTTTCTAAACCGAACCTTTCTTATCCGGAATTCTTTCTAAACCGTACCTTTCTTATCCGGAATCATTTCTAAACCGAACCTTTCTTATCCGGAATCCTTTCTATACCGAACCTTTTTTATCCGGAATCCTTTCTAAATTGAACCTTTCTTTTCTGGAATCCTTTCTAAACCGAACCTTTCTTATCCGGAATTCTTTCTAAACCGTACCTTTATTATCCGGAATTGTTTCCAAACCGAACCTTTCTTATCCGGAATCCTTTCTAAACCGAACCTTTCTTTATCCGGAATCCTTTCTAAATTGAACCTTTCTTTTCTGGAATCCTTTCTAAACCGTACCTTTCTTATCCGGATTCCTTCCTGAATCGAACCTTTCTTATATGGAATCCTTTCTAAACCGAACCTTTCTTATCCGGATTCCTTCCTGAATCGAACCTTTCTTATCTGGAATCCTTTCCAAACCGAACCTTTCGTATCCGGATTCCTTCCTGAATCGAACCTTTCTTATATGGAATCCTTTCTAAACCGAACCTTTCTTATCTGGAATCCTTTCTAAACCGAACCTTTCTTATCCGGAATCCTTTCTATAAACAGTACCTTCCTTATATCGAATCCTTTCTAAGTCGAATCTTTCTTATCCAGAATTATTTCTAAACCGAACCTTTCTTATCTGGAATCATATCTAAACCGAACCTTTCTTATTTGGAATCATATCTACACCGTACCTTTCTTCTCCGGAATCCTTTCTGAACTGAACCTTTCTTATCCGGAATTCTTTCTAAACCGTACCTTTCTTATCCGGAATTCTTTCTAAACCGTACCTTTCTTATCCGGAATTCTTTCTAAACCGTACCTTTCTCATCCAGAATCCAGTCTAAACCGCACCTTTCTTATCCGGAATTCTTTCTAAACCGATCCTTTCTTATCCGGATTCCTATCTATACAATACCTTTCTTTTCTGGAATCGTTTCTAAACCGAACCATTCTTATCCGGAATTATTTCTAAACCGAACCTTTCTTATCTGGAATCATATCTACACCGTACCTTTCTTCTCCGGAATCCTTTCTGAACTGAACCTTTCTTATCCGGAATTCTTTCTAAACCGAACCTTTTTTATCCAGAATCATGTCTAAACCGTACCTTTCTTATCCGGGATTCTTTCTAAACCGAACCTTTCTTATCCGGGTTCCTTTCTAAACCGAACCTTTCTTTTCCGGATTCCTTTATATACAGTACCTTTCTTTTCTGGAATCGTTTCTAAACCGTACCTTTCTTTTCCGAAAACCTGTCTATGCAGTACCTTTCTTATCCAGAATCCTGCCTAAACGTACCTTTCTTATCCGGCATTCTTTCTAAACCGAACCTTTCCTATCCGGAATCCTTTCTAAACCGAACCTTTCTTTTTCGGAATCCTTTCTATACAGTACCTTTCTTATCCGGAATCCTTCCGAAACCGTACACATCAGCTAGTCCCGAGTTTTTAGAAAATTCTTAGAAAATTTAAATAACATTAACTTCTAATTTCCATTCTAACCAGTCAGTCCTAATAAAATACTAGACTAATTATAAAATAACTGAAACTTTGTTTTATTGTCAAATATTATTGTAAATTGTTCAGTTATATTCAGTTGATTATGTGACAGTGTACTTACTAGTGTCTTTTGAAGTATTCTTCTTTAAGACATTTTCTTACTTTTAAAGGTAAATGTTTCCTGCAAATATAAGACACCGGGAGTAGAAGACGACAACACGGTGTTTTGTGACAATGGGAAATGGGAATTTGACCTAAAATTCATTAAATGTGAAGGTATGTTGGTACAGGTAGCATAGCTTTGACATTGAATATGTAAGCCATAAATTACAGGTACTAAAATACTGATTTGAGTATGTTTCTTTCAAAATCCACAAACGTATTTTATTCTTTATGCAAATTGCGATCTGAAATTGAATCGAAAATTATCCCTTGTTTTCACTTAAAATCCACGTGACATTATTTCAGAAGCGTATACCTTCTTTATTTTGTTTTATAAATGCGTGAGGTCACAAGAAATTGCGCTAGTTAGAATGGTGTTTGTAGCACAAAGAATTAGCCTCTTTATGTTAGAGTAACAGCCATGTTGTACAGTTTTCGAGACGAATCCGACGATGCTGAACACTCTTTTCCTGTCAAAAATGAAGTTATAATTGTTGTTTTCTTTAATTAATGTGACAACTTGGTTTTTTAGCTAATGAACGATAATTAAGATTTCTAAATCCTGAATTTTTTATGCAGTCGCCATGCAATTGTTAAACAAATTCCCGTTCCATGCTACAGAGCAAGTCTATGTAAGTTCAGTTTCCATGATTACTTTCAGTACTTTGTTTCTTTCTAGTTCAACAAAGTTGTCAAATGGTACCAAATGCAACAATCACTGGTAACTATGAAGATGGATTCAAGGTTGAATGTATTGATAGACATTCGGTTGCAGTGGAAGGAAAACTACCAGTTAGATTCAAATGCTCTCTGTCAGGAAGATGGGAACCGTTTTATCCAGTGTGTCAACCCAGTAAGTGCTTAAATCGTATAAAACACAGTAAAACTTCTTTATTAGATCACCTTTGGGATGTAGTCGAAATATAGAGGCGACAATCTATACATAGCGTCACGTCACTACGTGCGCTTAACCTGATTACCAGCCGTATTTGGATAGTTATACATACGCTAAAATATAGTTCCGTGGAAGGATTGAAAATGACAAAAACAACCATTTTGATTGTATATTAGTAACACAATAATTATGCTATTGTTACTCAAATTTACAGAAACTGAAAGCGTACATCTATCGCTCTTTTGAACCATATATCACACAATAGTTGAACATGATTTTCAATGTCCGCTTGACTCTGCTTGTTTATAACTTCCATCTTGAAATACCCATAATGCCCCAAGCGATAGAACACAGGTCATTGCGCATTGCTAAAAAGCGCTGCCGTATGGTACACATTGACAGAGGCGGTATTCATGCATGTGGTCTTAATTCTGAGGCGTTCTTAATAATGCACTTGTGTTCTGTTTCCTTTTTAATTGTTGCTATGTATACCTCGATGCGACAATATATCATTCTCTGTTGAGATTTTTTGAAAATAATTTGGTATCAGCTTTGGGGTTTTATCGGTTAGGCGAAGTATTTCATACGTGTTTCCTGTCTTTTACTATAATCCAGCCACTTAAAGGGATTTTTGGGCCCATTTGCAAATTTATGACAGGGAAGCGATTGAAAAAAGTAATGATTGTGGGTCAAGAGTGGATGGGGTTTCATGGAAGAGGTGTCCATTTGAAAGGGTCCGGGATCAGATAGTAGGGGCTCGTTGTAGTTCTAAATATAAAGGGTACTATTTTCTTTGTGTAGTCATAGAATTGACCCCCGTCATTGTGACTGTACAATTTTGACTTTGTTGTTTCTAGATAACTGCACTGTACCTGGCATCGTCGGCAAAGGAAAGATTACTAATACAAATGGTGACATTTTGGCTGATGGAGCATTAGTAGTTCACGGAGATGGCGTGGTTTTAACCTGTCCAGCTTCGTACGTACCGGATCCTACCAAATATATGTGCAGTTATGGCACTTACAACACCCCGAGCGGGAAAATACCACAATGTGTTCAGGGTGAGTATTTAAAGCATACACACGTATCGTATATGTTTTTATTTGCTCAAGCGGCAAAGATCTACGAAATGCTTTATAATTTGTACCTGTGCTTGTATGAAAATCACTTTATTGATTCGTTAAAATCATTGCGCATGTGTTACATGTAGGCCTATGTTTATGTGCTAGTGACTTAAGTGCTGATAATTTGGTAATGTTAGATAATTACATTGACAAAAACGCTACTATATAGAACGATTTGTAAAATTAAAGGGATCCTTATTCAACAACATCCTGATCAAAGGTGTGCAACAGTAAGAACCCTTTGCTGATACTTTTTGACAGTGTCTAATGAGAAAATAAGTCCTTGAAGGTTTCAAATGTAAAACCAAAGGAATTTAGTTCCAACATTTTTCACTATAAAACATGTCTGTATCCATTTGGCTAGTCACCATATAACACAGTCGAACCTATCCTGACAGACACTCCAACAACCATTCATCTCGCCTAGAACGGTCAGTTCTAGTTTGCCTCGTTAAAACATGTTAACTGTAATAAATGTAACTCGTTTGTGCAGTAAAACTTGAATTAACAGTCACTTGTTTACAAAGGTCATATGTGAACAAAGGTCAAATGTTAACGAAGGTCATATGTGCAAAATGCCATTTATGAACAAAAGCCAAATGTGAACAAGGTCATTTATGCTCAAAGGTCATATGTGAACAAAGACCATCTTTGAACAAATGTCATGTGTTAACAAAGACCTTATTTGAACAAAGATCAGATGTGAACAAAGGTCAGATACGAAAAAAGGTGTATAATACAAAACAAAACCTTTAAATATAACGACCCAAGTCAAGCAAAAAAAACATACATAATATATTGTATTTCTCTTCATAACCCTGGTTCCCGGCGTTAACTCACACAGTACTCTAGGGGCAGGTAATCCAGACTATCTCTCAAGCTTCGCTGGTTACTGTTCTAAGGTATGTTTGCACATACGTATATTGTATATGCTCGTATGGTTTCAGTGTTCTGTGGGGCTCCACCAGTGCGATCAACAGCTTACAAGCCAACTAAAGACAGGTATCTATACGGTGAATATGTTCGCGTCAAAAGATGTCGCGGTAGATTGGAACTTGTTGGAAACCGAAAACTTTACTGCACCAAACATGGAAACTGGTCGGGTGAAGCTGAATGCAGACCTTGTAAGTAAAAGTAATGATAATAATTATTGATTAAATAGTAAAAGAAATAATGGTATGGATTATTGTTATAATGGCGATGGTGGTAATCATGGTGGCAGTGTTGATGACCATAATGATGTTGATGATGATGATTGTGACCGTGGTGGTGATAATAATGATTTTGACAACGACGTTGATGATGATGATGAAAATGTCAATGATGATGCTGATGATAGGGGTGGTGGTGGTGTTTATGATGATTATTAAGTTGATGAATATGACGATGATAATGATGATGATGACGGTGATGAGAGTAGTGATGGTATTGGTGGTGACTGTGGAAGTAGAAAAGATGATGGTGATGATGATAATGAAAGTAGTAATGGCGATTTTGAAGTTTATGTATAAGGAAATGGAAATATATGTATTTGATTTGTTGTAGAAAAAAGTCGAGACAGACGACCTCCATAGATTACGGCATACACCATCGTGATATATTTAATGAAAATGGAAATACAAGAGAGTTTGCTACAAAACATGAAACTTTTCACTTTTTAAATTTTCAGTCTGTACAAATGGAGTTAACAAATACACAATAACACAAAACACAAAGTTTTCAAGATCCGCCGGTTGGAGCACTACAGTCCCGGCCAATACACTCGAAAAATGTCAAAAGAAATGTTCAGACATTACAAGGTAGGCAGGCACCTTTAGCTTTTATTAATATAACTAAAAATTGCCAACATTATAAAGTAATATTCGATATTAAGGTGTTAGGATACTCACAGTACTTTTCAGACGTATTTTCTAAATGCTTCACAAAACTGTTACTTCTATTTTACAAAAAAAAAAAAAACAGAATTGCCCAATTATCATTATTTCTTTGAGAGTTCAATCTATTTTACGACACATTTTGATTTTTTGTATGAGTTGATGCCCTTGTTAATAGAAAGAAAAATATATATGTCTTTTGATTTTTCATTGTGACCTACATATTTCTTTATCAAATTAGACTGATATTGTGTTGTTGCGTTTTTTTACCATGAGTTTTCATTGAAATGGATTCACTTTTCTCTTATATATTTGACAATTGGCCTACTCCGATAGGCTTCAGTGAAATTTAACGGGAAAATCGTTCATAGGAAATCTCATGGTAAATAATTAATGGAAACCTATAAAAATTATAAACATTTCCGAGACTTGTCCGCTCCATTTTATAAAGAGATATGGAAGTTAGTATCTTTCTACCTTAAGGCATTGCATTAATTTTATAATTATACTAGTACTGTGCATTTCTGCCGTATCTGCTCAATGCAAATCTAAAGGGACGATAACTCAAATATTGTCCATGTTTTGAACAAAAATCTCACAATAAATCTTTTTCTATCATAGAATGCAACGAATAAATTTTATAAACGTTTCAAAAACTTCCCGCTCCATTTTGAGATAATAATTTTGACCATAGGGGAGGAAATACCATACGAATATATTAATGACCAAGATATCGGCCACCTCCCTGTTACAGCCAGGTAGCCCAAAATGACGTAGTTTCACTCTCTCAACAATAGCCACCTCGATGCAACAGCCATTTTATCCTTCCCATTGATGGCTGTTTTAGGGAGGTCGTAATGTATCTTTTAATGCGACCCTATTTTTTTATATTTTTTTCAGCTACCTCTGTAGAGGAATTGTGTTTGGACATAATGGACGACGTTATGAGTGTCATGTGTACCCCAGTCCACCTAGTAGATTAAAAGCGAGTTTTACACAGGCTCTTTTCTGGACCGCGGCGATACGTACTTGTGACACAAAGTGAACTTTGGTTAAATGGAAAGTTACTTATCCAGCTGGGAATGATTTCTAACTTTTTTCTGTCTTTAATTAAACAATCAACGATATATGTGTAAGTGTGTATAGTGGTCCCAGATCGATGTCATTTGCTCAAGTGTTGTATTGTTCGCACATATGGTCGACCAACTTATTGACAAGATAACATCCGCGTATTGACTAAAAAATTTATTTTGTAGTTATTAATTTAATACATGTATTATATTTTACTTGCTTCTTCCTATTTCTTTCGAATAATCGATTACTGATTTAATGACCGCTTAATCGGACAAACAAACGGTTAATCGATCAACCGTTTACATCCAAACAAAGAATAGGTTTCCCCTTCGTGTACCAGATTTAAAACAGCAACACTATTTTTCTCTTTTAACTGATGGCTTTGTTATAACGCCATTATAAATATAATCGAAGACTTTTACAACAGTAAATTTCATTCGGAATTCCTTGAAAAGCGGGTCGAATTTAGCAAAATAAAAAACATATTCGTCTGTAAATAGGTTTTTTTAGATTGAAAATAAATTGCTAGCACTAAAAAACTTCTGTATCTTTAATGTAGAGCAAACATTGAACTGTTTCCATTTGATATGTATGTATTAGAATTTTCCCGGGGTAACCAAGGTCAGCTGTATTCTGATGTTATCATAATTATTACCGTAGTATTACGTCGGCTTATTTCCACAAACTCGTATGTCATTTTTCCTATTCTGAGAAAACCGCATTTGGTGTTTTGAAGTTTGGCGTCAATGAGCGAGTTACGGGTTTGAGGAATTTGGATTCACTTTATTTAGGGGAGATCTAGAAGCAGGTAAGTATGTTCATTGTAAATAACTCGTCGAGACGCAAAATGATAGCAAAATCAAAATATCGCTATCGAGTTACAGGGTTGTAGAAATAAGCCGACGAAATTTATACTTTGATTGTAACAATACCAAATCACTTTAATTAGCGACAAGTTTGCGGTAAATAAATGTATTATGACTAACTTTGGGACCAAACAAAGTACATTTTAATTCTAAGGTGGTATTAATGAAAAATCGGCATTGATAGGAAATATTGAAAATCGGCCCGATGTAAGACAATCCGTGGTCGTTAAAATGAAGTGGTCGTAATATTGAAGTGTTTGGTGTGTGAGGTTATACTGTACTATATCTTATGAAATTCTTCTTCACAATTTGTTATGTATAAAAAAGGAATGCATACGTACAAGTGGTGATCAGTATATGCGAGAACTTTCGCCATATTTTCTTTGACAATCTATAAAGGTGTATTTACAGTAAAGCGTGGCCCATGTCTTTCTCTTTCCAAGTGTTAAAGATCTGTTGCGGGGTCATATTTTTGAGTCTCGGGAGGAGCTTGGTAGAGCTTTTACGGCGGCGTTGAGAGTGTTGTCACGTGACGGCCTACGTCACACCTTTGATTCTTGGTTGGAGAGATGTAACAACCCAGTGCATTACGTCACATGGGGTCTACTTTGAAAAGGAGTAGAACGTATTCACATATGGTTGAAATTGATAATATTATTGCGAAAGTTCTCAGATATTATGACCATCCTTCGTATTATTATTATACGTTATGACACAATGACATGTTGAGTACAAATTCTTGTGCAATAAAATGTAAATCTGATTAAAATTCTAATTGTCTTGATAATTACAAATGCATATACTTATCAGCACACCAACGTAAACCAATGCACAGTCAAATAGTAGTTCATATTTCATGAACTATTTATGAAGTATACAAGAATAGTTCAAGAATAAAATATATTTTCATGAATTCCATTCCAAAGGGATGTCAACACTGAATCATATTCCTTCAAGAACAATTTTCTCCAGTGACGTATAGCCAGAAACAAATTTAAGCCGAAGCACGCTAGGGAGGTCCAGGAGTCACTCAATGGGGGTCCTGGTAATGTCCCCTATTACCTAGAACATCTCTGGTGTGTTTTTAAGGTCACACAAAAATCGGATAACTGTTTTATCTTTCTAATGATGTAGTTTTTTATGATTTTGAAATAATGATTTCTTCTATCCCTTTTGCATGACTCATCTGAGAAACACTAATGGCAATCTACTAATAATCTGTTGTTGTATTTGACCTTAGCATACCGTGACCCTCATTGTACTTCCGTAAGCCGTACCCTGATTGTAGAATATGTGCACGTATTTTATAAATATCGTTTAGAATATTAAATAATGTTAACGTATTAGAGACACGCCTTCCTCCAGGGACCCTTACCCCCTCCCACAGGGACCCTTAACCCCCAATCCACCCAGGAACCCTTACCCCCCAGGTAACTAGTGCAAACAGGCTAAATACATTGAACATGCAGCTATTACATAAGGGACCCACCAAAAAAGAATCCACACGAGGTTTCCGCACGGCCATATTTAAATATAATCTGATTTAACATTTTGGTATACCCAACATACTTACACGTTGAAAAATACACTAAAACTATTGTGGGAATTGCTTCGACCCCCATAATGTTCATGTGGCGGAGTGACGGGATAAATAAATGGATTTCAAAAAAAAAGTTGGTGAAGATCGGAAGATTGAATTGATTTTTTTTCAAGACGAATTATGCTTATGAGTATTAGTTAATTATAGCTGTTTGTGAGTATATAGTGTAGTGTCTATTACTAGTTTGGCTAATCCTGGCCATTTGAATGGCTAATGGTGATGACTGAATCTATTAATAGTTGACAGGTAAGTAAAGCATGAAGGCATTGCCTTTAATAAGTTGTTGTGTGGCTATTTGAAGTTCAATGTGGTTGTATGATAGTGCTCAGATTTATGGTGAATTCGTTAACATTTAGGGTTGATTCTATTTGATTGATGTAGGGTATGATATCACCATGTGCTTGTGAATTATATACATGAATTGATTAATTTGTCAAATACTCATGATTGTCATTATAATGTCTATTACTCATATCATATAAATAGTTTATACTCTCCTTAGTGGAGGATTGAATAAAATATACAGTCAATATCTTTTATGAAAAAAGCAACTTTATACAAAAAACAAACCATTATGCTAGTTGTAATTCGTCTACCTATAACGTTTTGTTATAGTTTTTCTTGTTCAACTTCAGGCAATTATTGTCCCAAAATACGTCCTTTCAAGACGTGCGTATATAAAATTAAAAATAACACAAGCCAATGCTGATAATTGTAGTAAAATGTTATTAGCAGAAAATATATTTGTATGTAGAAATTTAAATGTATGCATTTATTTTGTTTCATGTTGTTGCTTTGGTGGGATAAAACCCGTATGTTTTTGGTCCACCTCTGAAATGTCTTGTCCACCCAAATCCTGTTTTCCCATCGCATGATACAAGCTTCTGTTTTATCTTCATACCTTGAAGAGAGGGAGAAATACAAGTAAATACAGGCCCGTAGTATGCGATTTTAGATTTGGCGCAGGGGCTAATCTTTGATTTTTTCTTGCAACTGTAATGGGGAGTAAATTAAAGAATCAAGCCCCTTTTAAAAACTGCATTACAGTCATTATTGGGGGACTAATTTAAGATTTTGTCTCAGAATGTGGAGGGGGCGATATAATAAGTTATAACCTCATATTAAAAACATTATAGTCAAAATTAATTGGCTACGGCCCTGTAATCAGATTCTTAATTAAGGAAAGATACGAGGTCAGATACGTCCAAAAGGTTCCTTAACACATGTAACCTATCAAAGTATGACATTTTCAAATTTAAATTGTTTGTCCAAAAGCATGCCATAATCTTTATTCCAGTGCATTTACCCCCGTTTTTCAGTTAATATACACAATGGTTGGTTCATCCAAATTTGGTTCACTTAACCAGATTTACTAGAAACTAGAAAGTATTCTTACCAGTACTAACTTAACCTTCAACATAGAGCCGGCAACTTCTTCACATATGACGAAACATTGACAATAGTTGTCAATTTTTCATAGAACTATAAATTACTACATATATATATAAAGACTTGTATTCAACAATACTAGCTTACCTTGCTTTAATTTCAATTCTCCCTGGCTCAGTCCCTTTACCTTCTGGTTTGCTGTCACATAAATATTTTCCCTTGGGAAATCTGCAAACAATTTGATTCCATATTAAACTCATTATTTAGGATTCTTTACTCTAGAATAATTCAGAAGTTGCCTTTCAGATCATCCAATCTCTTTTAGAGAAACATGAACAATTCGTTAAATAGTGTAAGCCTAAATATAAAACACCAAAGGGAGGTTATCATTTTGAGATATTCTTTCTATTAAGAATATCATATACATTAACATATATTTAAAAGTACTTAAGTCGTGTTTATAAGCATATTGCCTGTCAAACCGACGCTTATTTCGTTGACGACAAAAAACTGAAGGAGACAGAGAGTGCGAGATGAAAGATCGACTGATTTTTCTGAAACATCTAAGCTGGCCACATAAGAGATAGCAAGATAAATACATGTATTTATTTCGGAAAATCTAAGCTTACCACATAAGATGTCATCTGCAAGTAAGTTATCGTTGCTTCCCGCTAGGTTCCACTGTCTGTAACCCCTATAGTGTTGCCCCTTTTTCAATTCTTTTACATCGGGGTGTTCGAAATAAGCCACAGGGGTTAGGAAAGTATTTCGATGTTGCTGTAAACATTGAAGGGGATTCGTGATTACATACAAAATGGAAAGTCTATTCATTTGATAGTACAATCATAACCGTGAAAATGACCAAATTGTGGTAATACGTACAAAATGTGACATTTACAGTGAGGACAGTTTGTTTTAAATTATCAGGTTTCGCTTGACGCACATGAATTATGATGCGGACCGAAGTACTACGCTTTTTTCACCAGCCATGTAAATGTTTAACTGGTTCCCGGTACATGTTTCCGTGTAAGTATGTACGCTCTGTTTCCATGAGGAGTGTTAGTGCTTTGATCGGCTCATGGAATCAATGTAAGATTATTTTACGATTATGTTAGAATCTGAACTTACCAGTAGGTCAGGATAATAATATTTCACGGACATCAAGTATACTAATTGACTGGCGTTCTTCTAACTATAAAGTCACTGCAAAGTAGAAATAGTCTAATCTATTTTACCGTGGATACATTATATTTACAAACAGTATAATAATGAATAGGCTTATATTGGAATTTGGTTGGAGATATTCTATGATACTTCCACTCTATGGTTACATCTCTAGGATCACTGGCCTCGGCTGTAATCCAGTGGTTAGTGTTCTGGATTAGTAACCCGGCCATCCGGTATCAAATCCATGTCGCGGTAGGTTATATACCCTTCTATGAAAATTTCACAAAATGCTGACCATTCTTCATAATTATGTGGAGAAGTTGCTGGTTCCTTTGTTGACAGTAAATAATATTGGTTATAATACAGCTATGAAAAGTTGCTTGGGTGAACCGACCACTGTATATAACCGAAACATCGGTGTTAAACACAGACTCGTTCGACGTTTTAAACAGACTCCCTGAACTTATATGCTTAATACCTTTATATTTAGTATTAAGTCAATGCCAACTTTATACTTAGTATTCAGTCAATGCCAACTTTATTCTTAGTAATAAGGCAATGCCAATTTTATACTTAGTATTAAGTCAATGCCAACTTAATACTTAGTATTAAGTCAATGACAACTTTATACTTAGTGTTAAGTCAATGTTAACTTAATACTTAGTGATAAGTCAATGTCAACTTTATACTTAGTATTAATTAAGTCAATGCCAACTGTATACTTAGTATTAAGTCAATGTCAACTTTATACTTAGTGTTGAGTCAATGTCAACTTTATACTTAGTGTTAAGTCAATTCCGACTTTATACTTAGTGTTAAGTCAATGCCAAGTTTATACTTAGTATTAAGTCAATGCCAACAAAGACATAATAAATTAAACGATGCAACACTAACTATATTGTCTGTAGATTCACACATACAAACGGACACTTTTTAAAGACTTTTTCCTCAGCATGTCTACAACAGAAACCTCACAGAAGGTATCGAATGTGTTAAGAACGGCAACAGTATTCAAAATACAACCAAAGAGTTCATCAATTTTACAACCTTGTATTAAAGCTGTGATGCCGTCATTTATTGTGCTGTATATTCTATCGTAGGCTATCTTGTACATCTCTTCTTCCAACTGAAATAGATTCAATCATGATATCTAAAAAATATTAGTAACCAAATGTTGTCCGGGTATTAAAAGCCTTGTTAACTTGTTAAGCATCGACGAATCACGTGATATGAAGTCAAAACTGTGTTAGCCATCTCCGAATAAAGACCACCCTATGAATCAATGACATAATCAAAAAAACAGTCACCGATTATTTGAATAAAACGACCTCTAAATGAAAGTCCCCTGACCATAAATGTCATATTATGTTCTTGTCAATGGTGACCTTTGTTCACAGGTTTGACGATGCCTCGGTATTACATTTTTTCATAATGAATAAATGTAAGACTGTAGATATAAAAAAGACATAACTATACTTATATAATAACGCATGCTAATCCTACGATAGAAACCGTGCTGGATTCATATTAGTTATTTAGTCATATCCACTGTAGACTTACCGGTTCCAGTGTTTCCTCTCTGACAATCTTTTCGAGTAAGAACAACCTCCATGATTCTATAACAACATCTTTAAACTCTCCCAGTAATGCCTTGACAATATTACACCACTCATCAGTGAGGGTTACAGTTTTCTCTTTCACTGATCTTTCTAGGTCATCCTTTACATTGTCAGCTGTTTCTTCGTCTTCTGTAAACTTTGGTGTCGGAATTTCCGTTTTTCCTTTTAAACATGGCAGCATACACTTAAATTAAATGATCATAGTGTCAAACTATAATTATAACATGATCCACGGTGCATGAGTGTAGTTTCGTCTAAGCACCTATTCTCGAAACCCACCTCCTTTCGAACCTTTTTGTTTACGCTCATTCGTACGCATGCGCGAGTTCGTGTGACGTCATCACTGCACGCACACCGATGCTTAGTTTGTAAATAACGCGCTCGCAACTGTCAAATGAAAATATGCATCATAAAAAGACAAATATAGCTTTTCTTTTCTTCAATAAACAGAAAAACCAATAAAAAATACTATTACTTTATTTTGGAACAATTTTAGTGAACTATTCTCTATTGTCTATTGCAAAAGGTTCGAAAGCAGGTGCTCTTTAAATGCCGCCATTTTCTTTTTTTATCCGAGGGTGGTGAGGATTATTGGAGTATTAAGATGGTTAATAGATTATTTAACTTGTCCATTCGATTTGATAGTCAATATTTCTCCGTTTGTTAAAGAAACGTCGACTTAACACATGAAGGATGGTCTATGCTGGGCAGACCATATTTGGAATATAAAATCGGAGTATCTCGGACAAAGCATGACGTCATATATGCTACCGGAGAGAAAGTTGGAAAGCCGCCATTTTGAAAGCAGCTGACGGAAATAATCTTAGGAGTATGAGGAATTCTTTAAAGGTTTACAATGTACAAGCATTTACTGGATAGTTTGAGATATGCTGTGTAATGAATGCATTTCTTATTCTTTTACAATTTTTTTAATTAGGCCCTATATGCATAAATTATGAGGACTTTGACCCGAATAAGGCTTGTGATTCTACATAATCTAGCTGGTTAGTGTTGCTCTATCTACGAATGATGATTTTTTTATTCTAAGACAGGTCATTGTGAGCTCTATCTCATCTGAAGTTCAATTTCTGTTAAAACTAAATGATGAGCATCATTATAACATCAGAAACTTTCGCTGTACGGTCATAACCAATTTCTGTTTGTAATATATTTTCGCGAGTTCATATTTTTCCTGTAATATAATAATTAACTTATTAAGAAAATAGGACAGCTGCCATTTGTCTTATTTTTTTACCAAAAGAAGATATGTAATTGCCTGAAGTGAAGGTCTATAATTCTATTTGATTGAGTCGTTGCGACTGGTATAGAGCGCCTTGCCTCAGGGCCCAGCCTCGAGACAATGACCTATATAATCATAGGTCTTGGCTAGAGGCGTTCAAGGGGAGGTGGGGGAGTTATTAAATTAACACCAAATTGACACAAGTATAGTTTTAGTCATGCTCACAATATAAACTAAAAGACAGTATTGTGCGAGCCTCACCATGACCTTATATCTTGTACAGTAAGTTCAACAAGTACAGTAATGCAGGTGAGATACTTATATTATGTCTTATTACATGAAGAAGAAGAAAAAAATAATCGGTTTGTAGTACATGTGAAACAGAAATTTTGTTAATGTTTAATGGCTTTATTTTTTCCTTGCTGTCGGTGTGTGAGCTGCTATACCTTCTTATACTATAAATTTGTGTTATACCAAATAGTAACCAAATATATAATACTATCATGAATATGCTTCATTATTTATCTAATTAAAAACATACAATTGATACATGATGTAGAAATTTCTGACATATTGTTTAATAGACCGCTTAATAATTTTAGAAAAACTTTAGGTCATAAATTTGAAAATGTGTTACCTAATTAATGCCATTATAAGGAATCCCAGAATGGGTCCATCACAGCATCAGTATGACCAAAAAAAAAGAAGAAAAATTAACTTGACAATACTAACTAAGATATCTAGACTAGTCTTTTGCATGTCTTATTAATATTTTAGATTACCTTATGTCATATTCATACTTCTTTTCAAAGTATCTGGTAAGTAAAGTACAGATGCTTGAGGTACTATGTAGTAAACATTGTCTTCATAGTGTGTTGTCTTCATTCATTTCATTATCCCTAAATATACCCACATGTTATACCCTTGGGTTCTTTTGTACAATTTAGAGGGTGACAGATTGGTGGGCAGTGAGGATTTCTGGCTGAGACTTATGTGTACCAGTTGGGATACGAATTGTGGCATTGTGCACATAGACCTGTGACAACACCCACATTTTTTCATCAACCAATCAGAAGTGATTTTTGGATTGTAATTTGTAGTGCTACAAACATCATGAGGAAACCCAGGTTTGAGAATCCCAATTATTTGTTGTCATTTAGAACTCTTTGAAACTTTTATCTTTCTGTGTCTTGTATTGACAGTGTCATGATTGTGGCATATATATGCCTTGACATTAATACAAACGAAAAACCGTTACGCCATTGCTGTATCGCAATACGATTTTTTTCTGGCAAATACCACGATATACCTGGTATACTACAGCCCTAGGAGGGATGTATACTGATGTATTTTGATGTAATCATGTCCACTTTGAACATGGTCTTTTGCATCCCAAAAATGAGTATTGAGGACTAGTGTTCATTGAAATTGTTAAAAATTGTTCATATGATTCCCTCTATTGCTTAATTTCAGCTCATTTTGTGTGGACAAAGCTTATCAATTGATTGAACTACATGTATGATGAAAGGTAATTTACTATTTGACTAAACCATTATTACAATCGGACCAGTTTATTTGTTATTAGCTTACCAGAGAACGAAATGCTCATGGTTTGCTATTGTGATCACATGATGTCTGTCATATGTGCATCTGTCCATCCGTCTGTGTGTCAACGATTGCTTTAAACAACATCTCCTTCTTAAGCAGTTGGCCAATTTAGTGAAACTTTACATGGATATGACCCGCCTCCGTGGTTGAGTGGTTAAGGTCACAGACTTCAAATCATCGTAACCTCTCACTGATAGAGGGTCGTAGGTTCGAGCCAAGCTACCAACCATGTCTCTTTATGTGAGAAAGTAGACAGTCTAGTACCAAGGCTGAGTATCGATAAAAATTATTGATACGATTTTTGTATAGATACAGAATGATCGATATCCGATATATCATTTGATGTTCTGTATTGAAATAAAATCAGAAATACTGAAAAACATTGACTGTACTGGCACAGGTACTTGACACAAACTAAAAGTTTGGCTGCAAATGCTACTTATATACTTAATAATAATGGAAGGTACCTAACGTTAATTCAACAGGCATGCCAAACACACATGCTGAACTGCAATAAAAACTATTTTCTTCTTGTGGTTGACAGCAGATAGGTTTGATATATGTGTCACAATGTTTTATTTGACGAAAATTCACAAAACACTGTCCAAAACATGTTTTTAAAATTATTTTTTTGTTTTGATCGATATTTGTTCGATACGTTAACGTTTGATACGATATATCAACCGAACCCTATATACCGGTATTCAATATGATACGTGAACCAGTACTCAGCCCTATCTAGTTCTGGTTCTTCCCAGGAACTACTGTCTGCTTCATACAGGGTTCTCAATAACAACAGACTGCAGGCCAATTTAGCCACTTAGAAATGTGTTTGGGCCAGTTAGGAATCTCACAAGTTTATAAAACATTGCTAGAAAATGCCCGGACCCCCCCCCCCTTGCAGGCCTGTTAGTCGAGCTTTTGGGCCTGTTGGCCACAAACTTATTGAGAACCCTGCAGTCATATAACTCTGACTTTGAAAAGGGCCGAAAATCTCGATGTAAACAAAACAAAATTACCTGGATGTTTTTTGATACCAAACTACTTTGAAAAATACTCTTTGGAAATCTTCTTGTCCGATACCTCATTGCTAAGAGCTTAGATATTTAGGGTGTAGTGGACATCTTCCTTGTTAGTTCAAATCATTACTCTGGGGTCAAAATGAATTCTTCATCAGGGTTTACTTGATTTTACCAAGGGCTTACAGTATATAAGAAAACTTTAAAAATCTTCTTGTCCGAAACCACCAGGCCTAGAGCTTAGAAATTTGGTGTTTTGCATCATCCAGTTGAGAGTCACTTAAAGACGTTTGCTACAGTTCGTAAATAATTCAGCTACATAAAAATGAAAATAGATAAGGTCTTGCTTTCCTTTATGGTGAATTATATGTCCTTGAAATCACCTAAAGTAAGAGAAAAAATCAAATTCAAGGGCAGATAACTCAAAAACGAGATCAGTCACAGTGACCCCCAATTTTTTTTCCTTAAAATCTTTCTGTTATCGTACGCTAAGATCATGCAAGGTTCTAAAAAAAATTATTGTTTACAGGTTTTTTTCCCGGTATTTTGGGAATATGACCCATACCCTTGGGATTGTGAATTTCGCGGTGTTTTAATCAAAATTGGGAAAAAATGTATAACTACAAATTTTGCAATGTTCAACTTATTCTACTTATTCTTCCATAGAATAGTAGTAGAAAAAGGTATTTACTATAATAGTGATGTTAATGAACTTACAACAGTATTAAAAAAAATATATATTTTTTTTTTATGCCCCCGTATCGATAGATCGGGGGCTTATTGTTTTTGGCCTCTGTTTGTCTGTCTGTTTGTACCAATCTTTAACCTTGCCTATAAGATCAAAACGCCCGCACCTACATCCATTAAACTTCATATGTAGGTTCCTCATGACAACCTTTTCAGGTCAGTAGGTCAAGGTCACAGGGTCATCGTGTTTAAAAAAGTTTCGACATTTTTTTAGGATACTACTCCCACATTTTTCATGGGATTTTGACGAAACTTTCACAGACTTGTTGTTACCCAAGAACCACCACACATATTCCGGGTTTTGTGATTCGATCATTTTTGACAGAATTATGGCCCTTTTTTGTGTGTGTGATTGTAACAGCGAAATACTCTTTGTCTCCTTGTTTTCTCAAGGGATTTTGATAAAACTTTCATGGAACTATTGTTATCGAGATACCCAATGCATGTTGTTAAGGTTTTATGATTCGATAAATTTTGACAGAATTATGGCCCTTTGTTTATTTTGTGCATATATATGTAATATATAGAGAAATAATTTCTTTTAGGATACTACTCCTACATTTTTCATGGGATTTTGACGAAACTTCCGCAGACTTGTTGTTACCAAGAACCCCCACACATATATTCGTGGTTTTGGGATTCGATCATATTGACGGAATTATGGCCCTTTGTTTATTTTGTGTGCTTGTAACAGTAAAATACTCTTGTTTCCTTGTTTTCTAAAGGGATTTTTGTAAAACTTCCATGGAACTATTGTTATCGAAATACCAATGCATGTTGGAAAGGTTTTATGAATTGATAAATTTTGACCCTTTGTTTATTTTGTGCATATGTAATATATAGAGAAATACTCTTTTGTTTGCAACTTCTTCTGTATTTCTCAAGGGATTTTTACCCAACTTTGGTAGAACTATTTTCACCATGTTCACCAGTACATATTGTTAGGGTTTTGTGATTCGATCATTTTTAGCAGATTTACGGCCCTTTGTTTGCCTGTTGCGAAATTTAACCTTGCCTATTAAATCATAACGCTACCACCTAGCTGCAATCATCGAACTTCATATCTTGGTTCATCATGACAATCTCTACAGGACCTGTGCATTTTCAAAAAGGGCAACCGGAGGGGGCATGGTGTTTATAAAACACATCTTGTTTTTAAAGGATTGGGAATTTTTATCTGTGAATTAGGAAAAAAAAGATACTATTTTCCATTGGGAATATGACCGAATTTCGGCTATAAAATCACCCCAAAAACATCCCTGGTTTAGTTTTCATTTTGCCTATATGTTTTATGTGAAAAATGTAGCGAACTATAGCAAACGTCTATAATACGGTCTGTCTGTCCAGAAGCATGACTGCTCTGTAACTTTGTCATTCATTTGAGGATTTTGTAACAACTTACCACAGATGTTTATCGTCATTAGACATGTGTCACATACAACTCCCATGGCAGTAGTTCCAAGATCAAGGTCATGCTCGGTGTTCAAAGGTTATAAATTTGGTCTTTTTTGCCGTGTCTGTTCTACAACTTTGACATTCATTGGAGGACTTTATAATTACTTACCATAAGACTGTCAAATCATAAACCAACTTAAATGTTTTTATCAATTATCATAGAAGTTCAACAACTAGTCTGGTTACCATGCAGCCCCCTGCTTGCTCCTGTCCATTCTACTCTTTACAGTTAAATTTGGCTTTTGATTTTCCATAGGCTTATATAGTAAAATTTAAAAAATCTCATTGTCAGAAACTGCTATGCCTAGAGCTTAGATATTTGGTGTGAAGCATTGTCTAGTAGTGATGTACCAATGATTTGAAAACATTGATTAGCTACACATATTATAGCAGAACTTTGCGTGCCTGTATGTTAGTTAGTTAGTTTCCAAGAGGTAGTCGGCAGGACTACTTGCATATAGAAAGTGAGGAAGTCCTTGCAAATTATAGGTAGTCCTCATTTTAATACATAAATATGTGTTTGTTATTTCATTTCAATGCCTATCGAGTGTACCTTATTAGAACACAAAACAAGTATAAATGTCAGATTTTCAGAAATGTATTGAACAAAGTTAAACAGGTTACATCAGATTAGATTGAACAAAAGTTTGTAAGCTTTATAATTTGATTTACTTAAATTTATAGAATTCAGGTCAGCCAAATTACAGATAGCCTGACGAGATACCCAGCTTGGAAACCTAGGTAGTCATTGGAGAAGATAGGTAGCCTCGGGCTAACGGACCACTGTTAGTGTCGAGCCCTGCATCATGAGATGGTGTGTCATGCGCAAGATCCAGGTATGTAAGCTAAAGTTCAAGGTTACACTTAGATGTCAAATGTCAAAAAAGTATTATGGACCTTGTCTGGGTTGTATCTCCGTTATACATTGACTTATTTGAAAATGACTTGGCATAATACTATGAGACCATATGTCCTGTGCAACACACAGATCCATAATTCAAAGGTCAAGATTACACATTCGGTCAAATACATTTTCCTTGTCTGGCCTGTGACTTCTGTTTGCATTCTAGGACTTTGAAATAAATTGGTATAAAAGTTTTCTTCAGTGAAATGATGTGATGTGAATATCACCCGTATTTGTAGTTCAAAGGTCATGTTCACAGCGGGCTCAAAAACTTCAGACAGTTTCTGTTTAGAGGGTGATGAGTGAAAGTCAACCTTGTCAGATTGTTTGTCTTAATGATATTAAGGACAAGTTCAAATATGGGTCACCTAGGGTAAAAAACCAGGTCACAAGGTCAAATCTTAGGAAAACCTTATTAACACTGTAGATGTCAAATTTTGATCGTATCTTCACCAAACCTAGTCAGACTGTTTGTCTTAATGATATGTAAGACAAATTCGAACATAGGTCGTCTGGGGTCAAAAACTAGGTCACCGGTTCAAAACAATGTTTTAATGAGTGAACAGTGATTGTCATGTGAGCGATATAGGGCCATCTTGGCCCTCTTGTTTAGTTTTGTACTTTTCAGAAAGTCTCAGTTTAGACTCCCATGCCAGTGATCATAATTGGACTAGGAACTGGTATTGCACCATTCAAACGATTCCTACAAAAAAGACACTTCATGAAGACTAAAGGTACTTTCCTTTGCATTTCAAACATGTATTATTTACTTTGCATCCTGTCTGTCATATGTACATCTGTCCATCCGTCTGTGCGTCAACAATTGCTTTAAACAACATCTCCTTCTTAAGCAGTTGGCAAATTTCAACGAAACTTTACAGGGATATTCCTTGCATAAAGCTCTTCCAAAGTTGTTTAAAAAAATTAAATTTCATTGAAAACTCAGGTTGTCAGGGCAACCAGTAGGAAAAACTTCTTGTCTGAAACCATACGGCGTAGAGCATAGATATTTGGTCATATTTGCATCGTCTAGTAGACCTCTATCAAGTTTGTTCAAATCATGTCCCTGTAGTCAAAATTGGCTCCGACCAAGGGGTAACATAGACTTATATAGGTAAATTTTTAAAAAAGTCATCTTGTCAAAACTACAATGCATAGAGCTTAGATATTTGGTGAGTTGCATTTTCTAGTAGACCTCTACCAAGTTTGTGCAAATTATCGTTCTGGAGGCAAAATTGTCCCTGCCCCAGGGTTTACTCTACATTATATAGGAAAATTTCTATAAAATTATTGTCCGAAACTACAAGGCTTAGAGCTTAGATATTTTGTATGTACCATTGTCTAGTGGACCTCTACCAAGTTTGTTCAAATTATGACTCTGGGGTCAAAATGGGCCACGCCCCCTGGGTCACTTGATTTATATAGGCTTACATAGGAATATTTAAAGTCTTGTCCAAAACCACAAGGCCTAGAGCTTAGATATGTTTTATGTAGCACTGTCTGGTTGACTTCTACCAAGTGAGTTCAAATTATGTCCCAGGGTAAAACATTTGCCCCGCCTCAAGGTTTACTCTATCTTATTTAGGCTTATATGCATGTATAGGAAAATGTCCTTGTCAGATACTACATTGCCTAGACTTATAATATTTTGTGTGTAGCAAGATTGGTCAAGTTTTGGGGTCAAAATTGACTCTGCCCCGGGGTTGACTTTATTTTACTTGGGCTTATATTGGAAAATTGTAAAAAATCTTGTCAGAACCTACAATGCCTAGAGCTCAGATATTTGGGAGGTAGCTTTATCTGGTGGACCTCTGCCAAGTTTGTTCATATTATGGCTCTGGAGTATACATTGGCCACGCCCCAGGATCACTTGATTTTACATAGGCTCATATAGGGGAAAAAAGAAAAATGTTCATCTCAAGAACAAAAATAATTGTTAAAATTCCCAACCTACCCAATCTATTCTATTTTCAATGAGCATGTATCCAGAAACAAATTTATTATTTTTTCAGCCTTAGTTATTTATATACTTTATATTTTTATGCCCCGCCATGAAATGGCGGATATCATTATAGTGATTACCCTGTCCATTGGTGTGTGTGTGTGTGTTTGTTTGTGTGTTACGGCCTTTTCGTGTCCGGCTCATAACTTTGTCATGCATGATTGGATTTTGAAATAATTTGGCACAAATGTTCAGCATAACAACATGACCTGTCATGTGCAACAACTGTGTCGCTTGCTGAAAGGTCAAGGTCACAGTTGACACTTAAAGCATTATATGTATATTTTTGTGTCCGGCTTATAACTTTGTCATGCATGATTGGATTTTTAAATAAACTGGCACAAATGTTCATCCTATTAAGACGATGTGAAATGGCGGCGGCATCCATGTCCTCTGGACACATTTCTAGTTATACAAAATGTATTTACAAGCATGGAAAATGAGTGCAATGACAACATAATATGCCTGTTACAACAAAACAAGCCATTTGGCTGAATGAAGTCTTTGATGGTTCTATTTGTCTGTGGTTTTATCCATATATCGATTTGAATCAGGAACCAACATGCTACCTTCTGCCATATTTGTATATGTTAATATGATTGTATAGCAAGATTTTTATTTACTGAATAATTTACCTTTGTTCAGGTAAACCTGGTCGGAGATGCAGTCCTGTATTTTGGATTTTGGTCGTCAAAAAAAGTGGAAGATTTCATCTAAGAAGACAAGCTTCGCAAGTACCAATTGAATGTTACACAGACTCAACAGCATCTGTCCTTCTGGTACTCATACAGGATATTAAAAATCTTCTTGACCAAAAGCTCAATATATAAGCCTGTTGAGAATGTTAAGTTATTCTTGGGTCAAATTTCGTGCAGTCCCAGTTTTCTTTTAAGTGACATGCTTAGATATCTTAAGTGTGTGGTAGTATCTTGTGGTTCTCAACTCAGAATTATCAAATTATGCTTCTTTGTTGAAATTGGTTCTGCCCTTTAAATAGTTATTTGTTTACTAGTACTTAGTTATCAGTTCATAAGATTATTCTGGTGAGCAGTTTTTAGGGCCATCATGGCCCCTTATATAAATATGTTACAACTTTCTGTTTAAAACGCTTTTTCCAGAAGTGACTTACTAGTATCTATAGATAGCCCAGCACTGCTAGTGTTGATCTAATGAGCATAATTGTAGATACAAGATACATTGACATGATTGTTTACTTTAGAATGCCAAAACAAAACTAATTATAATTGCAGGTTCATAGTTGGATTTCCTCAAGCAATGGTAATATGTCATTGTGCACCCATTAATTGATCTCTCCCAGACCTTCTATCAGTAAACATCATCTCGCCACACAGGTAATTTGCCTTATTATACTCCCCCACTGAAATAATGGGGGCTATATATGAGTCACTTTGTCTGTTTGTCAGTCCGTCTGTCTGTCCCGAATCGTTTCCGCTCTGTAACTTTGTCATACATGGTAGGATTTCTGTTATAACTTTACACTGGGCCGGTTAACAGACTTGTTCCCAATATCCACCGGCCTGTCCCAATTCAAGCACAGACCTGTACTAATTTGATCAATATTGCCCATTTCCCAATTTACTTTTAAAATATCAATTAATATCATCCAAAACCGCCTAATAATCACAATTTCCAGAAAGATTTTACTCCCAATAAGGGCATTTTCACATGTACGATGTTAGATTGAATAATTCTGAGTATGAATTTAAATAGTTAGACTGGTTTGCCATATAATTACAACAAAACATGTGACGCTGGAAAAGAAACCAGTTGATTTTCCAAAAATCAGTCAAACCGAAAGTATGATGAATGCAACATCTCCTAAATCCCCTTCTGGAGAATTTTATGTTCTTGAAAAATATTTTTGAAAAAAGAAATCATGAAATTGACCTGAAGAAGAGCTCGTTTTGCAATCATGAAGTTCCGTCGCCGTACAATAACCTATTCATAATCAAATGTGGGTAGGATATGTGGCCTGTTGCTATTGAGAACCCTGGTCTGTATAATAATTTACCACTATAGTTAACCACTAATGGACAATGAGTCGTGAGCAACTCCCTTGGCTTTAGCTCTTAGGTCTATGCAGCATGTGGGTGTATTTGTCACCTTGTGACAGCTCTTCGTTTTTGTATGAAATCATTTAGTAAGTATATTGCTTATATCCGTTAACCAGGTCCTCAGATTTGATTGGAAGGTTCATCATCACATGTAGATGACCTTATTGACTTGATGAGACATTAACATCATGTACAAGTTTTCACAGTTCTTTTAATTACATCAATTATTAACCAGGTCACTTAATTTTACATAGGCTCATGATAATTTCTCTTAGAGTCTTTTTATCTGGTGAGCGATATAGTGCCATCATGGCTCTCTTGTTACTTAAATCTTAGCCTTATGTAGGTTTCCGATCAATAACTCGAGAAATATTTCATGGATTTGTTTCATATTTTACATAGAGATGTGTAATAATGAAACACAGGTGAAGTTTGATTTCTGTTGAAATTAAAATATTACAGGAGTTATGACCCCTTAAGGCTTACCACTGAGCTGGCATTTATGTCTTCCAGACACATTTCTAGTTTAGTTATAATTTCTGGCAACCCTGATTAAGTGTTCCTTCATTTAGCAAATATTAAGAAAAAGTTCTTGTAAAGTTAAGATCTTGTTTTTAATTAGGTTTTAAGATGGATATTTTCTTTGTAGGTTTTCTTCTACCATTTGTAAATTACAGGGACATCCACGCCAACATGGAAAATCTGTATATCATGTCAAAGTGTAAGATGTTGTACAATGAAGGTGAATGTGGTCTTCACATTAGGAAGTTACGTTTTACAGAGGGCGTTTGATGTACAAAAAATGTATATATGAATTGTTTCCTTCTATTATTTTCACAACCTTATCACTATACATATAATGACATATTGGTGACTACAAAACACATCATTTGTATGATGAATTTGTATTTTTAGTCACTTTTAAGAACTTGAATGTTGATGTGTACATATATTTTGTATATTAAATTTAAGTATTCATGTTTTATTAAGAAATTTTGTTTCACAAGAAATATCTTTTAAAAAAGAGAATCGGCGTGTATACAGTAGAAAATTAGTACTTAAAAAACTTAACACAGCAGATTATCTCATGTATTGAAATAACTAGAATAAGATAAAATGGTTTACTTTTTACAAAAGTCTGTGTATACAATAACATTGCTCACCTAAAAATTGAACTATGTGTGACCTTCTCCAGCATACTAACAGTTAAGGCTATAGACAAAAAATATTTAGTTAAAATTGTACATACTATTTTTCATTAAATTAGATTATATATAATGTATTTATCTTATTTACTGTATATGAATTCTACATTGTGTGTGATTTCAAAGACGGGACGTATTATGTGAAACCCCATGGCTGGCGGGTTGCGGCAGCGTCCAGCACATTGTCCAGACTCTAATTCAAGTAGTGTACATCAGATCTTCACCAAACTTGGTCAGAAGTTGCATCTAGTTGATACTAGGTCAAGTTCGAATATGGGTCATGCTGGGTCAAAAACTAGGTCATGGGGTCACTAAGTGCATTTTAAACATTCAACATGTTGTCTGGACTCTAATTCAAATAGTTTTCATCCGATCTTCACCAAACTTGGTCCGTAGTTGCATCTAGATGATATCTAGGTCAAGTCGAATATGGGTTATGTCGGGTCAAAAACTAGGTCATATGGTCACTTAGTGCATTTTCAACATTCAACATGATATACTGACTCTTATTCAAATAGTGTACATTAGATCTTCAACACCGAACTTGGTCAGAAGTTGCATCTACATGATATCTAGGTCAACTTCCAATATGGATTATTTAGGGTAAAAAACTGGTTCACAGGGTCACTAAGTGCTTTTAAACATTCAGCATAATTACCAATCGATCTTCACCAAACAGTAAATATATTTCTGGGCACAAGATATTGGTCAAGTTCGATAACCAGCATAATTGCCCCAGGGACTTGTCAGTTATGCCCCTTGATACATTGAAAATTGACTATTATAAAAAATGAAGTGTGCTGGAATTAATTGTTTATATTTCTCAGATCACAAGGTAGTCTGGATTTCGATGAAAGATGTGAATGGTGCTACATATCATATTTATAAAATGTTGCTTATTTTAAAAAAGATATATAATTTGCCACCCATGGTATCCCAAACCTTTAGACGGGCATATTTTGTGAAATTTTGCATTCTTGTTCATGGTTTAAACGTTTTGATATTTAATGTATGGTTGTATTGATGACTGTTTGGCTTTTATTATTGCATTATTTTCAGAGTCAGTAAAACAAATAATGATGCCCTAAAAATTTGTAACGAAATAGCCTTTTACCAAAGAGAAAAACTCCTACTTCAGCTGAAGATTTTGTATCTAACAATTTCATTGCATGGTTACCAATGTAGGTCAAAATCAATTTTTATACAGCTGCGCCGAAAAAAATGGAAAATTTTACCATTACAATGAGTATGTTTTTCAGCTGAATACTGCATTTTCTGTTGGATTAGAATACTCATAATTAATAAATTATATTTCTATGATCAAGTCATGCATTTTGTATTTTATTTGTTGTATTTTATGAAAAAATTGTTTTGTTTGTATTATTTTGTGTGTTTTCATACTAGCATGTACATTTGTGTATGATATGAATATAATTGAAAGTTTAAACTATACATGTGTCTGTTATTCTTTTTTATATCCACTAAGAACTATTTTGGGTCCTATTTGTATTGGTTGATGTTGATTCAATACCAGCTTAATACTGAAGAACAAGAAGTCGTCTGATAAAAGTGTAATCTTCATATAGTTGGAAGTAATTCGACATGTAATGATATTCTTCTAAAGAAATGCAATGATTATGCAAATAAGACATTATAATTCATTACTACAAAATATTACAACTCCGTGGTCGAGTGTCGATGACTTCAAATCACAGTAACCTCATTGATAGAGGGTATACCCACTATAGTGGGTACGAGTCCAGCTACCGACCATAATTATGTCTTTATGTTAGAAAGTAGGAAGTTGCTTACGGTGGATGGGAGTCTAGTACTGGTTCATCCCAGGAACGGTGATTAGGTGAAATGTCGGCCTCATATGACTGATTGTTGGAAATGGGCGTAAAAATCAAACGAACGAAATATTACTCAGTACAATATTCAATCAATTTTAATGTTAAATCTTGCATAAGTGAGTTCTGGGGAGTACACTGAAATTTAAGACTTTTCGAACGCAACACTCACACATATGGTTTTATGTATGTACCTGCGTTATTAGCTGAGAATATTCCTGCGGTTCACGTATAGGTAACCAGTGCTCAAGTTACAAATCATGTATAAGTAGATAGTAATCAGGTCTGAGTAATGGTAGGTTTTGATCTTTCTACCCTTATGGTATTGTCGTCGGTAGATGAAGAGAAATGCAGGTATACGTCACGGAAAATTACAAACATTGTGAGTAATATTTCACCCAAAGACTAATTTCCAAAATCTCCTTCAGGCAGTCCGGGTTTTGATCGCAAGTAACAAGACGTATTTTCCGGAGCTCGCTTTATAATAATAATTTACTTGAACAATTGTCTCTGAGACTTACGAACAGAGATGGATATTCTTAGCCTACTCAGTTCTGCTTGATTTTAAGGATATTAATTATTGTAATTTATCTGGATATTTATACCGATGGAGTCAATCATTTTGGTTAACAATATCAATTAATAGACATTTAGCCTTAAACTAGTGAATGGCATTGTTCTTGATAATTATAATCTGACTGGATCCCGTTCCCCACAACAAAATCATGCTTTATGTGAAGAGCATGTTTAGACAAACGAACATATCGACAAGCAGTTATATCAGTCACACCCGACTGTTATTAACAGACATATATATGTGAAACATTAAAGAAGTTATAACATAATGCAGTTATATCTAAAAGCGGTTAAATGTTTTTGATTCAAGTTACTGTACAGGATTTTAATGAAATCATTGATTCATGACGGATGATCAGTTCCTCACGTGGAATAGCTTTGCACAAGAAAATTGATATAAACGAAAATTATCGATTTTATCCTTATAAAATTATTCTATAACTTTTTAGCCGCACTGAAAAAGAAACAAAATCTTTGAAAACAAAATAGCATATTTCAGGCATGCTTCTTATTCCTCTCACAATTCCCCACATCGAGTTGTTGAATGGGGTATAAACTGACTCACACATCACCTGCAAACCAGCACCATCTCCAACAGCAATATGAATGTTCAACAGCTTCATTGGCCATCTAGGTAAGTCTACAGACGAGTTAAATTGACGCCTTCGCAAGCAAGCGTTGCAACCACAGAACCTACCAGAGGCCCTGATACATGAATGGAGGAACATTCTACTGATATTTGTGAAGAACTATATATGTGATGTCTTTGAGACAGAGATACTTGAAGCTTATTCCTGCTAAGGGAGGTAGCATTGGATATTAAATTCTTCATTACGATTATTTTCTGTGATAAAATGACTGTTTTTGTGATTTCCTGTTAGAATGTTTGCCTATTTGTTAATTGACTGAAGTGAAAATTATAGACAACTTATAGAAACTTATAATATGATTACAAATAGAGCTTATAAATGTGTAAGCGCTATTCGGCGTTTGCTCTATTCTTCTACTCTTTGAATTTTCACGATGTCACATGATCACAACTTTATTGTATTTATACATAATTATGTTTGTAACGAGATACTATGTTATGCATAAGTTACTAAATAAAATCATGTTCTGTTCATATATTTTACCACTATGTGTTGGTGATAGTATTGATAAAAACAATAAAATTGTTGATAATGATGATAATGAAAGCGTATGTAGCTCTTCGAACAGCTCAAGTAGTTGTTCTGAATCCGTCCGTATTGATCCCTTAAATTGTTAAACCTTGGATGTATGCCCCTGTGTCCCCCTGTCCGTAGAGCTTGGGATTGGAAATGGAAGGTACAAATATTGCGTGGCCACCACAGGACTATATGAATATGTTTGCATTATTATAGGATTATACTGCTATGACTATAGAACATGGACTAAAACGGACTTTCCCGGAGTTGAGTAGGAGTACTTTATTACAACTTACGGGACATAGTGAAAGGACGACATGGACTAAAACGCACTTTCCCGGAGTTGAGTAGGAGTACTTTATTACAACTTACGGGACATAGTGAAAGGACGACATGGACTAAAACGGACTTTCCCGGAGTTGAGTAGGAGTACTTTATTACAACTTACGGGACATAGTGAAAGGACGACATGGACTAAAACGCACTTTCCCGGAGTTGAGTAGGAGTACTTTATTACAACTTACGGGACATAGTGAAAGGACGACATGGACTAAAACGGACTTTCCCGGAATTGAGTAGAAGTACTTTATTACAACTTACGGGACATAGTGAAAGGACGAGATGGACTAAAACGGACTTTCCCGGAGTTGAGTAGGAGTACTTTATTACAACTTTACGGGACATAGTGAAAGGACGACATTGTGATTCTAAGATGGCAGAGCAGCTAATTAGCTAGAACTTAAACATGAAACAAAATACTAGTAGTAGGTGACCATGAACATTTTATGGGGATATAACATTGATGATATGTAAACTACTAAACTGTGAAGTTCATCATACGACAATATTTAGCGTGGAAGTCCAGTTTGAGCCTAGGTTGTCCAGCATGGACGGAAATGGTTCAGGTATAACATGTATATGATTTGATAGCAGTAACTCATATGTGTAATGGTTGAAGAATATAGAGGGATAAAACTCGCTTTTTATGTTAATTTTACGTTAAAGGTATTCCGTGCAGAGAACCCTAATGAAAGCCGAGTGGAAAATCGCATTATTCGCATAATATGTAAGATGTGCCGAATGAATAAACCTAGAAGTGTTGCGTTGTCAAGAATGGACATTTCTAGCACAATGATATCGAAAATCGGCCAAGGATGAAAATACAGACTCGACGATTTATTTCATGGCGGAAGCGAGGCCGTAGTAATGTAAAATTTCGACTTATGTGCCAAGCTTGATATTAACCAATAGTAGCCCTAGTATATCGGCTTTTCGGTTGGCTGATTTCGTGAATGAATTCGGAGGGACCATCTCTCAAACTGTGCAGGACGGAGCCAAGTCGAAAAATGTATCGCCGTCACCAAACAGTCTAATTAGTTGGACTAAACCAAGAGATACGGGTGAGATGAATGTTAAGATATTTTTACCATGGCCTTGACCATAAACAGCTAGTATTCTCCAGAGAAATAAATTGTGTACCTGAACTTTGACGTTGTCAGGTATTTTTAGAACCTTACACGTCCACAAAATTCATTGGCGAGGGGGGCAGTGTTGATAGAAAGGTTAGAGATTAACACATTCCTTCTCTTGCAGAATTTTGCATTATTCATCTTGTGTACTTTAACAGTAGACTGATACTAAGTAACATTAAATGTACAAGTGTTACACACAGACATGCGCTCTGTTGGTTCAACACTCGTATCTCTCATACAATATTGTTTTCAATATCATATTAGTACTTCTCATATTATCGCATTCCGTTTTATTGGTGTATATAATTATCTGCCTACTGCACAAGTATTGAAACAAGATTAATGTTTTATCATGGACTTTTGTAATTTTTTGTTTTGTTTATCATGGTTGTTTTTGTTTCAACATACACTGATATAAATGTTACAATTAATGTCGTTCAATATTTCAGTTGTATAATAATAAACCTTTAATCAGCTCCATTATACCAGTCTGACATTGTGAAGACTTCATGTAGTTTGTATGTCAATATCACAATAAACTCTTGAATTATAATTGAATTGTAAAATTTATTTGTTAAATTATCAACATAAACACAGTGTAATAAAAACAATTTAGCAGTAGAACAACAAGTAAACAAGAAGTGAAAAACGAATGACCCCTCGTGACCTTGACCTCAAAATCAATAGGGGTCATGTACATGTGATGACCAATCTCCAAACCAAATCTGAACAGCTTAAGCCAAATCGTTCTCTAGTTATTGGTCAGACGAGGTTTGGTTATGGACTGAATGACCGACATGTGGAAAGCAATATACCCACTATTCTTAGAAAGGGGGCATAGTTAAAAAACGGAAAAATAAAACAAACACATTTAACATTGAACCATTATTAACATTGGATTGTGTATATGCAAAACCACCTCACATATACCTCCAACTCCCTGCTAATCCCCATCCCTTAACCCATCACCACCCCTTAACCTCATCACCACACACCAACCCTTAACCTCATCACCACACACCAACCCTTAACCTCATCACCACACATCACCCCTTAACCTCATCACCACACACCAACCCTTAACCTCATCACCACACACCACCCCTTAACCTCATCACCACACACCAACCCTTAACCTCATCACCACACACCAACCCTTAACCTCATCACCACACACCAACTCTTAACCTCATCACCCCTTAACCACACTACAACCCTTAACCTCATCACCACACACCAACCCTTAGCCTCATCACCACACACCAACCCTTAACCTCATCACCACACACCAACTCTTAACCTCATCACCCCTTAACCACACTACAACCCTTAGCCTCATCACCACACACCAACCCTTAACCTCATCACCACACACCAACCCTTAACCTCACCCTTAACCTCATCACCACACACCAACCCTTAACCTCATCACCCCTTAACCACACTACAACCCTTAACCTCATCACCACACACCAACCCTTAACCTCATCACCACACACCAACCCTTAACCTCATCACCACACACCAACTCTTAACCTCATCACCACACACCAACCCTTAACCTCATCACCACACACCAACCCTTAACCTCATCACCACACACCAACCCTTAACCTCATCACCACACACCAACTCTTAACCTCATCACCACACACCAACCCTTAACCTCATCACCACACACCAACTCTTAACCTCATCACCACACACCAACTCTTAACCTCATCACCACACACCAACCCTTAACCTCATCACCCCTTAACCACACTACAACCCTTAACCTCATCACCACACACCAACCTTTAACCTCATCACCACACACCAACCCTTAACCTCATCACCACACACCAACCCTTAACCTCATCACCACACACCAACCCTTAACCTCATCACCACACACCAACCCTTAACCTCATCACCCCTTAACCACACACCAACCCTTAACCTCATCACCACACACCAACCCTTAACCTCATCACCCCTTAACCACACACCAACCCTTAACCTCATCACCACACACCAACCCTTAACCTCATCACCACACACCAACCCTTAACCTCATCACCACACACCAACCCTTAACCTCATCACCACACACCAACCCTTAACCTCATCACCCCTTAACCACACTACAACCCTTAACCTCATCACCCCTTAACCACACTACAACCCTTAACCTCATCACAACACACCTATTTACCCTTTACCATATCACCAAACACTCCTGCATACGCATGTATATACACACACACAACAAAACACAAACAAAATAATGCATTTCACACAACTGACAATTATGTTGAATGCTTTTTGGTGGGTATTACAATATTATATTTGTAAGTTTGTAAGAAGCAAAAAATACACAAAATATCATTTAATATTATTAGAAGTACATGTAACAAAAGTAAAGAAACAATGAAGCTGAGAAAATTTCCGCCATGTACTCCCATGATTATTTGAACACAATTCAATTAATTTCAATGAAAATAACTGAAATATTGACCCCTTTTTAACGACCATGACATATCATTCTATTTCTGTATATGATAAATTTTGTCATTTTCATTGTTTTTCTACCAGAATAAAACTATTATCAACTAGAGCTGTCACAAAGGGACAAATACCCCCACATGCTGCATAAACATTGGAGCTACAGCCATGGGAGTTCACATTTGTGTTTAGTTTTTTCAAAATTCTTCGACAAATGACAATATTAAAGAGGGACATGTCAAAAAGACCAAAATTATGACCTGTAAACTCTAAATATGACCTTGGAGCTAGGTGTGCGTGACACATTGTCTAGTGGTGGTTAACATTAGTGGTAAGTTACAGAGTGGACATGATTCGAGACAGACCAACAGACTAAGTGACTCCTACATAGCCCCCACTATTTTAGTGGGGGTATAATTACACCATTATACATACATACTTCATAGCAAATTAGCATTAATAGCCCATGGCCATTTACAACAGATATTGCACAGACATGCACATAAGTACAGTTGCAGAAATATATAATAAATAATTAAAAACAAATGCAGATACAATGAAGCTGTGAAAACTTTCACAAATATACTACCATGATTATTTTGATACAATTCAATTGTTACATAGAATGTTAAATTTAATGCTAAAAAATGGATTGTTTAACATACAACTAGAAATGTGTCCATAGGACACAGATGCACCACTGTAATATTCTAGTCATAGTACACTATACTTGACACAAGATCTTCATATATGTACTACCAAAATAATAATTCAAGGGCAACTAACTCCAGAGTCTTCAGCCTTTGACAGAGTTAAAATCCTTTGACTACAACTTCAGAATGTTTATTAACATTTCTGTACAGTTCCTTAACTTCACACCAAACATTCTTGAAGATTTTCAGATGGATAGACTGATGGACAGACAAGGGTAAACTTACATGCCCCCCATCTTTCAGAGTGGGGGCACAATATGTTGATATCAGAATACAAAGGTATGAGATTTGACCAAAAAAATATCAATGAAAATACAACTACAATAGACAATCAATATGAACATAAGGATATATTACAGCTCTAAATACCAAAGTTGATTAAGGATGTTTGCAAAGTGACAAAGTGAAATGATGTAAACCATCTGAAAATATGTATGTGTTATGGTCCTTTAAACTTAATACAAGTACTGATACTTGTACATACACACACTAAAGAAATTGATATGAATATTCATAGTTTGTTGAGCAAAAATCCACCTAAATTTAATTTAAACATATTTTACTTAAAGAAAGAGTTATGGTTTCCAATAGAACTGTCAGACCAATCCGGCTAAAGCTATTCTTATTTTCTTTTTGTACAGAGAATTTTTTCTTTCATTCCATTCATGTAGGAAGAATTGAAGATAAAAACAAAAATGAGTTTGAGACATTTGTCTAGCAGACTTTTTTATACACTGAATAAAGCTATTGAACTGTTCACAGATTTCTGAATTTACTGACTCAAACCCTTGAAGTCTACTTGATTTAAAAGCACTAGAACATTTGTGTGCATAGCCATGAAAGATATCATGAAAAAATCGGACATTTTTGTAAAACCCACTCTCTCTGTTAAGGCAATATTCCTGCAAATTACAAGCAAAATCATAAAATATATCTTGAGGTGGTTTTTCTAAATAAGAGTTAAGTGAGGCTGCTGGATCTTTCCTCCCTTCAGCCCCTGTCATATGGAATCCATAACAATGACCATGGTCAGCACAAAACCAAAGAAATAAATTAGAAGTGCCAGGAGCAGAATGTTGAATTTTTGAATAAATCTTTTGACATCTTTCAAATTCCAATGCATCATCATCATGATCATTATTCCTCCTAGCATTGTTATCATTATCTATTGTATATTTTCTACAATTTCTTAATTTCAAACCTGACTCATTAAAATAGTATGCCGTGCCAAATTTAGCGGGATAATATGTCTCAGGCTGAGGAATTGCTGGTTCTGGTTCATTTACATCAATGCAAAGTGATTCATTTATCAAATACTGTAGTAGAAGTCTAATATCATTTGGAAGAATATTCTCATGGCAAAGCATGGATTCACATATAAGATCTCTAAGCTCTGGATCATAAGTTCGCATCTCATCCATTATAATATTAAATTGAGAGCCATCAGACTCAGGATTATCAACAAACTCTTGTAATTTGGTACAGAAAGAAGGTGGTAAAAGGCTTGTTATGGATGCTGTACTACTGAGCATTTTCAATACATGTGCATATGCCAACTTTTCAAATTCAGTCATTGTAAAAAAAACGTTCAAACGATGGCAGAACTTCAAGGGGCAAAACAGTTTTTACAGAATCAATTTTCAAATCTAGTTCAGCAGGATTTATAGTATCTTTATCATCAAGATCTCCAATTTCTCTTCTAGCTAAATAATCTAAAGTTGTTCGATTTGCTATCATCTGCTGTTTATTTATTCCATTCATATTTTTTAGAAAGCAACGGTCCATTCGACGATGAAGTGTAGATTGAATGAGACTATTCGGAATGGTTGTATTAATTTCTACATAATTAGCATGTCTAAAGCCTACACCTACTCTTGTACCATCACAACAGAGTCGTGTGGGTTCAAATCCACAAACATCACATGGCTTACGAAAATCTATCTTCATACAAGCAGCCCAACTAAACCACCAATTTATAAAAACTTTGGAGTCCATGAATTTAGCCTCATCATTCCTAAGCCTGTAAGTTTCAGTTTTTAATTGACAAAATGATGAAAAAGTAATACCTGAATTAATAACCATTGAAACAAACACCCACCCTATTTCATCCCCTGCTGCTGTGTCTCTACTTAGAACATGAACACCAATGGATTGACCCTCATCCCAAAATAATTTGCATTGATTTTCAGAGCTGTAACATATCCTATAATGAATTTCACATTTTACAGGCGCAAATTGTGTGTAAATTGTCAAAAGTCTCTTTTTTTCATTCACAGTAATTCCGTTTTCACTAAATTGATGATCATCTTCTCTCTTCAGCCAGCCAGCACTACAACTGCAATTGTCTTCAGGAATATCTGGAAATAAACTTGGGCCTTTTAAGCATCCATCTGAATATCTTTGTAAATTATCATCGTTCCATTTATCACGGGCCAAAACATTATGTTTTAAAATGGCATTATCTTTTTTGAGTGGAGAATGTGTACTCTTGCATTTAAAATACCAAAGTCCAGTTGAGGCATTAAAATTTTCATCCTCAGTGTCTGCTATATCAGTATTAAGATTTAGATTATTATTGTCTTCAGTAGTGTTGTCATCAATGAAAGAGTTAGATGATGGTATATTAATTGCACTCTGATTATCTAATAAATTATGCCAAAACTCAGTATGCTGTTTTAAAATGGCTAAATGCTTACAAACATTGGAAGTTGTCAAATATGTCACATTTTTCTTATGACCACGGAGAGATCTACATTTTCCATTAAGGCATGAGACAATGTAATTATCTGTTCTCTGATTGTATGTTAAATGTACAAATACTGGCATATCATCCCCTTCTACTAATACTATATACTTACGTGTATCTCTAAATCGTGAAATTTCGATAATGTCCTTACCTTTATATTTCAATGCATCAGCGACAAACTGATCCATTCTAGTTTCTACATTACCTGACCTTATTGCTGGCATAACCATCTTCTTCAAAAACTTACAATGCATGCATGTCACACAGTTATCTCCAGCTGCATCTAAAATAATAAAGTCTTCATGAATTTTAGCACACTTCTTAAGATTTATCAATGTGTTAAAAGCATTACAACTGCAATAAAAGTAATCACCTACTTCTTGTGGGAGCCTTGCTGTATATACAAAATCATTGTGTTTAAAAGAAGCATCTATATCACTTTAATCATTTAAACAACAAATAAGTGCGCCATTATCATCGCAAGACTGAATTGCCATTTTACCGTGATCTAAAAGCATACAGCAAAAGTTATCAAAGATATTTATTGGAATTGTACTGGAGGACTCTGAACTTATAGAATCTGATATTAATTGACTCTCCAAGTCCTTTTTGGTTACTGCTACACCCTGTATTCTATGTGGCTGTCTTTTCCTCTTCTTTGTAGCTGGTGTAATATTAGGAATCTCCACTTCAGGACCTTCAACAGATAAGCCATTTAATTCTGGAAAATATTTAACGAAGAAAGAAATTAAAGCACTGTTGTCATTATTAAGATAGAAGTTAATGGTTCTGTTTCTTAAAGAACTTGCAACCGAAACATTGAAGGGAAAATTAGATTCAAACCGTGCAGATCGTTTAAACAAGTTTGATTTCCGTTTAATATTACCAGACAAGCAATTCATTGTTATAGACTGTTGCAGTAAGTTCTTTTGTGCAACTATTGGTTCTTTAAAAATGTTTTTTGAAGATATATCATTTTCATCATTTAGCTTGTGAAGTCTAAAGTCAAGTAAATAACTCTTAAAATCAACATATGAACATGTTTCTCTGGATAATTCCAGAAACATATCTGCTGGATTGTCAACAGTTACCTTACTCTTAAATGGTAAAACATGTACACAAGAAGACTCCAATTTTATTTCTGGACAATTTTTTTTTTTTTTTGTAATTCTTTTGTAGCAGGAAGCATAACATTTTCTACTGAATATTTATAAATTTTATTTGGCCTATACCTTTTCACTTTCTGTACACTTGATTCCAAAGTCATTTCTTTAATATCCTCAGTTGTTATAGTATTATGTAACAAAACAGTATCATCAGTGAAATCAAATTTATTCTTAAGAATGTATAAATACCTCTGAAGCATAAAACCTAAATAGACTCCAGACTCAAAATATCTGATGTAATATATTTCTCTATTCTCAATTGTACATTTAAACACATTATACACAAAAGAACCACTGCAACAGTCTTTGAGAGATGACAAGCGTGCTGCTTCTTGCTCAAGTTTAAAAAATGAAGGTTGCGAAGATGTCACAATATCTTTGTCAGACATTATTTGTAATATTGAATTTTCAATTTTCATAGCAAGACAACAGGATGATAAATTATTCATAAGACTTTCAGACCAAGTAGAACCAAAACAAGAAGAGTGTTTTCTCTTGCTTGGTTTCCTTAATTCTGTTCCTGAAAAGAAATTGGTAGCAAGTTCAGGTCGAGATGTTGAAATTCGGTCATATTCTCCTATATTTGAGACAGTAGTATAGATAGGTCTTTGAAAAGAAGAAATATTGCTACTACAAGTTGAAGCTAACCTGGAACTATTTTCTAATGAGTCAGTACTGGTATTTACCCAATTTTCACCTAATGACATTCTTTTTTGTAAAAATGTGTCTTTCATGACATTGAATTTAAATGGATACTGTATACTTAGCCTCTCTAAATACAGCTGGTGATCATCTGCTGTGTATGTATTGGACTGCATGACAAAGTCTTCATCAAACAATAGAAACATCAATTTGGATCGCTGAAAGAAATCTATCTTCGTTGAATTTCAAGAAGGCATACATGTGAAAATATTTCAAACTAGAACTATCACTAAAGGTGATGAATACCCCCAGATGCGGCCTTGACACAGTTATTGTTACATTTTACAGAGGGAAATATAATGAATTTTCATTTTTTTAATACCTGCAAATTGTTGCTTAGATATATCCCGACCAGTTTCTAAATATACATTATATAAAAAATAACAAAGGGCCATAACTCATTAAAATTTACTTGGACAAAACCTGTTGTGGACATGTACAACTTGGCAAACTATTTATCACTTCTAAGAAGTTTCAATGAATTCCTGCATGTAGTTGCTGAGAAATGGTACAGACAAAATTTACCTATTTGTATAAAACAATGGGCCATAACTCAGTGAAAATTAATCCAAACAAAACCTGGTTATTGCATGCACAACTTGGTTTACTTTTTATAACTTCTGTGAAGTTTCATTGAATTCCTATGAGTAGTTACTGAGATAATGTATATACACTGTATAAAAAACAACAAAGGGCCATAACTCAATGAAAATTTAACCAACCAAGACAAGCTTAATGCATGCACAACTAAGCTAACTACTCATCACTTCTGAGAAGTTTTATTGAATTCCTGGCAGTAGTCAATGAGAAATAGCCAGGACAAAATTTGCCTATTGTATATACTGTATAAAAACAACAAAGGGCTATAACTCAGTGAAAATTAATTCGAACGAATAATGCTTTAAGCATGCACAAATAGGCTTACTACTGATCACTTCTGTGAAGTTTCGGTGAAATACTGTGAGTAGTTGCTGAGAAATTGTCCGGACAAAATTTGCCTATTATATATACTGTATTAAAACAACAAAGGGGTATAACTCAGTGATAATTAATCCGAAAAAAAATTGCTTTAAGCTAGCACAACTAGGCTTACTACTGATCACTTCTGTGAAGTTTTATTGAAATCCTGTAAGTAGTTGCTGAGAAATTCTCCGGACAAATTGTGTCTACAGACGCACGGTCCGACCGTCAAGCGTGAATCCAATATAGCCCCCATAATATCTGGGGGTATAATTACGGAAAATCAAGGCATTGTGAGGAGTCATTACAAAGCTTCAATAAGAAACTTAACTAGACTCATGCTGATCTATTACTTGATTTGATAAACACTGTTTTGAAAAGAATATACAGTAAATAAAATGATGCCTTACCAAGTGTCTTGGACAGAGTTGTAAGTTAGTTGTTTTCTCATTGAGTTGTCCTGATGGAAGGCTTCTGTACCCGTCTTCAATGGATGGAAAGAATTCTTTCTACAATTAGAAAAATAATTCTCTGTACCAGAAAAGCAACAACACATAAATGAAACTCTGAAACACACATTTCCAAAACCCAATTTAATATTGAATTACAATAGCATGTTATACAAATTTAACAAAAACTTACGTTGTATAAATGTTGCAATGCATGGACCTCCAGAGAGGCTAAATCAGATTTGAATACATCACAGCCAGCCCATTTGCAAACCCTATCCTTGGAGACATGCTGGATAATGTGGATATCAAGCTCTCCAATTGATGAGAATACCATGGAACACTCATCCAAATTACAAGTATAAGTCTGTAAAGAATAAATAAACATTTCAATTTGCAAGTTTTCTTATTTCCTTCATCTGTCTATGTTAAGAATGAATAAGTGAATCCACCCAACTAACAACTTACAAATCTGAGTGTCATTAGAGATCAAACTATTTAGTTCATATAGTACTTTAAACAAGAAATATACAGACAAAAAGCACTGCCCTTCAATAGAAATAGAAATAAAACAATGATAAATACAAAGATAAAACTATTACAGGGCCAGGGTTTTGCTCAACATCATTTGATAGAAGTAGGCATAGTCTGGCAGTGTCAGCATCTTCCTGTATGTCCAACTGCATTTCTGAAAAAATAAACATTCATTTAAAAGCATCTAACATCTGATAGTTATTAGAAAAACATACATGCTGTTAGCAATACTGATTTCTATGATGAAATAATTTTCATTTCATACTGATTTCATATACTGTTGTTGTATGCCATTACAGATAGTAATATAGCAAAAAAATATCAAGTTTCTTTTATTTGTATATTGAATTGCAGAATTCCAACAGTATTTCATTATGTCCAGCTTTATTGTGTTACAAGCGGTATTTCATTTATGTCTAATTAGTGTATTGTTGGTTGTTTTGACACATCATTTACATGAATGAAATAGTTTTAATCGTCACTCAACTAACATGACAGATAACACAATGTTTCAAGATTAATGCTGTTTACATGTATACCTTCGCAAGTATGCTGACTGCTGTATAAATCACTACATATTGGATCAACAGATTTGGGACTTTCTTCCTGCAGATATAAGAAACAATGTCTTACAGATTTAATACATAACTTATAAAACACTAGAGCTTTGTCACAGTGATCAATTAATCCCACATGCATGATGCTGTTTAAAATCTGAGGTATAAAGGGTTTTCAGAAAATGTTATTGGATATTACTTAAAGATGCAAACTTAATTTCCTTCGAGAGGCAGTTCCACACATGACACACCATCACATGTTGGTGAACATTCCTGCCATTTCTGTATTTCCAGAATTCATCAATAGATGTCCAAATCACTGAGTGGGCATGAAAAATGGATGACATAGTGATTGAGCAGACATGAAAAGACCCTTTTAACCTTTAACCTCTAAGTGTACAGACCTATGACGTTGCGCATGACACATCGCCACATATTATTCAACATTCCTGCCATGAAGGAGCATTTCTGCCATGAGGTTCTGAAGTCCGCCCATAGAAGACCAAATTACTGAGCATACACAAAAAAATATCAAATTTTATAACCTTTAACCTTAGAGTAACATATTAATGAACATTTCTGACATGTATTTCAACAATCAACCAATGGACAACAGTTTTCAACTGGACAGTTGTATGCAGCACCATCAAGGAAGACTCCAGTGTAAGACTGAAGATACAGTGTGCAAAGATCAATGCAAACTACATACTGTTTCTGCTGGTGGTATGCAAATATTCCGACTAGGTCTCACTCTCTTCTCCTCTGGTTTGTAGAAATGGGAACCGTGTCGTCGGATGATGTGGTCTAGAAGAAAATCATCCCGTGAACACTTCACCTGACAATCTGGGCAGAACAACCAAACCATCTGTCAAGAAAAATGTAAATGTTACCAATACTTAGAATAAGTAGAGCTATCACATGATGACAAATACCCCCACATGCCTCATGGACCTAAGAGCTACATTGATGGGATTTGCGTGAGACACATTGTAGACAATTGTAGGTTATAACAAAATCTTCCGATGAATTACAAAGTTACAGAGAGGACACGGCTAAAAAGCTAAATTATGACTTTTGAACTCTTAAGTGTGACCTTGACATTGGAGGTACAGGCATGGAAGTTGCGTCCAACACATCGTCTAATGATGGTTTACATTTTGCAGTAAGTTATAATGAAATCCTACCATAATGACAAAGTTACAGAGTGGCCACTTTGCTATTTATTGATGTATGTACATGTGTAATAGTAACTTAAGAATAATACCTTTCCCTTCTTTCTATCAGGAACGACATAGTCATTAGTAGACTTAGTGGTTGCACTTTTCTGCGAGGATGTCACACTTCTCTGCGGGTGACGTCCCTGTAAATCATTGACAGAATTAAAATTAGTGGTGCAACAATATACAGGTATATTGTGATATAGTGTTAGGCAAATACGAACCACGCCCAGTACAACATCCATAATTAAATGAACATGAACACAATTTTTAGAGTTGTTTTGAACTATCAAAGACTGATTCAACCCTCTGAATAACAAATTATTGATTTGTTACTAAATGAATGAAATGCCTAATACAGTTATATTGTATATCTCTATATGGAAATGGGTTAACACTTGACTGTGGCTTTAGTTTATTGTGTTTTTCCTTACTTCACTGCATACAATATATATTGCAATATTGGTCGACTGTACAGCAATATATCACAATTATGCCATGTCATTGCATCCCTAATTAAAACAACTTTTAATTAAAAGAATTAATCCTAAAATATAATATAGTACTCATAAAATCCAATACAAGAGGGCTAAGATGGCACTATATCGCTTTATCACAGATGACCCATGTTTATACTTGGCCTACATATCATTAAGACAAACATTCTAACAATGTTTGGTGAAGATCCAATCAAAACTGTGACATCTAAATGTCAACAAAGTTTTCCTAAAATTTGACCTAGTGACATAGTTTTTGACCCCAGATGACACATGTTCGATCTTGTCCTTCAAATCAATAGGACAAACCTTCTGTTTATTGAAGATCCAATCAAAATTTGACAACAAAGGTTAATAAGGTTTTACTAAGATTTGACCAGGTGACCTAGTTTTTAACCCAGGTGACCTACATTTGTACTTGACCTAGTTATCATTAATACAAACAAATTGACAATGTTTTGACCCCAAGTGACCCATCATCAGTCTTGTCCGAGATTTTGTCGGTATTAACATTCTGACCCAGTTTTGTCAACATTGAGCTAAAAATGTGGCCCCCAGTAGTGTGTTCACAAGATAAAAGGCTGACAAAGGCTGATCACAAAAGCTCACCTTGAGCGCAAAGTGCTCATGTAAGCTAATAAAAAAGGATTCTAAAACAACTTAGTAAGCAATAATATATACAATGTACTTACCATGCATGATCCCATTATCTTGCAAGCCTTAAGTTCAATAGCAACATCATCTGTAACATTAATAGTTACACAATCCAGTGCATCAGATAGTCTCCTGAAAATTAAAAAAGTCAATTTTATCTGTTTGCTTTAATTTTTGGCATCAACAGGTACAATCTGAACTTATGCTAATTTATTCAAGATATCGTTTGTTCAAATTATAATAATAATAATTGAAATGACTACAGATCTACAGAAAAAGTCTCCATTCTCAAAGTATTATGGTTGAAAAGATAGGGATAAGACATATTCAGATCAATTACAATGTATCAGTAAAACCATTATTGCCTGATCATGATTAAATTGGAAACATTAAATTGGCTTACGAAGCCAAACGGACTTGAATCATTTTAGAATTATTGTGTACCTTACTTGTATGTATAAATTAACGGTGGATTTGTTGACTTATAAATTTGTCCATAGTTGTATATATAATATTTTACCCATATCATTTTTGACTAACATGTTTGTATTCATTACATATTGTTTTAACCATGTCGTAATCGTGATTGTACAGCACTTTTGAACGTGTAATTACATGAAAAAAGGGCTATATAAATATGGTATAATAAATAAAATAAACATTAAAAAAGATGTAAGGTCTGAGCTCGGAGACCAAAGTTAAGTTTTATAACCACTGGTCAAGATCTCTGATCCATGCAGTGATATTATATCATGCACCTGATGTAGGACTTAGAGCATCTTGTAAACAGATGGAAGTCACTGATATTATGAAAGTTTAATATAAAAAATATTCTTTAATTAATTTAACAGATTTACAGTGAATTTTTTTTGCATTGAACATAAACAGAATATGAACATACTTTTATGCAACTTTGATAAAAACACAACAAAATCAAACAACACCAGAAGCTCAAGGGCAACATAATGTGCCCATTGTTGTCAAGAGATGAAGTGGTTGTACAATGATGGTCTACACCAGCAATTTTGAACCTCTTTGTGACCTTCTTGTTGAAGTATGACCTTGACCTTTGAGCTACACACACGGATATTAGACAGCCACTGTAGCAACTATGTTGAGCGCACCGCAAGCAGACTTCCGATTTTTAAAAAAATAAAGCAGGCCTGTCCGAAACTGAGCCTATGCTAATAATTAGAGTGTATTTTCTGTGACTATAAAGTTTATAAACAAAAACAGTACAAAAGAATCTCGGTCTGAGGAAAACTGTGGAGATTCTTTGTTGTACAGAAAACTGTAATTATAAATCTTTCACAGTTATTTGAGACTTGCACATATTCATAACAAATTTCAGTGTAAGTTTTCTTTTGATGTATTTACTGAATGTATGACTGTTAGAAAGGTTCTACATCTGAAGTTTCAAGAGTTAAGGACCAATACAAAAAATAAACATTCCAATACAATCTCAAACAGAAATTAAAATCATATAAAAAACGTTATGAGAAGTCTCAAATCAGCAACTGTTTTGAATTTCAAGATAACTGAAATATGTTCAATCAGAAAAATACCTTGCATTTCGTTTCCTCACAAACTGCAATAAATAAGAAAAATGATACTAACAACTTGTAAAGCTATCTGCAACTTACACTTTGTTAAGGTGTCAACTTAAAAATCATTTGAAGCAAAAAATGTCATGTTATAAATCCATTCAAAACTTAACAAAAGAATTATACCATTTTGCAGAGTCGATTAGAAGTTTTACGGGTCTGTCTTCTGAAGTATCTTGCCTTTCTGCGTACTTTGACAATAACCTGCAACAAAAAGTTTTCTTTTTTGATAATGACTAATTTCAAGATATTATTACTAGTTCTTAGTTCTACCAAATCTTAATTAATAAGAGTATTGCAAGAAACAAGCAAATACGTTGAATTGACATCTGCTGCCAAGCATCTTTGTCAGTTTGTTAAAGCAGAAGTTTTATGCACTTCCCTTTGGTACTTTAAAGTAATTATAAGTAACAGTGACAGTTTTTCTTAGTTCTAAAGGGGGGATAATTCAGTAAAAATGAATGATATAGTTATAATTATGCTCACTGCACTTCCACTCATAACACTCTCCTTAGATTTCAGCCTGTTCCCTTTAGCACTTTTTAAGTAATTTTAAGTAAAAGCCTCATTTTTCTAATACAGAAAGGGTGATAATTGAGTCGAAAGGCATGACAGAGTTACAGTTTTTGATCCCATCATGCTCTACCTATATTATAAATTTCAAACAATAACCTTCACAAGTTTTAAAGTGATTGCAAGTTTCAAAAAGTGACATGGACAGACAGATATCCAGACAAACAGAAGTACTAACAGCCTGGCAGACAACGCCAGAACTATATAATAATAAAATATAGGAGTATTCTATACCTTAGCAGTTGGGTTTTTCTCTGAACAAGCCTGCTTTGAGAGGTTCTCCTTTGGAACTTCAACAACAGCATGATTCTGAAATAGACAATATATGAATATTCAAAGTATGTTCCTTTCCATAATTCAGCTTCTTATAATTATTTTATACACTCTGTTTCTGACATAAGTCATATTTATAAGCTCTCTTTCAAAATAATTATGGCATAATTTGTACTTGATCTCTGTAACATTTCAGTGAGTTTCTTTTTGAGACAATGGTATGAATATTGGGAAAAAAATCTTATAATTCACGGGTTTATTACCCTTCTAGCCACTGCAGCGTAAGACTTATGACCACTCTCCTCAGACATGGTATCAACAGCATCAGGTTCGTTGTCATCAAGACGTGGCCAGCTGGCAGGGAAACAATCTTCTTCAAGGCTGCAAACTTGACTGAGCTGTAAACTTGGGACATTGGCAGCAATGTAATTACAGATGGCCCGCTGACAAAGCTCTGCACCAGCTGGGTTCAGGTGCAAACCGTCTCTAGACAAGTGCGAGACCTGAAACAAAATTATTATTACATGTTGATATGAAGACAACTGAGAAATGATATACAACCATACACTTGATGAAGACTTCATCCAAAGCACTGCAAGGAAAATGTTGAAAATAAGAGTAGTCTGTAACATTGGCAAGATATTCAAACCTTTACCAGTTGAACGCTTATTTTAGGTAATGTTGATAGATTTTGGTATAATTCATTGTACTGCCCAGTTTTATGGAAATTTGTGTGTTTAATAGGGAAAAAAATGTGACTCAATTAGAGTCATATACCTGTTAGCTTTTCAAGGACAGCTATTTTGATGAACTGCAATATCATATAATGCATCTGTCAAAGATCTTCGACTAAGGGATGTACAACTTAAATATTACCAATTTATATTCATTCTTACAATGAGACAAATATACACAAATATACACAATTATTACCAATGATTGTATAGAAATACACTTATAAGCTAAAACAAAATATTTGACAAGACATTATTACTGAAGATATCCCTCTGTAGTACAGGAATTTCATGTATGGAATATGGTGGCTCATCTCCAACAGAGTATCATTGGCCTCATTGATCCAACACCTGTAGCTCAACAATTTCTGCTTGGATAACCTGACACCTCTCCTCATATCTGGACCTCTTGGAGGAACTTCACACAAGACAATGTGTGAAGATGGGCTGACTTGGTGAACCATGTCACAGAGCTCGCACACATTCCTGTAAGACAATGTTTTTAAATTAGGCAATAAACAAACATATCTTAATTGAGTACTTTGTTTTTCACACCTAGTTAAAATTGGACAATGCACTCGTGATTTAAAATGTCAATGAAACTTGATTTGTTTGTTGCAAGTTTGCAGTCATTTTTTAATTGGGAATTTAATTACGAGATCTTAATTAAGAACTAATTACACATTTGAAAAGCAGTTACCAATATATATACGCAGATAAATCTATGATTCACTTACTGCTATCAATGAACATTAAAGAATGTCGCACAAAAACACAATATGAGTAATCAAGTGAAGGACTCATTAGACGTAACTATATGGCATTGACATAAGTAATTTTCACGTCATGTCACTATTGTTTCACCTAAATAACACGAGTTTCAGACATGGTATTGCAAAACAGAAAACACACGAACATATTTATGGAAAAAGAACTTTATTTAAATGATCAATGCATATTTTATACATTCAAAGAAACATATATTTTCATCATATACATCACGGTGCACATTTGTGTAAGTATTTGGTAGTATTACTGTAAATATGCCAGTTAACACGCGTGATACACCATTTATTTTTCATTCAATGAACAAAACCTGTTTATTATATCAGCACCAGGTTTATTTCCAGCATTAAGTCTGGTCTGATGGCTCCTCGAGATAACAAGGTTTTACTCTATGTGTAAGAAATATAATTTCATAAATGTTGTAGAAACAAAATTTGACCCAGCAAAAACAGGTTAAGATTTGGTCTGATAAAAGTTTCTTCGATCTCGATCTAGTAAGATTTGAGCCTTCACAATACCGAATATCCGGTAAATGAAAAAGTTATTTGTGAAGACTGAAAAAGCCAATGTGTAAACTTCTTTAAATGATTTTTTCAACATTGGTAATGATTAATTAACTTAATTTTTGATACTTACTTGTAAAATGTGCCCTGTTGACAAAGAATGTCATGGGCTCCTAGGTGAAGGTAGACTTGGTCATACGTAACCTTTTCCAATTCTGTCCTCAGTGACCTGCTGAATCCTTTCACATCATTAACAATCCTAGCCCCTAGATGGGTTTAAAAAATAATAATCAATAAACATTTTACAAAGAAGTATAATGTTTTTCAAATATTGTAGTAAAGCTCAGTCACATATAGTATTTACAAGGACATTCCATAGTAACATATTTAAATAAACATGACTTTAGTGATAAGAAAGTGTAGCAGTGTCGTATATTGTATTATAAACTGGCTGGGATATTCACCAGCCTGATTATCTCAGTTGGTAGAGCATCTGACTTGCAAGCAGGAGGTCGAGGGTTTGAGCCCCGCACCGGGTACATTATTTTCCTCCTCCTATTACAAAAGGAAAATCAGGTAAAGTCACTGGTTTTCATTATGTGATGAGTTTTCATGGTAATTTATATGTAGCAGTATGACAGAGTATTTGTATTCATAAATTGACAGTAAAATTAACAGCCTGAATAGCTCAGTTGGCAGAGCATCCAACATGGGTTCAAGCCCAGGCCCCATTTGGTACATTCTTTTCCAAAAGCAAAGGCTGGGTTATAATTAGTCTAATGAGGCTGAGCACTAGACTGTGGTTGTCGCATTTAGTCAATTTGACAAGACGGAGGAATGTAGTAGTATGCCTTGATATAGTATTTGTATTTATAATTTGGCTGTAATATTAACAGCTAGATAAGCTTGGTTTGTAGAGCATTGGACTTGCAATCAGGAGGTCTTGGGTTCACGCCCAGCATTGGGTACATTGTTTTCCTCCTCCTATTTAATAATTATAATACCTACCGTACACTGCACCATTTCCATTTGTGCATGCTCTTCATTCCATAAGATTTGTAAACATATCATCTAACATTATGTTAACTTACTAAAATTTGCAAACCATTAGTCAAGATTATGTTTATAGACAGTAATTTTGTCATTTTTGTAAAGTATGTCAATATTTCATTAATATCATGTACCCTTCATGAGGTAATACTGATGTTTGTTTTTATTATTCACAATTACACTATAAACATCAAGTGACTAGACTCTACTTTGTGATATATTTTTTAGACAAATTTCGGAAATATATCTCAGTTCAGACAAAATAAAACAACAGTAAGAGCATTGCGATGTCTTATATAGAGGACTGGGCTGTTTAAAACCATTAACCTTTAACAGAACTCTGTCTTCTCATCCAGGTTTTCATCATTGTTTAGAAAATTCTCTCATAAAAATTATTCTAGTACAGAATAAGTTAACTAAAAAAACTAACCAGACACTGGCAAACAGTTTATTGACGAACCGCTCGGAATTGCAGCCATAATCCGGTGAACGTTGGAATCCCCAGCAAGCAGCATGGTGTTACGGGTGTAATCGCCTGAAAATATAAAAGAACGCTTCTCGACATACAAAGCAGAAGCCATTATGATTAGTACACGAACCTTCTAGAGAAAAGAAAAAACGCACCGCCTATCCGAAATAGTGACTAGCCGAATTCGATCAAAGTCTATTCGCGAAAACTGTATGATTCAACGTGGCAATAGCAGACAATTTCAAATCGTATTTATTCTAATATTTCAACCCGAAAAAAGTCGACCGTATGAATTATCAGTGATTCCTGAACTAACTATTACCAAAAGTGCAGTCAAGTAAGCAATGTATGTAGCAGTTGTGAGCTTGAGATAAATCTTAAGCGTGAACTCTCTGAGCATAAAGACCAGCACCCAATTGTATAAAGATTGGTTAACTTTAACCACTGGGTTAAATCCTAGGTTAGGTTAAATTCTTGGTTAAACTGTTGGTTAGCGATTGTATAAAGATTTGGTTAAATTTAACCAAACATAGTTTTGGTTAAATTTGCAGTTATTTTAACCAACGTCTAAGAAGCTGGTTAAAATTTAACCAGAACGTTAACCAATTTCGTAATGGCCGCCCTTGTTGTACCTAACGCTCGCAGACCGAGACAGTTTCGACGAGTACACAGACAGACGGACGACCTCGACGATGAAGAATTACGCAGACGCTACAGACTTGGATCTCAGAATCTGGACAGACTGGAAGACCTGATTGGTGACCAACTTCGACATGAGACGAGACGGAACTGTGCACTGACAGTTCGACAACAGATTCTGATTGCACTCAGATTTTTTGCATCTGGGTGCTTTCTTCAGTTGATCGGGGACACGTTTGGGGTAGATATTGCCACCGTGTCCCGTGTGGTTTCCCGTGTGACTGACATTTTGTTTGACCTACGAGACACGTACATTAAGTTTCCGACCACTGACGACGAACGCAGGACAGTACAACGGGTCGCACTAAACTGCTGACGAGTTTAACTGACCATATAGATAAAGAGTGAAAACACTGACGACATACACAAAGAGGGATTATCGGAAAACACTGACGATATGAACAAAGAAGGATCAACAGACCGTATCAATTAAGCTGCTGGAGTTAAAATCTACAATCGATGATATGTTATTTTGTAAATTGCAAGTTTGTGATAATGGATGTTTTGTGAAACATTATATGTTATAAACGTGAACTAATATTTATAAATCCTTTTTATCACATTTGAATATGTGAATTTATGTATAAATATATATGATGCGAATTAATTAATTGGCTATATGGATTAAGAAGATTATAACATTTTGTATTTCAAAGTAGTTCCTTAATTCTAATATGTTGCTTATGCATTGATAATTCAAAATATATAATAAATTTATTTATACGAGAAATCCCGTTCTATCATATGTAATTAAAGGACATTGGTATTAGGCTAAATGGAATTGATAACCATACATATACATGTTCATATGAAATAAAACGTAACAAATGAATATGTTTTAGATAATTTATTATCATAACAATTTCATCAGACAAAACATTATTTAAAAAATACATGTAAGTTAGAGGAACATGAAGTCGAAATATAAATCATATATGATGACAAATAATTTGGTACAATTGAATGCACATTTCTAACTGAACAAAAATATTACAATGAAGAGTATGATTATATATTATATTTTTGTTATTTTAATTAATGAAATAATTATTTTTATAATCAAGTGATGTATACTGAACATAAAGACAAAGAGGAAAAACACTGATTATATAGACAATGAAGCATACACTTTAAGTCAGTAGATAATTTTACGCCTCGGTAATCACTCTTCTTTTAACTGGTCAGTTAAATTTACTGACCATATAGACAAAGAGGAAAAACACTGACGATAAAGGGATAGAGTGATTATCGGACCATGGAAAATTAGGGTTTTACCGTATACGCGGATTTCCGGGCGTCGTGGGCTGCATTGATGGTACCCACATTCGCATACTATCGCCTCCCAAAGACCAAGAAGCGTCTTATGTGAACAGAAAGCGGTATCACTCCATCAATGTACAAGCTATATGTATAATAGGGTGGACAGATTGTGTAATGTTCATTCTAGATTTTCACTGCCATAGGCACTCGATTTCGTGATTTTTATACGTTTACAGACGTTATTTTTCAATTTCACCCATCAAACATTGCAAATCTGTCGAAAGAAAAATCTTCAATTTTTTCCTTATTGAGTGTATAAAATACTCCCAAGATAGTGAACTCGCCATCTTTTCGATTGACGGTAGTGACGAAAATAAGCGTGGGTCACGGCTTTCCTTCTAATCTGCACGTGCTTTCCGGGAACCTTGCTTTCGTTGTAGTGTTCCCCAACTTTAAACGTTTTGACAGCTTCTATACCAATTCTCTTTTCACTTATAAAAACATCTTTAAGTACAGGATTAATTCTATCTTTTATGTCACTTTCAGCTGACCAATTATTTGCAAAAATTTAAATCGAGTAAATCACGGCACATTTTTACAGATAAATTTTATTAGAAAAGAACATAACTTTATTCTCTCAGGTATGTAACATATATGTACATGTAACAGGTCCCACTTTTTAGTGTTTAACTAGTGGCGCCGGTCAATTTATGTATTTGATTAAATGATAGGACTTTATTGAATAGGCTTGGAATCAAGCACAGCCGGTCACTATATATGTGAGAGTTTTGTTGAAACAGGTTCGTCAGAACCAGTTTTGCCAAAGGTGTGGTTACCCGAAAGCTGTTAGGGTGTGTTTAGTGTGTAGGACTCGTTTATTACACAGTTATATGAAGAGGCTTCGTTTTTTTGTGGTTGAGCACGTGTGAGAAGTGGATGGTATAGTTGTTTAGTATATTGTGGGAAGCTATTTTCCTGATGCTAGCTAACTAACTTACTTAATGTCTGACTAACTCAACTGACTGTTTGTCTGACTGATGGTGTAGCCGCCTGTATTTGAAAGAATTATTTGAAGTAAACTGTTCCCAGTAATGTATTAAAAGTCGAACATCAAAGTGGAGTTTGTGGTTCATTATCCCCACCTACCCCCTGTAACATACAGTATGAGGAAAAGAAATGAATTAGATGAATATATTTTTGATGCGGGAGAACAACTCTGTCAAAATAATTAGACTGTTGTAGTATAAATATAAACGAAACTAATGTATAAGTATAACAACAATAAAGAACATGTAACTCATTGCGATAGTAATGTCATTTAACATTACTTACCCTAGTATGCAATTTAGGAAGGATATATTTGTTTGTTTGCTGGACGAGAATAAATACAATGGACTGAGTTTTAAATTCTAGACGTACATATAATACAGAGAAATTGAACAGAATGTGGTAATGGGAGTAAATCACAAAACAATGATGCATATTGAGATGCTAATGGAATCACATTATTTGATTTCTAAAATCTGAATTTTGACATTATTAGTTCGCCTAGGCGGGCGGAACTTAATTGACTATATATATAGATGAATGCGACTATAGGAGTGATTTAAAGCAATGAACATTATTTATTATATTAATCATTAAAATAAAATACAAATGTAGTAAATAAATCAATACGTAATAATTTATCAAAGTTGTTCCTCAGAACGTTCTATTTTACATTATTAAAAAATCAAATTAAAGGAAGGACTGGACTTACTTATAATTGGCTAACAATCAAATTATGATAGATTAATTGCCTTTTCATGTGCTCATAATCCAATTATCTGAAGTGTGACAAATACCAAATTAAAGAATCAAAGGGATTATAGCAAATGCCGCATCATTTAAAATTGCGACTCATTATGCATCTCGATAATTAGTTGCAGTTTATCCTTATATATTTCAACATTTAGATGTACTTGGAAATTGGAAACTGGCATAGAATCCCAAGTAATCTAAGATATTGTTCCCATTGTCCTGATAAAATAGGCGACGTTTTTCATTACCTTTTTGAATGTACCAAATATACAAATGAAAGAAAACGATTGATCAAACTATACTTTTTAAGAAGGCCTAACATGTACAAATTTGAACAACTTATGTCGACCAGTAGTCAAATAGAAAATATTAAGTTATGTAAATTCATTAAATGTATTCTGTCAGGAATAAGAAATTAACATGTTTGTAATATGTATGTTCAATTATGTGTTATTATTAATTATATATGTGAGTATATACGTACAGTATATACTACTATATACGTACATGTACATGTATGATAGTTTTCTTGTCCGTCCGTCTGTGTTTCTTCTACTAGTATGCCTCTTTACACCTAGTAATGGTCATTAAACAAGTTTTACTCTTAAAATCTAACCACATTTAGAATCAGGCGACTCTCCGGCAAAATAATAATAACAAAAAGGAATAAAGAAAGAAATCATTTAAAAGAAACATTCTTAACAGTTTTTTTATATCAGTTTAAATAGAAAGTGAATTTAACAGAATTTGGTTACATCTACCTAAATGAAATTGCCTTAGTGAACATGTATGTATATATATGTATGTATTTTTACGCCTCGTATTTGCATGAATGTAATACCTCATGTTTACATGTTTATAATATGTATATTGCATGTATTGAGAGAAAACAAAATACTGATTTAATTAATCATAATTAAAATTCTTTATTCTGACCACTAAACACAATCAACGCTTGAACACGAACATTCTTTATGTTATAGTATCATTAATCTTATTATAAATTGTATTGTAAAGTTTATGGAATAAGTCGGTATGCTAGCTGACATTTAAAATCATTTAACACTTTAATAAAAGATTCCATTAACAAACACATTACAGTTTGTTTCTCAGACAGCTATAATTATAACAGTTATTTTTAATTTGAACAAAAACATGTACAATATATATAATCCATATTCATGTTGTAAAATGTCTTATCAAATGTCTTCTCAAATGCATTTTCCTGTCCAAACCATGATTTCGAGGTCATTCTTCATGTATAAAGTAATCCTATAACAAATACAATAACATTTATACTAAAGGACGAATTGACTTATGTACGAGTTAACTTGTTCATGTACGAGTTGACCACAGATACGGTACGAGTTGACCAAATTCATGTACGAGTTGACTACAGTACGTGTTGACAACAGTACGAGTTGACCAGATACCGACCACAAAGGTGAGTGTTTACTTTATGAGAGTTATCTCATGGTTGCTTCCCTTTAGTAAGAGGTACAGTAAGGGGCGTTATTGATATGAATATATTTGCATCAAATTGGTTGTGTTCACAATTATTTGACATAAAATTCCCATTCAGATGACTATGAAAATGATTCTTTTGTATAGGCAGCATTAACGATGCTTTTTCTATTAATCTGACACAATTTAAGTGCCTCTTTCGCGACTACAACGATATTATATATAGAAATAGCGGTAGTACATCTACCGCACCTTAATTTCTACCCGGAAGTGAAAATGTCGTTTTTGCATCGATGATCGAATGTTGTGAAGTTAGATCTAGTGTTATTTGCTGACATTATACGTTGTAAAATGTATATTATCGTTGATGATGAATGATACTGTTACATCTATGCATCCTCCCTTTGAAGAACCATTACTAGACTGCCATCCTTCGTAAGCAACGGGCTACTTTATAACATAAAGAGACATGGTTTGTAGCTGGGCTCGACCCCACGACCCTCTATCAGTGAGAGGGTACAGTAATTTGAAGTCAGCGATCTTAACCACTGTATCACGGAGACTGTCCGTTCATGATGTATTTAAATGTTTCATGGATTAACGATCATGTGTACAACATATTCATAGTTCCACAAAATGTATTATACCAGATCAGCTGTCATGTTATTTGAATGTGTAGCGAAATTACAGTGTGTCTTAAACTTATTTAACAGGACAGTTCACCAGCATTAATGCTGCGTGGCCAGGTAGCGCCCACGACGCCCATGTATTAAGAATATCTAGTTTATGTAGATACCTGGAAACCCATCATCATGGTAAGTGATATAGATATTTATAATTGACAAAATGTACTTATGAATAATAAGTAATTTTAACGGATCAGGGTAAAAAAGGCCCACTTCCAGAAAGGCCAAATACCGAAAAGGCCCATACCTGAAAGGCCCACATAAATATTAATATATATTGTGATAAATTCATATATATTTTGTTTGTTTGATACAACTACTTCGCATTTCGGATGACTTTGTAGTTTTAATCTGTTATCCGATATCGGAGTTATGTATAAATACATTAAAGACATGTTATTACAAAAATAAATAAATAATTAATTCCGACAAAAGATAAACTGTTTTATAACTACAACTTAATACTTAAATATGAATCACACTTGAAATAAAGATACTTACATTTCCATTTATCCTAGATTCATTTACTCTTTTTGATACTTGTTAATCACACTTTGTTACTTTAATTTATTTAACAAAGATAAATGATTGTTAAATTTATTTTGATAATCATCTGCAATATAATGAATAATGTGATAATTATTCAATGGCTTTGGAAGTGTTGTTGCAGGTATGCTTATTGTTTGGTATGATTACTGTACATATGTGATAATGATCACAATGAACATCAAATTAAACAGATTAATATTATTATTTGACTTGAATATCACAATTATCATCAACATACAGTAAAGTGCTAATGCCGCCCTTTTCATACAACATGGTTTATATTCTCAGCAATACACTGACGGAATTCTGTCATTAAGTTAATGTTGCTATTAATTTGTAGTTAGGTTCACAGTGCATGGGTTTTTCACAGGTCTACATTTACAATAACATTTACCTATTAATCATGGCCCCTTCCCACTTGAAAAGTTTTTGCAAAAAATCTACAATTACACCTGCTATTTTATTTCCCAAATACTTAAATTGGCCATTATAATGATAGTTATTTCCAAAACCAATGTTCATGATAATGTCTCTTCCCAATGAAGAGAGAGAAACAACTGCTTTGCATTATTAGTGAACAATTTCAAAATATGACATTTGATTTCATACAAATTGATACTAGTAATAGTAGCAAGGACTTATATGTATGTATATAAGTCCTTGGAAGTAGCAGTTAATATGTTTCATGTGTGTCTTTGTTTATGCAGGTATGGAGCAAGGAGTGTTATTAGGCGACAGTGGATATCCGTGTCGTCCGTTCCTATTGACGCCATATTTGCATCCAAGCAATGAGATTGAAGAGAGGTATGTACTCTATACAATGGTTATTTTGTCTGAATATGTACACCAAGCAGTTAAAACTGTGTTAATGAACTGATTCTTTCAGATTTTAGTAGTCTATAGATAAATGATGAATGTCATGATTTTCTTCTGTTTTCAGCACTTATATGTCTATATTAAAATTGACTGTTTGTGTAACAATCTTAGTTCGTTTTGTTAATGATCCTTTCTTCAAGTTCAAAATGCATTTATGTATAAATGCACATGATAAGGTCTGAAGCCTGACTCTCACAGTGTTCAATCTCATAGTGTGTGTTAAGGCACTGAGTACATGTTATGATTGATTAAAACACACAATAATTGGGTGTATGGTAGCAGAATGCATAAAATGAATATTGAATGCATCAAGATGGAAGTGTAATTTCATGCTATGTAAAGGTCAACTTCAGGAATAAAATATTTTTCCTATGTAACGACCCTCTTCTAAAATTCAGGGTCGGTAAAGGGCAAAAAAAATATTTTTCAGTTTGGCCTAATGGGATTAGCTAACAACTAAATATATAACGACACAGTTTCTGGGTTTACTGATGCTTTTACTTTCTATTTATAAGTTTAAAATTTATTGTTAACAGTATTGTATTGAACAAATGTTTGAACAAACATGTGTAAAATGAATCACCATGTACATGTATTACATGTAATAACAAATAATTATACATTAACTTGAAGAGTACAATAGTAGTCAAGTCATAATGCAACCGTCACAACGTACACTATAGTATTATTACAGTCAAAACTTGTTGCCTTCAGTTTTTCACATATTTCTGCATGAAATGATTTTAAGTACATGTACATCAAATTCCGTACAGTTTTCATTGATAAGCGATGTATAATCATGTATTCCTTTAACTTAATTTATCTAATCTTTGACTAACTTAAATTTTGCTCATTCCTGTGACTATAAATTTTGTGTATTCTTTTCAGGTATAATAGGTCACATATATCGACCAGGAATATAATTGAGAGGGTATTTGGTGTTTGGAAAAGGAAATTTCATGTTTTACATTCCGAGGTACGTCAAATGACATTTTTTGTAAATCTTCATGCATCTGAACACTAATGGCTTTGAATATCCATTTAAAATTGTTATTTCAAATTCTAATGTATTTATTGATGTTACTGATTATACATTAACAGTGATTTGATTTTCTGTTTGCAATGAAAAGTTGCAATGAACATTAATTAGATAATTCAGATATAAATATGGACTAAACTTTGAACAACAATTTCAATTGATGTTCAATATCAAAAAATGTAATAAAGGGGTTAAAAAAGGTTGATTCATGTTATTTTAATAATGATACCGGCACATAATGAAATAACTATGATATTTTATATCTTAAGGTTACTACATGTATATGTTATGTGATTCAATTATACACCATTTACATGGATAAAAAAAAAAGCTTCTGTCGTTATGCCTGTGTTGCATAATAGCTAAAAAACGGATATTATATGAAACTATTACTTTGATGCTTAAATTGATGAGATTAACTTCCATCATTATCACTGACGCTGTTATATATATATATTGTTAAATTACCATGTACAAGGAGTGAATGTACCAACTGTATTTAATATCGTCGTAGGAAGTAATATTTGATTTTAAACTGTATGTACATAAGTATGAAAAAGCAACTTTTGATAATTTTCAATAATTGATTAATCTTTTGAGAAGGATTGAAATATCAGAACGGTTTAGTACTTATGTTTGATTCTTGACATAGCATTATGAGTCTTAAAATTTGCAATATGTAGCTTATGACTCCAGCGAAATTGTATCAAATGTTCAAATTTTTGATCACTTAAATAGTAAATTTTGTTGTATCCTCATTTAAATGTAATAAAAATTAATCTTCTTGCAGATCCGTATGAAACCTGCCAAGATTAGCAAAGTTATAATTGCGTGTGCTGTGTTGCATAACCTAACATTGCGATGGAATGAGCCAGTTATAGAACATAATGACGATAATGACCTTGATGATCAGCCTTCATGTGTCAATTATGCTGGTCATCAGGATGGTAAAGGGATTAGGGCACATATTACAAATAATTTCTTCCAGTGAACCTCTTATAATTTGTGATAATACATTATGTACAATACAAAACAAAATGCACAGATTTTTTTTTAATCCTTATGACTTTTTAAAGTCCCATTACATTTCCTTCATTTGTTATAAAAAAAATATGCAAAAAAACAAGCAATTGCTAATATTATCCCAATATAAAAATTGCTGACGAAACGAGCCTTTTTTCTTTGAAAAACACTAATTTCGCTGTAAGTTTTGCTCTTGTAAACTGGAAATATACAGAGCGCGTGAGGTCACTTTATGACGTGTGCATAGCATGACTGCAGTGAAAACACAGCTGTTTTATAAATAGTATTATTTTCAAAGATATGTAGTATTTTTTTTTTTTAAATTTGTTGGAGCTTATCTCATATGAACTATGTTTCTTATCTGTTGCTTATTTTGTTCCCTCTGTAATGTGCTCTATCCCTTTACCAAGTATATCATAGTTTGAATTGTTGTACATTTGGCAATTTGGCATACAGTTTGTTTTGAAATACTACTGTTTTTGACATCTGTCTATTTCATCATTTTATTACAGTGCTTATAATCTGATCAAAGTTGTATGAATTTAAGTGTTGAGCATGTATTACATACTTTCACCATGGTGTATTAATCAACATTAAGTACTACATGGTCATGTGTAGTTTATATACATATACTATAAATTATTAATATTTTGCAATTTAGATTATCTTTTGTTGTGATATTAAAAAAGTGTGTTGTTCTAATCCAATACAGACAATTGGCCAGTAATATTTTTGCAAGACATTATGCGGTTATGAAAAAAAGTACAGTCATAAATGAAAATGATACATAGATATGGAGGAAAAAAATATAATTCAATTCTTGTTTTAGTTAGTTTACCACTTTAACTTCATGTGTTGTTTGACAATTCTTCATTTCAAACATATTTGTTTTCTCATAATGAATAATTAGATTATTACAGTCTTGAACACTGTCACATTTGCCAGATGCAACAAGCAATGCATGAACATAGCATTAACAGCCATTCAATTATTCTTCTTCTTCAGATGTTACCTTCTTTAATAGTTCATCTAACAATTTCTTCATTTTTGGCAGCTGTGCATTTAAATTTGAATAAAATGTGGTCTTTTCTTTGATTAGCTTGGTTTTTTCTTTCACTTGTATTGTTGCATATTTATAGTATTCCATTTGTAGGTCTTTTAAACTTCTTTGACTGAAATAAAATCATTATTTAACAGTTTACTTATGTAGGTTCACTATTAGAAAAAAGTGAAATGTTCATGTTTTTAATGCCATTATGGCTCTCTTGTTTTCTTTTGCTTTTAATGCACAATTTGAGTATTCACATGTCATTCTAAAGAAATAGTCAAATTCATCTTCATTTTTTTGTCATATCTGCTTAAATTTGTGCAAAAGCATTGACTTGTATTCTAATGAAGTACACTGGATAGGCATTCAAATAAAATGACTATCATATATTTCATGTATGAAAATGAGGACTGCCTATAATTTGATGTGACTTCCTCTTTTTCTGTGATGGTAGTCGTGTAAATTACCTCTTGAATAGTTTACTGTCAAGCCATGCTAACAATGAAACCAGTGTGTCTATTCTTTGACAAAATAACTTTTATGAAGTATGGGTAGCAATACGATTAGTCTTCAGTTTGTGTCATAATATAGTATTTTTTGAAGTAATACTTATAGTAATTATAAGTAAGAAAAGTATTTTTTTACATTTATATGCTAGTGACAGTTCTGTGACATTTCATACTGCTATTGAAATATGTTTAGATGATTTAAGATAATGTGACATGCAAGGAGGTTATATCAATGTTTATTTACTTACTTTTTGGAGACATTGCTTGTCATATGTTCTTCATCATTCCTTTTCTTGTTTGTAATTACTGATTCGGTACAATTTGCATTCATAGCATCAGTCATTTGTTCATTTGCTGAAAAAGGGAAAAAGGAATACATGTGTTATGGATGATACATGTACTCGTACTTATGTGTCAGTTTACATTTAAATTTGATCATTTATGTATAACATGTAAATTTAATATTTCTTTCAAATATAAATTGTGTAATTGTCATTTTATACCTGAGAAAAGTAAAGAATTCCTGGTACCACTTTCAAGAGTGTCTAAATAATGGCCTTTGTTACTGCTACCTGAAATTTTCATAACAGAATTGTTGATGTAAAGTCAAATGAATTAAAAACTGGGTCACCAGGTCAGATCTTAGGTAAAAATCTTGTAAAAGCTCTAAATGTCATGGTTTTGATTGGATCTTGGCCAAAACTTGTCGGATTGTTTGTCTTAATGATAGTAAGGACAAGTTCAAATATGGGTCACCTAGGGTCAAAAACCGGGTCACAAGGTCAAATCTTAGGAAAACCTTATTAACACTAGATGTCAAATTTTTGATCGTATCTTCACCAAACCTAGTCAGACTGTTTGTCTTAATGATATGTAAGACAAATTCGAACATAGGTCGTCTGGGGTCAAAAACTAGGTCACCGGTTCAAAACAATGTTTTAATGAGTGAACAGTGATTGTCATGTGAGCGATATAGGACCATCTTGGCCCTCTTGTTTGAAGTTATTCCTGCATTTAATATGCTGAAAGAATTTCATATGTACAGACTTGTACATGATTAACAAACTATTCTGAAAAGTATGTGCAGATTTCATACCTTTGCATGACTGCTTGTTCTTAAATTTGTTTTGTTTTAGGATTTATATACATGTATTGTACAACTTTTATTTCAACATACCTGGAAATATTACAGAATGACTTTCAGCACTTTCATGGATCTGTACATCTTCTGTGTTGTTAATGCAAGCTGAAAGTTTCATAAAACAATGGTTCAGTGTTAGTCCATCTATTGTAAGTTTTGCAGCGGAATGTCATCAAGTGTAGAATTTTAGTACTTGCAATGCATATATAACATTTGGTACATTTTTCTTATGCTTCATTCTTCATATTTTCTTTTCGGTTGTTAACAAACTTTTTTTTTGCTTTTGCGAATACGCAACTTGGTTAGTGTTCATGTATAGAATATGCAGTGTAATATGTTGGAAATAATCTTCTGCCTTTGTAAATGGATATAATTCATGTTCAAAGCGTACTGCCAAGCATGCATGCATTATGCAGTCTTTCAACTCAGGGTATTGTTTGTTAAAAAATGTTTGTGCAATTATTTACTACTGTTAAACTGTTAGTCGTGTGTGCTGTGCAATTCTTTACTACTGTTAAACTGTTAGTCGTGTGTGCATATGCTGAAATAAAAGTGCTGAATTTAAGATTCAGTGTTATCATTTATATGTTTTAAATGCTTTTCAATAGAGATACAATTGTTCAATAGAGATACAATGTATGTCACATGCTCATGGACATTACAGCATTCTTTATTTGAATGCTCGATGACGCTGACAGTTTACTAATAGAAATCGATCTACAGCATACAATGATTGAGAAACACAACAAACACAAAAGTGAAAATATATGTCAAAGATGTTCTAAACTTGTAAATCAGTAATGTCATGTAACACTTATACTAAGTGAAGTCTTGACACATATACATATATGTGTGTATCATGAAAAAATAATTAACATGAGTTAAGTTTTTTATACATATTTTCATATGTAATTATTTAAAGGCATTTTAATAAAATTATATTGTTAACCTATTTGACGTTAAATATGTTTTAATTACAAATTTATTTTGCTTTTACATTGTTGGGTACATGTCTCTAAAATGTACCTGTAATTGGGAAAGAGTCACTTTGGCCACTTTCACCAAGCAAGAAGTCCAGGTTATGACTGCTGGCTGAAATTCAGAAGACAAAACAGTATATGTGCAATTCATTGTGCAAAATTAATTCTAACATACATGCAATTATGTCACTGCATGTCAGCAGATTTATCTCTATAAAATGAATTGATATGTTTTTTTTGCTTGATCCATGAATACACATATCGAGGGTTCAACGCAACAGTGTCGTAACTCATATTGAAATAATAACAAGTTACAACAGTGTTGCGCTGAGCCCTCGATATGTAAGATATTAAATACTCATAAATATAACACTTAAAATAGCATCACAATTGAAAATAAATTTCATGTTCGTGAAAAAAAAGACTATCAGTTAGACGTCATATTCAGAAATGTGCAGTAATTTAAATACCTGACAATACCGATGCAATACAACTCCCACTGTCTTGTACCAAACCAAATTGGTTGGATGTACATACTGAAATTAAAAAGAATCCAAATAAATTGCTAATACACCTAAATTTTCTAAAATAAAAACTATTCGAAATAAAATAATTAAAATCTTATTAAAACATTAGAACAAATAGGAATACTTTAACATTAGATGTTTGCCACGAAACTAATTTGACAATGTACAATATTAGATAATGTTCGGTCTGTACCTGTATTGGCTAAATCTGGTTGAAAGTCAGTATTCTTTGTGCCTACACATTCTGCTGGTGATGCTGAAAATTAAAATATTGCTATAAAGTAAGACACATATATAATAGTGACGCAAAACCAAATTTACAAAGCACATTGACTGAAAACCATTCAGTTAAAACTGTATACATAGAATCTACTTAATTGTATGATTGTAGGCAAAACTCAGATTATAGTTCTTATAATTATAGACGTTTAATGCAGCAAGTAACAAATCTGAAACATACAAAAGGTCAAACAGGTCGATTTAAAAAATAATTATTAACTAAAGGGGTCTCATAATTAAGTGAATTGCTACTGATAAACGTTTCAGCATTAAATTACCGATAGCGTTTTTACCAAACTTAATATTGTAAAAATGTAATTTCCCTTTAAGAGCCTCCAAGTTCACGAACAATAACTCTAGCGAGGTCAATTTTCATTGACTGTCGTCATGGTGCATGTAAACAATCTATTTTTAGATCAGTGTACATACAGTCAGTTGTACATACCGCAATTAAGCATAGGATAAACGAGTCAGATTGACGACAGACACTTCAGAAATTAGTTGACATGTATCTTAAATGAATAATTACTAAGTAACAGCGTGGTTTCTGCATCACCAGCCCCAGGAATCCCATGAAAAGAGGCAGATCCCTGAAAAAGACCAGCAATCTCCTCTAACATGGGATCTGCCAGTGGTATCGGCGGACCACCACCGGTCTGTGACATTGACCGCTTTAGCTGCGTCACTTCAGTTTTGGCTTTTTTGGTCAAATTACGCCATTTTTCTTTAATCTCTGTCACAGACCGGTTGGCCACACCGACACTGTTAACCTTTTTACACACATTCATCCATGCCTATACACCGTTTCAATTAAGCGGTACTTTGAATTGTCGCCCCTGAATGACGTCATACGAGGATACCGGCGGATAAGACAATTTTATCAACAGGAAATCAATATCGTCAAAAACTATGACAAAGAAAGGTATTTTACTACGAAAATGGTGATAATTAATATTTAGATATATGACAAGGTTGTTGTAATGAACAATTGTTCCGTTTATATGTTTTATATTAAATATTCGAGCCTCGGATTGATTTTGTCACATATTTTCGCGATCTCAATTTTATGTTAGTTTTTAGCGTATTTGTTTCGCACGGACTGCAAACTCGAGTCTGTTTATATGATACAGTAAAATTATGGATCAGGAAACAAGCAATGCTTAAAATATGAATTTCTTTCCACTAGCATGCGTGCAATTTGTGTTTGTTTGTTAGTTTCAATTCTTTAAAATGTTCATGTACTGTTGCCAATGTTTAGACTTTTCAAGTGAATGCTTTGCGTATATATATATTCTTTACATATTTATTTTACAGATCATATGGGGTATAGTGAGATTGATCACGACTATTGAGTATTCTTAACCAGATAACATACAACCAAGATTTTTATAGCAAGTTCTCTTGAAAAGTCAGATGGGTCTGCCTTAGATTTGCCCAATAAAATAAAGAGACAAGAAAGTCCAAAAGGAGTCAGACTGGACATTCCTACATTCATAGGACAGTATCATTTTGATGAAATGACTGAAAATGAGGTGTGACAAACTCAAAGGATTGCTGCAGAAAGAATTTGTAATGTGGAAAAGGCAATAAATACATAAAATGAAGAACTTTCCAATGGATTTACTTTTGTGACTGATGTAATGATATACAAATATTGTAATGACACATTGTCAAGTTGTTAATTTTCATATTATCATAAATATATAGCTGTTTGTGTGTAAGCCTACTGAATTGGTGTAATTAAATGTCTAATACAAATGTAATTGTTAATAACTCTGCCTTGTGTTACATTTTGCTTGAGACTTTTCGGACATTCAGTCGGACAAGCTTGAAATTCTGTTGGACTGAAAGGAAATTGCCAGGCGGATGAACTGATGAGATAAGATTCTTTATCAGACCAACACAGTCTATCGGACAATCCACCATTATTCGCAAAGTCTGAATCTTGTCGGCTTGATTTGTTTTAGGCCCATTCCCACACAACTTGGACAATTGATGTCCTCAGTATAGAAAATGATGACGATTTTCAATGAAAAGGAAAAAAAGTTAACACTTTGTTTCGTGTGAACAATTAATATGAATACTTAAAAATGAGCTTACATTTTGGTGAATAAATAGCTGTTTTGGTCTATATTAAGAAGGAATAGTTATGCAGGTGCGTCTAAAATGCTGTGTCTCCAGGTACATAATACAAAATAAAATCCATCCTGTAAAACAGCTACGACATAACTCCAGCACAGTACCGAATATATTTCGTAGTTAGTAATGAGTGCCAGCCAGCTGAACTATTTGTTTTTTAAAAATCTATCAATTAACGAAAATGCACACATTTTGGGTCGTGTCTCCAAATTATCGAAATCAACGGGACAACATTTAACACTCAAGTCTTAATGTACAAAAGAATAACTTTTGACATAGTTAATGTGCTTTTTGAATTCGTAAAATGTAATAAAATGAATGTTGGTTTCAATTTATATCTACGTATTATACGAGAACAAAGGATCGGTCATGAAATCCGAATTTACTACCGTAATTTTGATGCAATAATCAACGAGTCCGTAGCAAAAACTGAATTGAATGCATATCATTGCATATAAAGATGGTATAAAAGCTTAACATGACGAGCTTTATTCCCCACCAAGGTATTGCAGAAACTTTTCTTCATACGTGTAAAAAATATTCGATTTTGCTGTGTTAGAATCTAGAAATTTGAAATTAACATAAGCAACGGGACGTAAGCAACGGGACACACACTGTCAAGATAGGACTAAATATTGCACATTCTTGCCGCTATAATATACATTTGGGCTCATATATGCTTCAAAACGTCAACCATATGTTTATAATGGTCGTCTGTCATCGATTTCAGAAAAAAACGGGTAAAAACGCACCCGCCTAAACTTCGTTTTTGAGGCGAGTAAGGGTTGATATCGTCTAAAGTGGTGAATAGCTTATAATTTATAAGTTGTTACTGATTTTGCTTGTTGACTTATTAATATACCGTTTTCAAGCCACTGCCCTATTTTATAAAGTCTCATAGACGTTTTCTGTGCTATGTAATGAAGGCCTCGTTGATTACGAAGTGATTGTCCCGTTGATTTTTTATTGGACTAACATTTTGATAATAACAGTAACAATTTGTTTAGTATTTATGTACATTTATTAATTTCTTAATATGTTCGGACAGCATGCAGAATTCAAATACACAAGTAAATTTGGTGTAATAATGTCTGATTAGATGTGTAGAGTGCATTTAGCACGCAATCATATTCGATGTAGGTCAGTATTTACATCTTTGTAAAATATAATTGTTCAATATTAATACAAACTGCACTTAAAGTATAAAAAAGATGTATATAAGTATTTTGCAGTGTCTTGCGTTTAGTATCCCCGTACCATATCGAGCAAAACTGATAACACATTTAAGTGGAACGGAGAAATGCAGTTGTCCCGTTGATTATTCAAGAGTTGTCCCGTTGATTACGTACAACAAATCTATGAATTTTCAGCCATGTTGGTTAGTTATCGAATTGATGCATATACTATTATATTCGCAACCATGCATATTCGTATTTGCATTATGGCGAAGTCCAATTCGCAAAGAATTATAATCTACGGGACAACTCTTGAATAATCAACGGGACAACATTTCATTCGTGTGATAAGTTCAATCAGTTTGTCTGACGAGTAATATATTCGCTTTCACCATCGTAAGCATATACTTGTTTCGATTAAATAGTTCAAATACATTTATCTTCTTTAAAGTGGTTTTATTTCACAACTTTATACAAATTTTTTCAAAAATGAAGTAAAAATTATTAATATATTTTCAAAAAGCATGACATAATCCAAGTATTCCTCACTCAAGGGGGGAAATCGCGAGCTTGTATCATGTTTTATCCTATTTTGCACAGATATTTATTGGTTACTTGTACAAAAGTTATACCAATTCATAGTTATATAACATCGAACTATCATGGGTACTGTTTAAAAATGCAGTAAAAAATACAGCAACAAGACCAATTAAACATCCGAATCTCGAAAACTGTTAATATGTTGCTGGTAAAATTTTGGAAATCAGTAGTTTATATGTATCCTGATATGATGCTAAGGAAATGAGTAAGTTCTGGGAGTACAGAAAAATCGTGGTTTTTTTTACCCAATTGTCCAAGTTGTGTGAGAATGGACCTTTAACTCAGTGCCATGACAAAATAAAACCAGTATTAAACCATCAGATGATTAGACATCCCACATTCTATAATATGTAAAAACAGAAAAAATAGTATATGTAAACAATTTATTTGAGAAGTCAACAATATGTACAATTTATACAAAATGTCGTCATGTATAGCACATACAGCATGATACAGGAAACAAAAGGCCACAAGTAACTTACAAGGATAGCAACAATTATCAAGGGGTTAATAACCAATATTACTTGCTGACCTAGAAATAACGAGAGACAAGTCGACATACAGAGTAATCTAAGACAGATGTGAGACATCAAATATCTAGTTTCAATTTTGACCTAGTTATGGTTATATTAATACAGCACCAAATAATAACTAAAATATATATATATGTGTAGAAGAGACAACTTTAACAGGCATGAAATACAGGACTAGTACTGTTCACAGCAACATGCCGTACATTACATGTATACAGTACAACCTCTGTAGAGCAACACCTGTGGGAGCTGCAAATATTGGTCATTGTTTAGAGGTTGTTGCTCTACGGAGGTTAATTCTACTGTAAATAATATCAACTTAGGTAACCTTTGAAGGTGTTTTTATAGAGAGGTTTTATTGTACATTAATTCAGCTTGTCTGATATGACCAAATACCAAACAGTTCATGAGTTTAGAAACTTGGGAAATAGAAAATATGGCTGTTATTGGCAGGTGGTCTTTAATTATTCAGAGGTCATTTTGTTTTAATTAATCAACAACTTCTTTAAACGAATGGCCTTTATTCAGAAGTGACCACTAGTTAACACAGGCTTGACTGTACACCTAAATTAAAACATTCGAAGAATATCAAGATATCTAATAAAATAGATCATCTACAATGAGTTATAAAAAACATATATTTTTATACCACAAAAATAGTCATTTAAGTTTCAACTTTTCCAACTTCCTGATAAAAACATGTATATCAAAATAATATACATTATTATCCTTTATCAATGGTTTTTTTTCTACATATTTTGTGGCTATTTTTAAGACTTTATTAACTACAACTTTGAAACTTGAACCCTTGCCAAAGGCATTTCTTGACCCTGAAACAATATAAGAATAAGACAATGAAATACCATACATTGTTGTACAAAGTACTGCAAACTATCGCATATTTATATTCTGTCTTATGATTTCACAGATGCACAAGTTTTTTCAACAGATATTAATAATATGTTTTTATCGAATTAATCAACAAAGAGAGAATGATAGTGGTAATCGTTTTCATGTCACTAATTAATACATTGATTGCTGGACCCCTATTGTTTTTAATTAGTTTATCACACCCACTGATTACATCTTGAAAACACATGTTTGACCCTCAGGCGACTGTGAAAACTATTTTCATACGTAAATAACGGGTGATATATACGACCCCTTACCGTTTTTCCCAATTTCATTGCTTATCTAATTGTAATCAGTAAGGATCGTGTCGACAATTTTACGGTATTTTGACAAGTAGCCATGCAATATATAACACTGCAAATTGGACTGAGATCAAACGAAATTGATACCAGAGACAATGCTTGGATTATACAAATTAGTGACAAAAATATGACAGAAAAAAGCACTCAAGTGCTGATAGTTTGAATTGAATATTGATAAATCACGAAGATGAACATGTGGATTTTTCAAAATATGTAAGTTGACTAGCTGACAGTTATGTATGGAATTATTTTTTCTTTTCAACAAACCAAATTTACTATTGCAAACCACAAAATTTCCGAATAATATTAATATTTGCCATTGTAAACCCCTTCGGGAGATTATACTTATATTCTACTGTAACCTGTAATGATGGACAAAATATCCGTGAACAAATGCCATTTAGATATTAATATAAAATATCGTACGTACGTTATCTTCTTAATTAGATAAAAATATAACTTATTAATATAGTAAAACACAAAGTTTTTTGTTCGTAACTTGTACAACCGAGAAACAAACCGAACTCACCTTTTACGGCAAAATGACGATTGTATCAGCTGCTATCCTCGTTTGACGTCACATCCGGTAAGGGAGTTAACTCTTGCGCGCTTGAAATTGGTTAAATGAAAGGGTCTATAAAGACCGAAAAACAAAATCAGACAAACATCATCGTCGCGCATTGTTTCAAACACTTATTTGCATGCTTAATAAAGAATTAATTTGTAATAATTAGCTTAAGTAAACTTACATAGAACGTATAAACATATACTAAACAATTCACCGAATTTACGACTTAAGTAGATATATAGATTTAGCAGATACTTCATATACAACAACCATATGCATTATCCAAGTCGCGCATTTAAGTCAACAACTTAAATGGCACTTACTTGATCTTGAATTCTTTTGGTAACTGCAGAGCTACCGTTGCAGTGCTTTGATGATATAACATGGAAGCAATCAATAACAGAGGATTTTAACACCTCAATTTCAGTGAGCGAGAAGTTTTTTGATCTAACTCGTTGTTTTTTAGACGGTGGTTCCATATTGTAAAGTTGTCGTCTGTCAAATTTGACTTATTCCGCGAAATCGACGTAACCGGAAACGCAAAGTACTAATGGGTGACGGGATGTATTGGTTAAATATACTTAGGTTATAATTAACCAATTTGGTTAGTTAACTATTGGTTAAAATCGTTTATACAAGTCACTAACCATTTTGGTTAGTTAACCAAAATGGTTAGAGTTAACCCAGGGTTAAATTTAACCCAGTGGTTAAGTTAACCAATCTTTATACAATTGGGTGCAGAAAGACAGAATGCAGAAGAGGATATGACGTCATAAAAACAACCGAGGTTCTCCGATTTTACTTTCCAAATATGGAATGCTTTGACCGAGGTCTTCCGATTTTATATTCCAAATATGGTCTGCCCAACGTAGACCATCCGCCCTCTCTAAAGTTTAGGGGTTCGAAAACCGGTGCGTCCACGATAAACCCGACCAGGCGTTGATTATTTTGGGTATTAAATGGGTCAGTAAGGCCTAATACACTAGTGTAATAAATATGCTAATGAGCCGAATCACTATCACTACGCGCTGTCAAAAAGATAAACACACCAAGGCATCGAACGATATTTCTAGCAATGCGCGGGTTTACAACATGCTACAGTGTCAGATTAGTTGATCGTATATAGAAACAAAGGAGTGCAACAACTTCAAATACCCCACCCACTAAAATAACGGATATTTTCATAAAAAACACAGTCACGGGGATTTCATTGGCCTAACGGTTACAGCTATATGACACGCAAAATTAAACATATTGCAATCAAATAGTCTTTAATGCACTCACAGATAAAAGAAATAGCTTATTGCATGCAGTTTCTTTCAGATTCGTTTATGTCGGCCATACAATTCTGTGACGTCACCATGCACAGTGACGTCATGTGTTAGTTGTTGATACTGTGTTAGCCTATTTGTACGAACGAGTTAATATTTTGTCTATTTATAGCTTTTACATGTTATAAATTTGGTTGAATAAAACCGATATAAAGTATATATCAGTAAGCCCAATTAGTTTCCTTTGAAATAGATTATTCTGGTACTTCTTTCTAAGCTCATGTGTTTCAAATACCGCCTTACCTCGGCAGAGCCTCGTTTTTATCGTTTCCAGAGGACTCGTTTAATAAATTCAATATAACATAAACATTCATTCAAGTTCCTCTATTTATACATGTATTTCATTTATATACGTTGGCTGGTTCACCTAAGCAGTTTTCTTGGAATGTGAACTTTTCTAACCTTCCACAAGGTGCAAACAACTTTTTCTACATACGGAGCAAAAATATCATTTTGATCAATTTTTCATAGAATAGTATGACCAGGATTCAAACCTAGAATGTCTAGATCTAGTTAAAAGTCCAGTGGAATCTTCAGTAGTATGTTATAAATCTTATTTAAACTATTTTATATATCGTGGATTTAATTAGGGGTCATTCGAGGTAATTTTGGTACTCACTTGACGTAATTCACTATATTTCAAACACAACTTTTTGTGTTTTTCCAACGTTACATCTAACTTCTCTAACAACAGACGCGTTTTCATTTCTGACTGATCTGATTGGAGAAATCTGCAATAAGAAAGTGAGATTGATTAATTGATTGGGTGCGTGATTGATCTATTCATTACATGATTGATTGATCTGTTCATTACATGATTGATTGATTGATTAATTGATTGGGTGCGTGATTGATCTATTCATTACATGGTTGATTGATCTGTTCATTACATGATTGATTGATTGATCGCTTGATTGCTTGATTGATTGATTGAGTGAGTGGCTGGCTGGCTTGGCTTGCTGGCTAGCTGGCTTGATCTACGTCTGTAGTGTACTGCTTTTTGCTTAACTTGAATGTTCTAACATATTAACCCCATTATAGAAAAAAACAGAACGAAATAATAGTGAAAGATACACACACGAAAACTGATCAATATAACTCACTAAACTACATAAAACCATCATAAATGATCGCATTAAAAATACTTACTTATGCCATCTATTTTGCTTTGGTCTTGGTGCAACTTTAACCTCTTGATTGTCAGTATCGTAGTGTCTTGATCCAATAAAACTAGTCCCTCGTATTTCAAATGCTGCCTTCTTAACAAAGTCGTATAATATGTCCAGTAGTGGTAGACCTAGTTAAGTCAGAAGGTATGTATAACATAAATCGGGGCTAGCGATGTTGTTGAGTGTCCTTCTACAGCGCTGATAGCCCTAGATCTAACACCTTGTGTTAACAATGGATTTTTCTCTCTCCTAATTTACTTTAATTGTAACAGCGATGTTTAAGACATGGAATACCAAACTGGTGAGCTGGTGAACTTTTATTAGTAAATGAGGGAGGAGTATAGTGATAGTAGGAATACTGACCACTTTCAACAGCTTAGCTGTTTGGGTTAGTTCTTTAGCGGTGTAACTGAGTATAGTGCCAGGAGTCCTGAGTCCAATCTCCGGCATGAACTATGGATTATTCACGCTGCTCGTACACGGATGCGGAATCTATTTTTAAGGCTAATGGGGAAATTGTACTCAAGTATAATATAATAAGAAATAATGTACCCGATGCGGGACTCGAACCCGCGACCTCTTCCTTGCAAGTCAGATGCGCTACAAACCGAACCGATTGAACTGGTCGGTCCACAGCCAATTCATGTATACACTGTAGCTCTAGCATTCAAAGGCTAGTAACAAACTCACGGCACCAAGTATTATAGGAGGAGGAAAATAATGTACCCGATGCGGGGCTCGAAACCAAGAACCCCTGTTTGCAAGCCATTTGCTCTCAACTGGTCTATACTTAGCCGGTTCATTTATATCAATATACTGCTACAATATGAAAATCAACATTTTAAGTTTAAAAACTACTAACCTAGCTTAGATGCGTCTATGAAACGGGCCCCTAAGACATAGGCCTAAGTACAATAATAAATCGATGTAAAAAGCTTACCTTTCACAGAGATGGACTCAGTAATTTCTGTCAATATTTTCACCGCTGGATCCTTCCCATGTTTGACTTTGTCATCGAATTTCAAGCATAGATCTTTAAACAAATCCATATTCTTCAACCTGAAACATGGAACCAATATCATTGTTGACCAGTCTCAAAAAGTAACCAGAATTAAATAGTGACATAATTTTCAACAAGTATTCATTAGGCAATATTAAAATAGTATCCAAGATATGATACTTACAAATATGAATATTTTTCTTGCGTCATAAACGTAGGATACAGTGCGGATTCCATTTATTTCTCTGTAAAAGTTTGTTCTGAAAAAAATCCGTGGTGTACTCTTTGAAAGCTATGCACAAACTGACGACAGCTTAGTAACAACGTCGAAATGTGACGTCAGCGTCATTTTAAGTGACGTCATAATCTAACGATTGAAAGCGAGGCTTTCAAACTTCCCCTGCTGCTGCAATTCGCCTAATATCGGCATGCATACGACTAGGACAATGTAAGACCAATGCGGCACTTTCATCGTGAAACGTATCGCGGTGTGGTCCTGTCGATGCTCAGTGCGTATCGCGGTATATCGTTTCCGCAACAAATAACATTCACTGAATATATACATTTGAGATTTTAGAAATTTGAAACTTCAGGATTTATGAATTACGATGTATCAATAGTTATTGTTTCGGATCATATAAAACTATTTAAACCAAAAAAAATATATATATATTTAATTGATGAATGTACTGCTTTGACTTGCATCGGCCAACATCCGAGTGATCTCGGGTAATATACAACCGGCTGGGATATAGTGCACGTACAACAAGTAATCTGAAGTTCGATGCTTTAATGATAGGATACACGCGCATGCATTTTGTTGCGAACCAAAGTATTACGTACGTTTACTACATCCATCATGCATGTTTTTAAAAACTAGTTCCTGTTCCATGTCGCAATGCGAGTCTATGTAAGTTCAGATTACATATTAAGTACTTTCAGTACATTGATTTATATTAAAGTCCCATAAGCTTATAAATGTATTGGTCCTAATAGTTTCTGTTTGTTCTATAACAGAGGAATCCGGTGTGCTTTCCTCCCGTGCATACTGCAAGAAAAAAAATGTTTCCGAAACCACTATCGTATTTTTTTGCAATATCATTGAAATAAATACTATTTATAGAACACCTGTATCAGAGGAGACTATAGCTAAGTTGTATCACTAGCATTGATAAAAAGTAAAAAGAGATTCTCTGGAAAAAGTCCCCCCTATCATTCTGTGTACACAGCCTTTAATCAACCTTGATTGTGAACATAAGCGAAATGATATAGAAACCTAAAACTATACGAAACCATAAGACACAAACCATAGGCTTAAGTTAAGATACTTATTAAGTTATTATATCATATTATGGATTTTGAAGCCTTATAATGCGTGATTGAAGCCAATGTATTTGGATCAACTACTACATGATCGTACATTTTGTCTCGAAATATTGTTCAGTTATAAGTTAATTTCATGTTGAATAATATTAAATCCTCTTTTCATGACACCTTCATACAGATCTATCTTCACATATTAAAGAGCACCTCCTTATAACGACCTCACATTTTATGGTCAAGTTATTAAAACTAATTTAATCAAGCTGTATACTAGTATGTGAAATACAGCCCGTAAATGTTGTTCCATTAGGAGTTCATTAAAACCTCTTTTTGTGATCACCTTCATATCCACCTTCTTCATATTAAGAGCACCTCCATATAAGTACCCCACATTTTTGGTCAGGTTATTTAAACTTATTCAATTAATCTGTACAAGTGAAATACTGCCCGTAATTGTTTTTCCATCAGGCGATCAAAAATAAAAAATATGCTAATTAACGACAAAACAATTGAGTATATACAATATGTTTGTTGTTGATTGAATTGTAATGTTAACACTAACAGTGGTTTAAATCAACACTATAGATAATTAATGATAAGAACTAATTCTTATTCTAAGATTAATCAGAAAGTTCGGAAGTATGTAAGCAATAGATCCACTAAGCTGCTATGAAAAGGAAACCAGAATTGTTCAATTACATGGGAATTAACGCTAAACAGATAGGATTAATGTTGAAGTGGTTATCTCCCCTTTTGACTTTGTTTGCTATATTTAGAACGGTAAGTAGGACAGGTTAACTTACGACGCTGCATGCTCCATTAGTGCCGACGAACAGGAAACAAAAGGTTGCAATAAGTTAAACATTTCTGTCAGTTTGTGTTCAGGTTATAAACAAAGGTGAGACCATTTTTTTTCATATCGAATATTTCCATTATGTACTTTGTGTATACTAATTACAAATGAACGTAATATGGAGAAAACAAATGATTTCCTTAAAGAGAACATTTATTTATAGATCAAGGTCGAGTGATTTTGTTGTTGTTTCAACACTTACTATTATGTTAATTCTGTATTATAGCGTAAATAAGATAGTCTTGTATAGATGACTCATGTTGCTTTAAAGGAACATTTTGACAAAAAACAACAACTATATCTTTAATTTTCATCAGAATTCCTACTTTCGATTTCATGTCAGACTATGAAGGCGATTGAAAAAGTTTAATTGATATACAGTATTATTTCACTATTTAAAAAAATAAAACAGGTGCAAGACAATTTGATTTTGGTTTGAAAATAAAATGAATTTGATAGAATGAGTCACGAGGCATCTAGTATCTATTTCTTTAATTTTATCAGAATTCCTACTTTCGATTTCATGTCAGAACATGAAGGCGATTGAAACATAAAGTATTATTGATATACAGTATTATTTCAATATTTAAAAAAATAAAACAGGTGCAAGGCAATTTCATTTTGGTTGTTACATTGATTGTTTCATTAAAGCAAAATCTTAACGAACAAAATATTTGTTCAATTTTTATCAAAATTTCTACTTTCGATTACAAGTAAGAACATGAATGTAATTAACACTAAGTATATTCGCCATATATCTATTCCATTAAAAAATAAAAAGATAATGAGCAGAACAATTTCATTTTGATTTGAAAACTAGATAAATTGACTAGAATAAGTCACCAGGCATTAATTGTGTTTTGAAAATAATACAAACTGATTTAGAATTCGTCATCAGGTGTCTATAGTTTAAATTTCTACTTTCGTTCTCAAAACAGAATGTGAGTGGAATGTTTTGTTAATCATATGTTGACTTATGATGAAGATAATAGGTAATACTGAAATAACCTTGATCTACTTAACATATTGATATTACTTTTAGTATCATGGCTGAAGGCGGGGATTTCTCCAGATCAATTGTGGGCGGATCAGACATTGTGTACGAATTTGTGTGTACACCATGTGCTGGTGACGGGTCAAGACTTGAAGCCTTCCAATTTTGTCAAACTTGCGACCAGTATCTGTGTGACACATGCACTAAGTATCATCAACGTTTGCAAAGAAGTCATCAACTGAAACCAGCTGGGTCAGTAAAACACACTCAAAGACAAACTGCCCCTACAAAACATCTGGTTGTTGCTAAATGCCATTTCCACCCGGACCGTGACGTGGAGATGTATTGTGGTACACATGATATGGTCTACTGCGTCCTGTGCATTGCGAAAGATCACAGGTAATATTTTTATTGTCGTATTAAATTCGATTTCGTATGATTAAAATTTAAAATCAATTTATATTTTAACAAAGCTGTACATTTACGGCCTTTTGTAAACGTATAAAATATCGTTTTTAGATCTAAATCTTTGTCTTCACATTTATATATAAATAGACTAATCAGGAGTTTCAAGCATTGATTGTTTATCGGTAAAATATTTAATGATGATATAGATTAAACGGCAGCTGATATCTGAGCTGAATTTAATGGTGCCAAATAAAACTTCAATACACGTTATTTTTGTCATCTTTAGGACTTGCAAAAATGTGGACGAAGTTAAGGATGGTGTTCATAAGCCAAATGTATCCAAGCTGCAACACGTAGTAGCTGATATCGATCGTTGTAATGACGAGTTAATTAAATTGAAAAGGAGCAAATCGGACAATCTCAAAGAAATCAAATTAAAGAAAGCCGATCTCCTGAAACAAATCGACAAAATACGAAAAGAAATGAACGTTCATTTGGATCAACTAGAGCGTAAAATCAAAGCTGAACTTGACGAAGAAGTAAGCAAATTGGAGCGTGATATAAATGACGACACAGATACTGCCGATGATTTATTAACCAACGTCAGTGATAAAAAATCTAACCTTCGGAATAACAACGCAGAGAATCAGATGTTCATCGCTGAAAAATTAGGTCGAAAGGTTGTTTCTGATGTAAACGCATTTCTAATGAATGCCTCCTTTCAGAGTAACATTACATTTGAACACAATACAAGTCTTTACGATGCCATAAAGAAGGCTGATAACATGGGTAAAATTGTCACTCAGCAACATGTTATGCGCCGTCAATTCGTCGTTAAATCATGTAACAATAGTAAAGTGAAGGTAGATACAGACAACAAAGACTGTTTAATCAACGGTATGTGTCAGCTTCAAGATGGAACAATTATTATACTTGATTTATATAACAATAAACTAAAGAGACTTAATGATCAACTCCAAGTAAAGGATGCCTGTGAACTAATATCGGTACCGTATGGTCTTTGTTCTGTTTCATCCTCCGAGGTCATTGTGAGATACCCAGATTCAATACAGTTTATAAATGTAGGACACTCATTAAAACTAGGTAAGAAAATAAACACCAAACAACAGAACACTGGTTATGGTAATTCTATCGCATATTGCTCAGATAATATTTGGATATTTGGTGAAAAATGTCTTTATATTTACTCTACATCCGGTACTTTTATGAAGAGAATAGATACAGATCATCAGGGTCAGAAAATCTTCAGATCGTCTGAACCTACTTCTATTGCTGTCAATAAGGATGGAACCAAGGTCTATGTTACCACGTTGATTGATAAAAGTGTGATTGTATTCAACAATAATGGAGACGTAATCAGTAAGTTATGTGATAAAAGACTTGATGTACCACGTGATGTATGTGTTACTGAGGAGGATATTGTACTTGTTCTGGGATTATCCTCTATGAATGTGTTGATGTTTGATAGTGACGGTAACAGTAAAGGAGAACTTGTTTCATGTAAAGACATAAAAAATTACTCATGTTCATTGTGTTATGACAGTAAAGAATGTCGACTGCTAGTTGGTGGTTATAGATCCAACAGGATACACATATTTGACCTGATTTAATTCAAGGCGTTGCGGTATGAATGATTTGTGTTATCGTCATTGTCAAACAATCTAAAGATATCTGACTTGGCCTAAACACTATCAACATGTCCAATAATGTAAATTAATTCACGAATGGAAAAGTGTAAGTCTCAAAATATCTGAGTGTTTAGTTTGACAGACATAAACTTCTCGAATCATTGATGTACTTTTACCATTCTTAGACTGATAGCTTTTTCGTTTATTTTCTATAAAATGTTTCTTTTCCTATGCCTGGTATGTACAGTCAAACCTTTGAACAAAGGTCTCCCATGGAAAAGACATACTATTACTATATCCTTTACTGACAAGTGACTGTTATTCGATGCTATTTTTGTTCTATATGATCAATGACGGTTTCAGAATATTGGCCTTCATTTACAAGGTGATCGTTATTCGAAGGTGGCCACTTACAAAGGTTTGATTGCATCTATAGCATGTTCTGGCAATAGCTAGCTCTTTAGTATTGAAGATAAAATGAAAGTTCATAGCATGAAAGGATAGTAAGTTTAGTTCAGTTATGACTGTAAATAAAACATATTACGTTAATGAGTTTCCTTATCTATATGTAACACAAGAGTGTTAGGTCGCAATATACACTCGTCAAAATTCATTTTTCAAGGCATCAAGGGGCATAACTCAGAAGTGTCTTGGCCGATTGGGCTGGTTATCGAACTTCACCGAGATCTCACGACGATAAACATTATGGTGAGGATCCGAATAAAAACTGTTGTGGACGCGGTACCGTGGGTGTTCCCATAATACGACCCATTTTTCAAGTGTGCGTATAAAAATGTCGATAATTATTCAACTGTGTTGTTATACATTGGCTGACACTAAACATATTTTTCTAGAACTAGTAGTACATGTGTATATAGGTTTTCCGAAAAAATGACAAATTCTCTTCAATAATGGTTTAAAAGAGATATAGTACAAATGGCTTATAGGGCGCAATTTGTCCCAGAAAATATGGGAGGCGCCTACAATGCAAATCCGATGTCAGTGGACTTTCCTTTTAACTAACTGAATCAAGCGGACTGGCACATTATTTATACGTTAAATAAGGCAAATAATGTATAGATGCTTATTTATCGCTGCTTGATTACCGTGCTGTCATATTTAAAGTTATGACACTCTCAGTGAACATACATGTATATATAGGGTATATCAAATTTCCATTTGTCACGATGTTGGTCGGAAATCCACGAACACTGCAGTACTTAATATAACTGATAGCTACGTTTATTGTTAAGATATCACTGTGTGTTGATAGTATAAACTACCTTGTTGTTTTTACAAACCTCTTATCTATATGACTAAATGTCAATTACTTTAAGTTCATGAATACGAACCACATTATCTATACAACAATATAACAATGCGTGGGTTGATTCTTCTATCCGGTAAGTCTTTATTTAACTGCTTCATGTTTTAAGTATTACATTCAAAGTACCTTGTTAATAAAAGGGTTTGAGAAGCAACGGGAAAATTTAGATCTAATTTGACGAACACAATCTTGAGTATTTGACGGTAATATTAGCTTATCACATTAAGAATATTAAGAATTACCATTTAAATGAGCATATTTATTTGTAAGCGATTAGTACAAATACTATACAAAGCGACATATGTTGATAAATTAAGTGACGTAATTAGCCAACTTTGTAATCTTCATGATCTTTCACAAACAAAACTGAAGTTAACAAGGATATACTTGAAGTATTTTCAAGGCATTATGTATGTCGTCAACAGTATTGCAACTAAATACATTTTCTGGGTATCAATTTCTCACCAACAACCCGTTTCATTTAAAGACATACCAGGTTTAACGATGAAGGTAAACCGACAAGTATACACGTTTGTAAAATCACCAACCTCCCGTAAGCTACAGGACAGACAGAAGGTTTTCAATACTTTTTCCAATGGAGAAAGAATTACACGCGCCATATCTATGGTTAGAACTCGCTATTTCAAGTTTAAGAAAAGTTTTCATTTGCAATTTTATGAAAACAAAACGTGAATTGTTCGTGTTTCGTTGCAAAATGATCGTAGTGACACCTTTGTAAATTTACACTTTACTGCGGAATCATTAATTTTCGTTGGGGATTTAATTTCGTGGAATTCGTTGGTCGGCTCATACACGAAATCAAATACCCACGAATTGAAATGCAAAGATAAAACATTTCTTTTCAAAAATCAAAATCCAGGAATTCATGTCCTCACGAAATAGCCATTCTAGTAAAAAAAACACGAAATTTGAGCCCAACGAAAATAAATGAAAATATAGTATATTGGATTTATTAGATATTGATACTGGACGGCTATTAAGAATAATATTATATCATTACAGTTTTCTGCTGTAGCGTGTTTGTGGTCACTGATGCAGTAAAATCATGTAATGTATTAATCTGTTTCCTTCTTTCTCTCTCCCAAACGAATCCTGTTAAAGCACATTCAATTTCCTAGAACTTGTTTCTTTGTTTATATTTGAATCTGATGAAAGAAGATCATATTACAAAATGGAAACAAAATGAGCAATAAAGATACCAATTTAAAAACTATTCGATTTACTACGTTATAATCACAAACAAGTCGTAAATGGTATTTACAGAATGTTACAAAAACTTAATAGTGAATCTGTGAAATTCTTAAAATGTTACATAAATCTCTATAGTAAATCCATATATTCAAACGATCTACGCAGGCGCGAACATTCCAACCGTTCTTTTTTAGTTTGCTGTATTTGTGATGATTTTTCTTCCAATCCAAGTGACAGATGTCAAAGTGACATGTGCGACACAAATCATATACTGTGTGATATTTGTGAAACTAAACGGAAGTTCGTAGGAAGCACGTGGTACACAACACGAACGTAAGACCAACTTTTAAGCGTGATCATATTTTTTTTATTGAGATTTAAAAGTTGCACCAACAGCCATGGTCATCTGGCGATTTCCCTAGCTTTACGGTTGATGAAGACCTCAGAAGCGACTTTCCGCTTATCATGGGATATTGAATAGTGGTATTCTGCCACCAGAGGTATCACTGCCAACAACAACGGGTAAGATCTTAGTGTGTTGTTTTATCACTGCTGATGATGATGGTACGTTATGTTTTCAAGCGTTGCTATCAATATGTCGGTGTGAGCGCTGTCATATACTTGGTGTATACTTCGTGTACTATGCTTTTGGGTAAGTCAGTGCGATGGAGTTCTGTTTTGTGTTTCCCTTGTTCGTTAACTAGTTTCTATGAATGTAGGTTTTCGTATTGTAGTAATATTGCAATGGAATACATGTGGTTCAGTGGGACCATTTGACCAAGACTTTTCCCTGGAATCTGATTTTATTTTCTATGGCTATTTATAGACCTCTTTTAGATCACTCGGAACATCTCGGACGTAGTCGAAAGGATTGTGCCGAATGTCCTTTTGTTAAATCTTACTAACTTGCGATTGAACAATGTTATTAAACAATATACCCACGTATGACTTCACCTTTAGGTGTTCGAGTGAGGCTCAATGTGGAAAAGACTGGTACCAAACATTGACTACGTTAGAATGCATTGACAATACTCGCGGGGAACCAGCCGACGGAACCACGTGTTTTAAATGTTGCAAAGTGCAAAATCCAAGACAACCATTTTACTGTGTAGATAACCCGGATACTAATTATGTCAACTTGACTGTTGCATTGCCATCTACAGGTACCGATTACAGACATCAACAAACATTACTTAAAGACTCAATTGTAACGTTCGATTTTGTGAATACCTCAGTATCTATTTTAGCGTTATACATGTATAATGGACCTAGACTCCAAACAAAACTTTACGTTTTCTAAGTTCTTATCATGGTGAGGTCACAAATTCAAGTCTTTTTTCTAATGATTATTAGTGGCAACAAGAACTTCACCAACGACAACACGTAGATCAACCACAACAACAACAAGATCAACCACAACATCAACAACCACGACACTGACAACAACAACCTCAGCACAAGCTTCTATGGCGGGTAAGATCTTACCGCCAACGTAAATGCTTCACTGGGCTTAATTTTGAGTCTATCGATGTCCAGAACCTATTTACTTCTGACTTCCTTAACTCCGACTGTTTATACTAGGATATGATCCCTGTAATCAGGAATATTCCACACTTGTGACATGGTTGACGAAACAGACACTTTAGTTAAGTTTAAAGAAGAATCTTCAGTATATTTTGTCTAAATGAACTCTAATCCGTGAATCACGGCCATCTAGACCTCAACACAAGTCCGGATAACGTGATACCATTCACTGTTTAAGTACATATTCGAAATATGAACAGTTAAAACTCAATGTACACAAACAAGTAGCAATTTGAGGTTTGTTTCCATTGATTTGGAAGTTATTCATGTTGTATATCTCTATGATATGATCTCGCTTTGATCTAAACCAATGTTACAAGGACCAGGTTCTGCATCAAGGACTCTACTCTAGAGTTCTTACATCATTTCATACTGATTGCATGTGGTTTAAATGAAATTATGCAATAAACAATTAAACTGTTCATTTACATAAATACAGAATAATTTATAAAAACAACCGGCTTTCTGAAAACCGGACTTCCCAGAAATTAGGACGAATTTTCAAACCCCATTTACTTCGGAAGTTATCAAAATGTTCTCTGAAACCGGACATATCAGAAAACCGGAAATTTGGCCCAGTCTGGAAAGGATACGGTTTTCAGTGGTTTAAGGTGCTTGTCTCTCAAGTCAGTCAAACAATATTAAAATGTCTTTTCTAACCTTATTACCATTATATTACGTATATTAGTTATATTATGAATGTATCCAGTTACTTGTGAGACATGTCTGTCAAACAACTGTACAAGTACAAGGACCATCACCTGTGGTGCTGGTGAACAATACTGTATGAATACATTAATATCAGATGGTGTAACATCCACAGTCAAGAAAGCGTGAGTTATTTATGTTTTATGTAATAATGTTTGTGTCTGGTCTAGATGGGATGTTTTCGTTTGTATCTGGAGATGCATGTCGTGTCGGTATTCAGTTGATATTTCTTTGGAAAAAACTGTCTCTGATTAAGACACTGTAAAGAACAGCCTAAGATTGGACAAATGACTAATTGATTAAGACTTAAGGCATCCGTACTCTTTACTACAGAACGTCCCAATGCGGTACCTTTCAGAAGGCTGTGTTTGTCACTCTTTTTTTATATGGTGCTTTGTAAATGTTCTTTCCATGAAAGCTTCTTATCCGTCTAATAACAGCTAGAACGAGTGTGCTAATAGCATACTCAAAGTATATAATCTCAAAATGCAAAAGGCAACCTTCTTCGAGATGCAAATAACATTACACAACAATGTATTTTGAATTTATTGAATTTCGAATAGTTGATATAGCCTTGAAGTTATATATTGTATTATTTATGGTGTTCAAATCATGACTGTTATTGAACAGGTGCGCCTCTAAAACGGAATGCTACTACGACAGCTACTTGGCCATGAAATATAAACCGGAGTGCGCCAACCCAACTGGAAGTACCTCACAACAACCTTCTGTGTGTCATTATTGCTGTGAGGCACAAAGTGGACAGTCGCCAGCTTGTAACATCGAGCTTGTTCCCAAACATAAAGCTGTGTTTGATAATTCCTCAAGTAAGTGCAACTTTCACAAGCAGATAAACGAGTGCCTTTGTTGCGACAGGTGTGTGCTTCGTGATTTTTATCTGAGATCAAATCAGACTAAAAAGATATAGCGCTCAAAGCATTGCTCATATACTTCTATTATGTCTTCGATCAGTTCACAAGACCACAGAACTGAGATGCTTGGGTTACCATACACAGCCGTCCTAGTAAGCTTAGTTTAATAGAGAGCATGGAAAGATTGGGAAGTCATGAAAAATTATGTTGACACGAGAGTAACATCCAAGTTTCTCCTTGTGCGACATTACACAAGTTATCATATCCTCCATGAATTGTGTGGGAAGTTCATAGAAGCTTATAAAGGAAAGATTAGTTTGTTTGTTTGTTTGTTTTGTCGGATTTTACGTCATTTTCAACATTATTTCAGTCATATCGTGGCGGGCAGTTATCCTACCCAGCTTTCCTTGACTTCATTTAGGCCTTAACCGGTACTAACCACATTCTATCCGAAGGCTGATGCCAAGCTACCCCACATAGTTAAGAGGTGGTGGGCAATGTAATATCTTCAGTCAAATTTTGTCACGAACAATGTGAGCCTCGCCCGGGGTCCGAACTCACAATCTCTCGATCATCAGACAAACGCTCTAACCACTGAGCTAGCCGGGCGGGGTTAGAAACATTAGTAAATTCCGGTTTGCTGGAAACGCTAGTTATGCTGACTGTCGCTCGTGTATAGCCGAAATATTACACGTGTATTGCCAAACGGTGTTACGCCATACGCAATGAATAATTATGATTCTTTTTCTTCTCCCGAAATATATTTGTTTCGATATACGATAAAACCTCGATACTAAGAAGCGGTTTCAAAACTTATAATTTTTACCTGTAAATTACGTTTTGTTAAACCATATTCATTGCTTTAACTGTTTCAGGTCAAAATGGTGCGGTATGTGAAGTTGGACGTGACAAGAACTATAAGAAGACGACATGTAGTGACCAGACACCATTCTGCATGAATACTGTGATTCTTGGAACAAACCTCACAATAGTAAAAAAGACGTAAGTAAAACTTACAACATACAGTTAACCATGGGATCATCGTAGTTTAGTCCCGAAGAATGCCGTACGGCAAATCAAACTTTTATCATCCAAACTACTGAAACAAGTATGCTTCCTCTTGGCTGTACAACATTTATGCAGTTCCAATTTTGTGTTGATGTACACTACGTGATGCGAACACATGAAAACTTCTAGTTGACAAGACAATGTGGGTGTGTAAGTCTGACGTGCGCCCAATATATGTATGAAAGTTATACAAAGACTGGTAGGTTGTGTGCAGTCAAGACTGACTGAAGAACCGTAGCAAAGACACGTATAAAGGTGTTTTACAAGGTGAGAATTGGAGAGACTGCTTTATGTTCCATGTATGGTCCTTTGTATTGGTAGATTTAGGGTTTGGCATTTGGGAGGAAGGTAGTACTTATTTAGGGGAAATTGAGATTTTTTGTTTGTATCTTTTCTGTGAATCCTTTTCTTTTATCATTACCCTTCATTTTTGTATGATTAATCCATTTTTTATATGCTTATTGTATTTTATAATATGCTTTGTCAAATTTTGGAGCTGTAATCGAATATCAGTTTTTACATTATGTTATAATGTATCTTCTCCGTTACATTTCTTTTATTAATATGTCCTGTATATATCTGTAAATATGTTGTCCTCATTGACCGCAAGGCTTAATGGACTTGAATTTCAAAATAAAATATTATGTATATATGGAAAACATATGTTTAAATACATTGAGACAGACTCATTTGAAAAATGTGAACAATTGATACAAAAAGAACACCCCCCGAAATAAAAGAATGGACTTAATATTGAAGTGGTCCTTTAGTCAGGTTTAGAATTTATGGACAAATTATTGAAACCAGATCAGAAATTAGGGGTTATGAAAAGGTTGTCCTAATATTGTAACGTATACAACAGGTGTGAGAGTGAAGTATTATGCAACAAGGACTGGTGGGATCTGACAAGAAATAGAAAGCAATGTATGCACACAAACTCCTCTATGTTGCCTGTATTGGACGAAGGTTTGGTGTGTCATTATTGCTGTAGGTCACGTGACGGGCAGCCATGTAACACTGAAATAATTCCTAACGAAGCTCAGGACATCATTGCTAAGTCAGGTAAATATGGAGACACGCTATCAAACATGATTAGAAATAAAACAACATTCACTATACTGGTATACAAAATTACAAAACAAGCATGCTTCCTTTTAATTGATCATTCATAATGTTCTCCTTGCTAGTAAATGTTACGTCAGTACATTGTATATAGCTTATGTCATTTAGGTGGAATAGAGATGTAAATTTTAACGATTGTGCCAAATACAGGTTCAAGTCAGCCAAAGCACCTGATTGCTCATGTAAAGAGCGATCAGTCGACTGAACCAAAGGGAGAAAGCCATCAGGAGAGAGTCATTTTCAGAGCAATATACAATGTTGTTAATTAAATTCTGATTTGTGTAAACAGTTGATGGTGGGTGGTCGGAGTGGTCGATGTGGTCTGGATGTTCAGAGTTTTGTACAGGTATACAAGTCAGAAACCGCAGATGTGATAATCCTGTACCAGGACAAAACGGAGACAATTGTCACGGACAAGCATCCGAACAAGAAGACTGCAAATCTAACATAAATTGTCAAATATCAGGTTTGTTATTTTAGACACTCCAGGTGGCTTCCATTCTTTTATTCACGCATGTAAGCTACTTGAAGGGAGGTACAGAATTTATTTTTTGTAACATTTCAATCTGGAAACTCATTTCATTTAACTTAAATGTGCCATAAAAGTTAAGGGTTTTTAGGCTTGGTTCTCTTGCTATACCACTTGATTAGGTCTTTGTATGTGTAAACAAATACGTACATTGTTAGTCGCTCAATAAGTATCACATTGTAAAATTTAGTTAAAGCTCTACCGTATAGCTTCATACATAAATTTGTGACGCCCATTTAAATATCATTACCGAAGTCCCTTATGGTAACATTCTAAGTTGGTATCAATATGAAATACCTGTATTAAAGTACCTTGTTTGTAGCAAATTGACTTTGTAGCACAGCCATATTAGTTACGAAGAACTTCTCACAATATTCTCATATTTTGTATAACCTATGACAAGCTATATTCAGAAACATTGTGTCTCATACAATATGACATAATGCAAATACATTTGTACACGGTAAATTCATTGTTTTTCATTTTCTGTTCCAGCCACTGGATCTCAAGCGCTAATCGGATGATAAATCCTACCCTGCCACACTATCGTCAGTCTTTGATTGTATTCGTTTGTTGAATATAAAATATGTATACACTTTTCGCAAGTCACATGCAAACACAGGCTTATCTATCTCAATATATAGAGTAATGCTGTCAATATCAACAGTTGTATCTATGACGTGGTCAAAATCCAAGTTCATGTCAAGACTCCTTCAAGGTAACTCGACAGAAAAACTTGAATATGTCCTCGATTTAACAAAAGACAATTCCATGTTGTTGTTTATTCTGTGAGCATACTGAGCCCCGCATATTACACACATTCATCCAGTCGAATAAACAACATACTTGGAACTTCCGGCATAGCTCGAACGTTATCTTCGTCTAAATCCTTAATAAGGTAGCACCTGTTACTATCGAACACAGCTGCCTGACAACGGAAGCCTCTTTCCACAATACAGGCCAAGTTGCAAGATACGGAATCTTCTATTTCGTGTAATTCAGCATACTGTCCGAGCGTGGACCAATCAGGGGACCACTTCAATGGCGTCTTGAACTGACAGGGACATAGCTCCCTTCCTGTATGAAATAAATTCTTAGATTATATTTACCATGAATATGATTAATATATACATATAGTCATTTTAAGGATGATTTTGAAACTAAGAAGTTGTTGGACATTCCTCACCACCTTTCATGTGTCAGGCCAAAATACACTGACTACTTTTCTGTCAAAAGGGACACAAGTCGGATTTTTGACGTGGCTGTTTCTCAAATTTTTCAAGTAATTAAAAGAACATTATTGGCACTGCTCCGTCGTTTAGGACTGGGTATTGTTTATTCTTATACACCACAAATACTACATGTAGTATACATATGGTTACAAAATTGAACACGAGTATTTACACGAATGAAATAATATGTAACACAAGAGTATGATTTGGAGGCGTGTTTCTTCATTTAGTTACAAATAAATAACATTTAACCACCAATCTCTACATTGCAAACTAGTTCCTTATTTACAAACAAGCCATTCAGTTAATTAATTAAGACTTACTTGATTGGTTGTGAATGTCCACGTAACGACTTATATAATACATATCAAAGACAGGATGATAAACGGCTATAAATCGAATGCCTAACTGATGGGCGGGATCAGGACTTTGTATCCAAATTTTCCTTATCTGAAAGACAACAATAACAACAAATTCCGCATTCATTTACCTTAATCATATCACAATTAACCATTAAACAATTAGACTAGCAACGCAACCAATCATTAAGCAATTATATTATACTGCAATTAATCAATTAATCACTAAACAATTAGATTGGCAAGGCAATTAAACACTAAACAATTAGATTGGCAAGGCAATTAATCACTAAACAATTTGATTGGCAATGCAATAAACCATTAAACAATTAGATTAGCACTGCAATTAATCACTAAACAATTTGATTGGCAATGCTATTAACCATTAAACAATAAGATTGGCAATGCAATTAACCATTAACCGATTAGATTGGCAACGCAATTAATCACTAAACAATTAGATAAGCACTGCAATCATTCATTAAATAATTAGATTAGCAATGTAATTAACCATTAAGCAATAAGATTGACAAGGCAATTAATCACTAAACAATTAGATTAGCAATGCAATTAACCATTAAATAATTAGATTGGCAATGCAAGTAATCACTAAACAATTAGATTAGCACTGCAATTATTCATTAAATAATTAGATTGTCAATGCAATTAGCCATTAAACAATAAGATTGATGTAATTACACGTACCTGACCGACATTAGGACCAAATACATCATATTCTCTGACATCATTCGAATTTGTCGTAAAGTTTTTTAATTCCAGTCTTGTCGTTCGTCCCTTCGTGCCGGTTAAAACAACACCGGCTGGATATTCATTTGTCTCTCTGTACGTTTTTATTTGTATTTTATAAGTAACGTCTGGAATCGTAATGAAAAAAATTGAATATAGTGATTCGGTTCCTAAGGGATTCATCATAACCATGTTCTATGGTGTTGTACATATTTGTCTGTCTGCCCAGAAGTGTCTCTACAGTACAAACATGTTTCACGACTACAGTATAATTCGATATTAAGACAATTCTTTGGTATACCAACACAAACCCTTTCTATATTGAGACGATCTTATTATCATGTGGTCAAGTGACTTCAAATCACTGTAACCTCTCACTGATAGGAGGTCGTGAGTTCAAACCCAGCTACCGATCATGTCTCTTAATGTGAGAAAGTAGGCAGTTGCTTACGGAGGATGGGAGTCCAGTACTGGCTCTTCCCAGGAACGATGGTTAGGTGAACTGTACGCCTCGTATGATTCTGGCTGTTGAAAAGGGTAGTAAAACAAACAAACATGGTGAACTATCTTTGTACGTTGGTAAGGTATGTGGTTAGTGGGGTTTTCATATCCATGGTTACTTACCATTCGGTTGCTCACATCGTCTTAGTTTGGGCTTCCATTCACCATTCATGCAATGTATTGTAGTTGCCACTCTAGACAAACTCGTATTAGACGTGTCGAAGTAGCACGTTCGTTTTATCGTCTGTCCGGTTTTTACAGTATCACTTCCTTCATACGTGACCAGTTCGTCTGATGCCGCCTCATAGGTAACGTTCTCGACCGAGACCGGAACTGTACAGTTTTTGTACACTGCTTGCCCTGCAGATTCAAGATTAATACTAAAATAGACGGGTTCCAGAATACTCTCCATGCACAGTCTATAAAATCTTCCTCAGTTTCGGAAAATACTGAAAGTTGTTTTGTAAGTAACACAACTCCGGATATCGACAATTTTCGGATGGTTGACAAATATTTTGACTTTTTATAATTCGTGGGGATTAAATTTCGTGGACAAGCCAATACACAATATTCATAAAATTAATTCCCCGACGAAATATAGCGAAACCACAGTTTATGGTAACATATCGGTAGATAGCTCTACATATATTATGTTAGTTGTGATATTATCAGCTGATTAGAAATAGATCTTGCATATTTGTATTTTATTATTTCTTTACTGGAGACTTACTATAGATTAATCGATTTCTTTGAGCACGGCATTTCATCAGAGGTGGAATCCATTTCCGGTTCATGCAGGTGGTATGTCGCTTCAAACCATGCATTTTATTACAAGTCTGGGTGACGCGCGTTCCTTCTGGTATATAATATGTTTTCATTCGTTTACCAGTTAGTTTTGACGTCAGAGTTGTAACCCTCCGAATTCTGTAAGAATATCTACATGACCGCGATTTGTCATCTGCCAAAACGAAAAAAAAAATTTTCTCTAAAATATTACACATGTATGGCAGTAAAACCTCCGAATAAAGGTCACCCTGTGAATAACGGTCATTTATATCAAAACCATCATTGATTATTTAGAACAAACAACCTCCAAGTAGTGGCCACCCCTCAATAAAGGTCCCATGACGTCTTTTTTAAGGGTGGCCTTTGTTCACAGGTTTGACTGTAGTTTTCAATTAACATAAAATTAATGATTGTCTTCGTATATTTTGTTTTGCAGTTTTAAAATATTGAAAAAATCAAGGTGCCCGTCGATAAAGTTGAGCAGTGTATTTTGTAAATGTAATTCCAAGCCATCTGACTAAACCTGACTGTATGAAATATGGTAATTATTGTTAACCAACTGTTTTAGAATTGAAAAACGTATTAAAAGTAGCAAGTATGGTGAGTGATAGACTTACAGGGCACACACGTTGGTTTGACACCTTTCCATTTTCCATGATGGCACGTAAATGTCTCCGCGGAAGCTTTTAGAGCGGTCCCTCGTTTACACAACACAATGAATTTGCCTTGAACACCTCTTACCGGCATCACCTCACCGTTAGGGACCACGATGTCATCACACGACTCCTTTATAACAGGTCCACCAACCACGGGTTGTGGTAGGGGACGTTCTGGAATTGATTCTGACAATCAGCAATTTGTGACCTCATTTGCGAAACTTATTTCAGCTTAGATATTACATTTTTGTCCCTTCTTTCGGCGCGAACCCAGGAAGCAGTCATCAAGAGTAGTTAATATAAAATGTAAGAACTTGCTCTACATGTAATATAAATAGGTTTAAACCAAACCACTACAACCATGTTTAACTGTGTCAATGAATTAACATTATAATAATAGTACTACACAAACCTTCACACCGTAAGTTCATAGCACTCCATACTCCATCAAGACACGTTGTGGATCTTTTTCCTATTGACACCGTACCAGCCTTACATGTGAATGTCACCCTTCCACCGTGTGGAAACGTCACATACTGATCTAGCTGTCGTGAGGCCGTAGCGTTGGCAACCGCCTCCGGTGCATGACATCGATGTTTGACTGAAGAACAAGAGCGATACAGCCTGAATATCATGGCTACTATTGGGACAACAAAACTGATATTTATATAATTTTGTGACCTGTTTATCATAATGTAGACCTACCGCCGCCATGCATCCGTAATACATCATTACACCTTGTAAAGGGGAAAAGTTCTAAACACAATACAATACAACCTCTCCAGAACGACCCTCTCTAGAGCAACAACCTCCATTCATGCAAGAACAGCATGATTATTTTGACTTCTCCAGAGCAACTAGACTCTCAACAACAACTTAATTTTGGTACTCCTGAAGGGTATTGCTTTGGAGAGGATCCTCTGTACGTGTACATTATTTACCACGCCCAACCCCCCACCCCCTCCACAAGAAACAACCTTCTCGGACAAAATGTAAGATGTCCGTGATTTAAAAAAGAAATACCTTCACAACTTGGCAATACTGGAATCCAATCTCCATTGACACATTTAGTCTTATGTGTACGTCTTATAGCATCATGGTATATATCTTTCTTACAAACAACGATTATTCTTGTCATATGACGAATACGCTCCATTGGCCGGTAAGTCCTTTGTACCGGTCCAAACATCGGTCGATAGATGGAAGATTCATACTGTTGTCCTCTTGGAATGCGGCAGCGCACTGTTAAATGAAATAATCCAGGTATTCAAATTAAACGTACAATCAAATCTGTCAACACAGGCCACCTTTACAATACTTAAAATTCGGCAGCGCACTGTTTGATAAAATATTTCAGGTAGATTGCAATCTAGATATTTAATGTACAGACGAACCTATGAACAAAGACCACCATTATAAAAGATATAGTTAATGGCCTTTATAGACAGGTTGTCTTTATTCTGAAGTCATTTCGTTCTATATTACCAATGACGATTTTTAAAAGAATTGCCTTTATGTATTCACGGGTTGGATTTTACTAGTATTCAGAGGTGGCCGTTAACACATGTTTGATTGTATAGACCCGCCTCCGTGTTCGAGAGGTTAAAATCGCTGACTTCAAATCACTGTAACCTCTCACTGATAGAAGGTCGTGGGTTCGAGCCCTGCTACTGAACATGTCTCTTTATGTGAGAAGTAGGCAGTTGCTTACGGAGGATGAGAGTCTAGTACTGGTGCTTCCCAGGAACGATGGTTCGGTAAACTTTCCGCCTCATATGACTCCGACTGTTGAAAAGGGGGCGTAAAACTCAATATATTTAAAAGCAAACAAATTGATTGTTTAATTATGAATAATTATATGGATAGAACGCAATTTTGAACTTTGAACTTTCTAATTGTATCTTAACATTATAGCTAACAAACTACGATCAATTTTACGCTTGTTTTTAGGCGTAACGTGGTGTATTTGATGCATAAAGAAAAGCGTGATATGTAAACAAAACTATGTTTTGTAATACATTCCGTTTAGACATGAAGTAGATGTCGAAAACTGATCTGAAGATAACTGCATGATTGTTATAGCCTCAAATAATTAGGTGGTCCATAAGTCAGGTTCTACTGTATAGGTTTGTTTGTTCGTTCGTTCGTTCGTTTGTTTGTTTGTTTGTTCGGCAGCCATGATCACTTCAGAGCACGCCCCATTGAGAGAGGGGAGATAAGATACAGGAAAACCAGGCATTTTTCCGAGATGTTTATAGTGTACAAGCCTAACCCGTTTCTTGTGATTCTCTGAACACAGTGCTTGGCTAAAAAACTAAAAAAGTGTCCCTGAAATAATAAAAGGCGGAACCGAGATTCAAACCTGCAACCTTTCGTGCAGTAGTCCAGCAATTACCGATCACCCCGAGGATTTGTTGTAATGATATGTGGATAGGTTATAAATTAACTTGAATGAACGCAATAAATGCAACCACTAATTAATATACATCGCGATATCTATATTTACATAGTGTTTATTTCGTGTTAAATAATCGCAGTTGTTCAATTAATTACTTTATCAAAACTAAACGCGTAATCATATTGTATTTAATTAATTAGATATATACCGTAAACAATATTTACATTTAAATGAAGTCAACGCATAGTATGAAATGTCTATGTCAGTTGTGCATGCGAAGCACGTAACAATGCAAAACATCATGTCAGAAGGAACGATATAATTTTTGTACTAATTCCGTTCCATACTTACTAGCGACTGTTTCAACACGGACATACACAACTCCGCATGTGAGTAAAATTCCAAACAAAGTCCACACAAAATGCATTGTTTACTCCAATTATATTGTCAATAAGTAATCCGCATTTAAGACGTTATATTTACTGGTGCGTTAAAACTCTTATTTTCTGTGTATGAGCTGAAAGCGACTCACTGTATAAACATCCCAAAAATTGTATTAAAGGTATATACCCAGATTTCGTTCAGTAAAGACTGAGTCGAATTTCTTAAAGTCAATCTTTGAAAACTCGTTTCTTGGAAAAGCTCGAGAATAATTCCGGATGTAATGAGTAATAATGGAATTCCCCCCCCCCCCCCACACACACACACAAAGTACTTTTCGTAAAATTATCGCATCTTGGCATAAGAACTAACCTTTTTTTTCAGTTGAAAAACAGAACTGAATTAGGGTAACTTTAAAACCAATTACTTTAAAACCAATTGCTATATCTTCTTACATATCAATTGGTATTCTATGACAAGTGGTTTGCTCTGAGTCACATATCTAGCCCCTTATGTTCAATTTCCACTTGCTTCAAGGCATTTTCGACTAAGTGCCCCTAAATTGCCATTTCCGATTAACTAACATAACTCATTGCCAAGGCCCGGCTATAGCTTCGGATGAAATAACGTTCGGCGCTAAATGAAAGTATGGCTATAGATTTAACAGTTAGATGTGAGAATCACATGCAGAGAAATGATTGATTCGTTTTATTATTGTACGTGTCATTATTCAAGTCAGCAACAACACGCTTAGTGTTTAGTGTATCTTTAAATCACTGAAAATTGTGTTTACTGTGAGAATGTTAAATAACGCTTAGAAATGAATGGAAATCTTGACAGAATTAATGAACAAAACTTGTACAGTTACATACTTATCCTTTCCTTATTTTGTATCCGGTTTAATTTGCTTTTCGCAGAAAAATAAACGTAATTAGTTACAATGAGTGATATGATCTTAACATGTAAATAACAGATAGATTTGCCAGTGTCTTTGAGCTGCGCTTAATGTAGTATATTTCTATCACTTATCGCATTCTGACCTTCTGTTTAACCCTTAACCTGCTGAATTTCCTGAATCGACTTGTGCTTTGATTCATATAATCGCACTACCATGACAGTAATCACAGTACTTTGACTCATATAATCGCACACTGCCATGACAGTACTCCCAGTGCTTTGACTCATATAATCGCACTGTCATGACAGTACTCCCAGTGCTTTGACTCATATAATCGAAATGCCATGACAGTGCTTCCAGTGCTTTGACTCATATAATTGCACTGCCATGACAGTACTGTCAGTGCATTGATTCATATAATCGAACACTACCATGACAGTACTCCCAGTGCTGTGATTCCTATAATCGCACTTTCATGACAGTGCTCCCAGTGCTTTGATTCCTATAATCGCACTAAGATGACAGTGCTCCCAGTGCTTTGATTCCTATAATCGCACTAAGATGACAGTACTCCCAGTACTTTGACCCATATAATCGCACTAAGATGACAGTACTCCCAGTACTTTGACTCATATAATCGCACTAAGATGACAGTACTCCCAGTACTTTGACTCATATAATCGCACTAAGATGACAGTACTCCCAGTACTTTGACCCATATAATCGCACTAAGATGACAGTACTCCCAGTACTTTGACCCATATAATCGCACTAAGATGACAGTACTCCCAGTACTTTGACTCATATAATCGCACTTTCATGACAGTACGCCCAGTACTTTGACTCATATAATCGCACTTTTATGACAGTACTCCCAGTGCTTTGATTCCTATAATCGCACTAAGATGACAGTACTCCCAGTACTTTGACTCATATAATCGCACTATCATGACAGTACTCCCAGTACTTTGACTCATATAATCGCATTTTTATGACAGTACGCCCAGTACTTTGACTCATATAATCGCACGTTCATGACAGTACTCCCAGTACTTTGATTCCTATAATCGCACTAAGATGACAGTACTCTCAGTACTTTGACTCATATAATCGCATTTTTATGACAGTACTCCCAGTACTTTGACTCATATAATCGCACTATCATGACAGTACTCCCAGTGCTTTGACTCATATAATCGCATTTTTATGACAGTACGCCCAGTACCTTGACTCATATAATCGCACTTTCATGACAGTACTCCCAGTATTTTTACTCATATAATCGCACTGCCATGACAGTACTACCTGTACTTTGACTCATATAATCGCACTGCCATGACAGTACTACCTGTACTTTGACTTATATAATCGCACTGCCATGACAGTACTCCCAGTATTTTGACTCATATAATCGCACACTGCCATGACAGTACTCCCTTTGCTTTTATTCATATAATTGCACTGCCATGACAGTACTCCCAGAGCTTTGATTCATATCATCGCACTGCCATGACAGTACTCTCATTGCTTTGATTCATATAATTGCACTGCCATGAATACTAGTGCTGGATTTTTAACGTGTATCGGCATGTTGAGATAACATCCTTCTAGTTCCCACATATCTTAGCTTTGAGGTTCAAGCGATAAGTATCCACAAGTTTACATTAATTAGCTTTTCAGATCATAGTTTCACCGGATATCTCTTCTTATCACTAGCAACATGTTTTCCTGATTTTCAGAGAAAATTTGTTTCTAAGAATTTTTCTGTGCACCATTCTGAGAAATAATCAGTTAGCATATAGCAAACACTTGAGTTTACTAGTAGTTGTGAAAATGGAAATAAGAATGTTATTAGCGGCTATATGCCAAGTAAGATCTTTTTCATGTAATTTGAGGGCTGTTTTGTTTTTGTCATTGCGACTATGATTTGCACTACCGTGTTTGTTGTTTGTTTTTTGGTAAGATGTCGAATCAACTGCTTCAGTGCTATGGTATAATTATGTTTGTACTCAAACTAGCGATAAGTGTCATTTTCTAAGATGATTATCTAAAGCACACCACACTGTTTTAGTGGACCCTAGACAGCATTCTAAAGCACACTGTAGTGTTTCTAGTGGACTCTACACATCTTTCTCAAGCACATAGCATTGTTTTTTATTAAGATTTCTAATGCACACTGAAATTTTCCTAGTGAACTCTAGATTGTACACAATGCAGTGTTTTTTTGAGGACTCAAATAGCTTTTTAGGGCATTCAGCTGTCTTTTTGAGGACTCTTGGTTGCTTTCGTAAACATAATGCAGTGTTTTACGAGGGATGTTCGCTATGTAATGTGTATTGTACCATAATATGAAAACAGTGTGCACGATTTCACTAATATTGGTACGTCTGGATAGCTCTATTCAATACATTTATAATGGTATATAAATGAATATAAAGTTCAACACAAAATTGTCAAAAATCTTTGTTTGAAGAGAGCCACTCGTGGACCACTGTTGAAAAAATGGTTGGAAAGCGTGTTGAGAATTTTTAAGAAATTTGAGCTTACATAAAACTTCGTAGAAAACTCGGTCATTCATTGAAGCTATTTTTTAACTAATTGGGATAAGTTTATGGGTCCCTTATTGTATCTTATGTGACAGGTGGTAGTTGGAAAAAGAGATGTGTTACTTGCACGGAGACTGTTAAAGATTCTGCAAAATCAAGACGACCGGTGACTGCAACAGGATTAACTAATGTCTCCAAAGTCAGGGGGATGGCAGATATACGATTCGCGATGTTGCTTCTAATGAACACTGCACTTTTTCTAGTGGAGATATATACTTACGTGCAGTAAATTTGTTTTGAAAAACAAAATAGAAGACAGACTAAGACCTGTGGCTTTAGTAACAGTACTGTATTTACCGTGGTGTCCTTCCTTTTCATCAAAAAGAAAAAACAATAGTATTACGATGATTGATTAATCTGACTTTTTGAACATATTTGTAATGACTGTTTTTGTTGTTGTTGTTTTTTTGTGTGTTTTTGTTGCTGTTGTTGTTTTATGTATCTTAGTTGTGTGTCGTACATTCAATGTATAGTCATTTGTGACGTATGCTAACATATTTTAATAACAAATGAGCATCATAGGTTTGTATCATTTCGGTGTAAGAAAACACCAAATTTGATTGAATTGTTGTATTGATAAAGTAGGCAAAGTAAACCACAACATAAATCACATGAATAAATGTGTACCGCCTTTAACAATGTGCGGTGACATGCATGTATGTATGCGGAGACAATTTAAACACGGTTTATAAAATAATAATTTATTAGCGGTTTTTTGTGTGCACTTTACATCATTAAAACATAACATAATACATGTACATAGTTTATTGACGTAACGTAACATACACATAAGTACCTTGTATAGCCAAACAAACAAACATAGTTTCCTGATTACATAAGTGGTGCTACACATTTTTACATTAAAGAACAAGCCAATGAAGCAACATTAATGCATAATTTATCCATAGAATTATATAAGTGATCTTATTTGTCTTTCTTCAAATGTTAAGGTAAGTATTTCATAATATAAATTATAACTTTATAAGACTTTGAAGTCACACGTTTTTTTCAAAACAAAATTACAGAATGAACTACGGTTACCGTAAGACCCCATTTAATGACCACTTCAATATTAAACCTATCTCATTATAACGCATCTTACTTTCGAGTACGGATGATCGGTGGTCCGGTGGTAACGTGCTGGACTACTGAACTAAAAGTCGTGGGTTCGAATCTCGGCTCCGCCTTTCGAATTTCTCAGGAACGTTTTTTTTTCAGTGTTCCTATCCCAACGAACGAGTCCAATGATATGTCCAGAAAATCACAGTAAAAAGGGGCGAGGCTTGTATTGGTGCTTTACACTATCTCAACTACCGAGTCAAATGATATGTCTAGAAAATCACAGTAAAAAGGGGCGAGGCTTGTATTGGTGCTTTACACTCTCTCAACTACCGAGTCAAATGATATGTCTAGAAAATCACTGTAAAAAGGGGCGAGGCTTGGATTGGTGCTTTACACCGGGCATGATAAAGAACCAGGAAAAACTATTTAAAAAAAAGGAATAACTATTCAAAAGAGTAGGGATATAAATGCCCGGTTCTCCTCTCTCTCTCTCTCTGGGACGGCTCTGAAATGACAATAGCTGTCTGAAGGGCCGTTAAGCAACAGATAAATATGTTCGAGTAGCTTTCAATATGTACAATGTACTAAGTACTATACCTAAATAACGAGGCTTCATACAAATAAAGATTAATTTCGTTGGTCTCAAAAGTGACTTAACAATTTAACATTAACGTCCCATAATCATATAAATTTATCGGTCGTAATAGTTTCCGTTTGTTCTGTAACAGAGGAATCCGGTGTGTTTTCCTCCCGTGGGTACTTTATAGCAAGAAAGAATGTTTCCAAAACCACTATCGTATTTCTTTCAATATCATTGAAATAAATACTATTTATAGAACAGCTGTGTTTTCCCGCAGTCATATTATGCACACGGCATCAAGTGACGTCACGCGCTTTATATAAAAGCAAAATTCACAGCGAAATGAGTGTTTTTAGAAGAAAAAGGGTTCGTTTCGTCGGTAAAAAATATCCAGGGATAATATCAGCAATTGTTTGTTTTTTGCATACATTTTTCATAGCAAAAAGCTAATGGGACTTTAAGTGTTCAAGTGTGCAAGTGTGTACTAAGTGCTCGTCTTGTACATGCCCATTCATAGTTATAAATACTTGTAATTCGGGATAGGTTTTCGCAGATATGGACAATCATAATATAACTTATAAGAGGTTCGTGTTATACTGTTGAATCGTTAATTTTCGTTGGGGATTTAATTTCGTGGATTTCTTGGGTCGCCTCATCCACGAAACCAACCCCCCCCCCCCTCGAATATCAATGCAGAGATAAGGCATTTCTTTACAAAATTCAAAATCCACGAATTTATGTCCGCACGAAATAGCCATTTTAGTAAAAAAACACGAAATTAAGCCCAACGAAAATAAATGAAAATACAGTATTTACGTGGAACGGTCGTGACAGAATATATTTATTATGTATAATACGTGAATCTGTTAATAGCACGGATAGATTATCAATTGTAAGGGATCTGACTGAGTAACATAGTGTACATCATTGTGTATCAATGTACCCGCCCGGATAGCGCAGTGGTTGGTCAACTGATCAAGATGTTGTGAGTTCGAAACCCGGGCGAGGCTTGCACTGTCCGTGACAAATTTGACTGAAGATATTACATCTTATTCCTCCACCTCTGAATTACGTAGTACAGCTTGGATAACGATAGCGAATAGAATGTGGTTAGTACTGGTTAAGGCCTAAATGAAGTCAAACCTGTGAATAAAGACCACCCTTTAGAAAGACAAAATGTGGCATTTATTGACATATAGCCTTTATTTGGATGTCAATTTGTTCTGAATAATCAATGACAGTTTTTAAAAGGATGGCCTTTATTCCCAGGGTGGCCATTATTCGGAAGTGGTCACTTACACAGATTTAAAGGTTTATTACCCCGTTATATCACGGGATTATATAAAAGAGTTTTCCAATGTCATACGATGGCCTTTATTCACAGGTAACCCGTAAAGTCAGGATCGACTGTATTTGTGTACAATAAAAACATTGTATTATAACTGAGTCATTGGCTTGTGAGATCAAATACGAAAATAAAACTGTCCGTTCAGTTAGATTTATTATTTCTTAATTTTTGACTGGCCTAAACGGCACAATCACTCTCTCATCATCTGACTTCAACAACACCATTTCCCATGGGTGGAGCTAGCATTTGGTCTGTAACCTGATTGGATGATAAGTCAGGCGAATCCCAGTCTCGCCACATCTTGGATTTTGTTGCATTTAGGAACTAATTTAAGGAAAGTCATTTGGTCTTAATATCGTAAACACTAAGGGAAAGTTTGTACAAAAACGTGAGTTATCACGCTTCAGTTCTAAAATATACGATTGTCTTGAATTTTGAGTACTGTAGCAGTCAGTTTTCTGTTTGCGTTTTTTTCGTTGTGTAGAATAACTGACATGTATAAATAAAATGAACTTTCGGTTTCCGCGTAATTCGTGACATTTACATCCGTTTTAGTAACGATCTATGTGTTATAACTATACCACAGATATCATACGAAACAAGACGTAGTCAAGTGTAACACATATATTTTCAATGTACGTAAATTTTATTTTGAGGAAATAAATATGGGCCTTTGTTTACTACAGATATTTATCTTACAGATTATTCTGATACAAAATGTGTATCCGAGAAGCATCGACCAGGTGTTCGCTGACGTTGAGCAAGAACTTCAAAGTAAGTGTTTTTTTCTTCGATTTTACATTTCTGTATTATGAAATAACGTTTCAATCAATATAAATTTCCGCGATGAATATGTTACGGTCGTACCGAGTTTAAACACTGAAGTGGGATTAAAATACAACATGACCGTACCTAAATTTTAACCAAATTTAAATTCTTAATTTTGGAATTAATGTTCACGTCTCTACGTGTGTTTAATTATGTTTAATTGAATGATATAATTATCTACATGTATATTTTATAAATAATAAACATAAATTACGGATTCAAAAATAATTATGTTCAGTTGCTTTACCAACGCTGTCAATTTTTCCTGTCAAATTAAATATTTTGCAATTCTTGTCAGTTATACATTTAGGCCGTCACTCGTTCTGCGCATGCATTTAAATGCGGACTAAAGTACGGGTTTTCTTCATCCGCCCTGAAAACTTTTCTATGTAAGGAAATATATTAATGAAGTCATGAAGAAAAACATCTGTGTTATATTATTATTTAAATTGACAAATCATGGGCTAGTTTCAATTACTATATTAAGCACAGAGAGCTTTTCAACTACATTTGTAACTTAACAAAAAAGGGAGGAGCATTAGAATAGGGATGAGCCGTGGTGTAGGGGTAGAGCGTTAGACTCCTTACCCGGAGCGTGCGGATTCGAGCCCCTTCAGTGGTGGAATATCGCTGGAACCTTCACAATCCTTTCTTTCGGCGTGAGTACTGTTCAGAATCCAGGAAGCAATCATCCAGAGTAGTTAATATTATTTGTTAGAACTCGCTCTACAATCGATGTAAACTAAATAAGTTTACACTAACTAACTAAACAAGACTTTCAATATCTTGCACGGAGTTCCAGACATATGAGTACCTTCAGTACTTTGATTTGATAAACTGGATTGCATGCAATGTATTTTTAGTTTTCTTGATTCGATTGTTTATCATGGACACTTTAAAGTAGACATGAACAATAAGAAAATAAGTCATACCCAAGTTATCGCACGAACAGGATATGACTAATTTCTATAGTTTCGTGTGAAAAGGAATTAGGAAATACATAGAAGTAGCATTCTATAAGTAGGGCTACGACATCATGCTAACACTTATCTCTATCCTAAGACGCATCAACATACAATTATGGATTTTTGGAAACTGACCGATAGTTCAGTTTTCCATGGCCGTCACTCACTCGGGCGCATGAATTTTTATGCGGAGCTAAGGACTATGTTTAACTACCGTATGATCCGCCATGCAATTGTTAAACTAGTTCCCGTCGTGCAGTGCAAGTCTTTGACGAGTACTAACAGTACTCTGATTATTCATACGCAACCTTTAAGTATAGTATTACTATATAGAATCGACTCTTGTTAAACTGTGTCCAAGCTCAAATCTCAGTCTCAGAGAAAATATATTATTAAAAAGATAAAGCTATAGCAATTTGACGGCCTCATTATTGAAAAGCTCTTCACGCAATTACGTTATAAATTATATGAAACTAGTAGAGATTGTAATCAGTCCATGAACATTTCGTTGATTATTCAGAGGCAAAAATTAATCGATTAAAACTGATTAAATAAGAAATGTCCAAAAGTGTTAATATTGCATAAATTTAACATCCCTTACACCAATTGAATAGCACAAAATCAATAAAAATGAAATATTAAATGAGTTAATATCACATCATAATTGATATACTAGTACTATTCAACAAACCACCCTAGACTGGAATAATGCTGTATTTACAGATACCGTTTGATCAGCAGTTTTATTAAACTAATCACTAGCTTATCAAATCGGCAATCATTTATGTATTTAAAGTGAAACCACGGTCAGCAAAGTGTAATGCCTGCAGTACTATAGTCAAGAACGGTAACTCTACAGAATCAATTATCCGTTGACGAAATGGGAGCATCGTCATCGTCACGTCAACGACCATTCCTAAATGATTCGTTGAATAAATGATTAATCAGAACATCACTAAAATTAGAAGCCGATCGACTCCGAATCCTGCTAACGGCTTTTCTATAGTAGTATCTAGGCAATATTTTAAAAAGCGTTTCACTCTTTTTTCAGAGGAACTCGAAGAAGGCATTCAAGGTCGTTCAGCACCACCAGGTAACTATCTCGTCTCCTAGCAACGGTTTTGTTTAAACTCTGGCAGAATCTTTACATATTTTACGAATATCGAGTTATTGTCTCCATAAACTGTATAGTACTGTAGAACTCAGTTTCAGTGATTCCCTGTGGGCCCGAATTATTTTATCACTGTATCCATGTATCTGACTGTTCTTTTTCGAAATTATATCGTATATATTTTCAACGAATTCGTTATTAAAGCAGGCATGCATAAACATAATATAAAAGCGGAACTTATTTAAACTAACTCACTAAGAAAATCATGTTTACAATATTTTTTCCCAGAGTCGATTTCATTCTTCGTAATATGCTTGCGTGCTTAGTAAATTCTTCAAAGTCGTATGCCTTCTTGTAAATTCTTTTTTTGAAACATTATACATATCTATCGTCATAACTAAGTTTTACGTATTTCTGTACAATATATCTAGAATGGTACGATTACGCCCTGGTTAACCGTTCTGAGGAACTTGTCAAGTTACAGTATGATATGATTATTACCAAGGAAACGTGGCTAGACGTTATCAATACGTAAGTATAGTATCACTTTCGGAATATCTCTACAGTTGTCGATAAGAGTATTTTTATAATCCAAACTTTGTATTGTGAATTGTTTCCCTTTGTTGAACGACATAAAGTCAAATCTGTGATGGCGGCCACCTCTGAATAAAGACCAACCTGAAAATATACCATTCTTTAAAAAAAAGTCAATGATTATAAAGCATAAAATGATCTCCGAATAAAGGTCATCTGTCAGTTTAGGCCAAATGTTGTCTTTCCCAAGGGTGGCCTTTGTTCACAGGTTTGTCTGTATTTAAGTTTGTGTGAAGTCCACATTTCTGCCCTCCTGTAAGCGACCTTCATGGTCAGGGGGTCAGCGGCACACCAACATTCAGTGTCATCCTCTACATTGTGATATTTGTTTAGTCACCACGCGGCGATGATGGACTACATTATCACTAATCAGAGAACATGATCGCTCGATTATAGAAGCCCCTTGTAAATTATCTGTTAAAGGCCCATTAGCTTTTTGAATTTAATAAAATTAAACAATTGATAAAATGGTTGTTAAATATAAGAACTATATTCTATTTGCTATAAAACAATATTTACATAATGCCTTTTTAGCCAGATCTCGTAAAAAAGTTGTCAGATGCTTTTTCTCATTTTTGCAATATCATTGAAAAAAATATTCATTATACTGTGCTACATTTCTATTATGTACTTCGTGATTGAAAATGACAATTTTGGAATGTTTATAATGAAAGTAAATGTCCATTTCACTGATAAGACATCATTCAAGATAAAATAAGACCTACTTTAATTTTAAAATACAAAAAACTAATGGGGCTTTAACATAATACATGTGCATCCTTGTACACAAAATTAATGTTCAGCTATACAGTGCAACCTCCCTACAACAGCCACCAATTGGAAGGACAAAAAATGGCTGTTGTACGGAGGTGGCTGTTTTTGAGAGAGTGAAAATAGAGTAATAGGTCAACTTGGGTTGTTTATATACTCCGTGGCTGTAGCAGGAAGGTGGCTATTGATTGGAGGTGACCGTTCATGGAGGTTCCACTGTATATAGACTGACTATCGTAATTTCAATGAATCCATTCAGCTCCACCTATCCAGGGCGAGCCTCTCTTGGGTAACCAATTTTCACCAACAACTTTTTTCTACTCCCAAAGGGGGGGGGGTTCCTTTGGAGAGGTAACACTGTACTTCTTTTGTACCTTTGTTGTTGTTGTTTTTTTTTCAGGACAAAAGAATTACCACATGACAGACGACAAAAAAGGAATGCTGTGTTAGGTAAAAACAAACTATGGTCTAGAAGAATCGCCTACACCATTGTAGATGGATTCGGTAAGGTTTTTGTTGTTGATGATGATGTACATGATAATCATTCACCTAAGAACGTATAGTGTGGAATGCATACTTGGTTGTTCTGTGTAAATAGGATTCTTTGTAAATAGTAAAGCTAAAAAGAGTGGCAGCAATTGTAAATTTCTTATTACGAAGAACTCCCAAATATGCATTCTAACCGTTTTAGTGCTCCGCCCGATTTTTGGACTTGATTTTTATCAAAATCAAGTCCTTTGTAATCGTTGACTTATATTTGTCGCTGGACTCCATAACAGCTTGGTTAAAAGAATGCCACATAAAGGAAATAGTGCGCAACTAAATGGTATGTTTATATAGAAGTATCTGAAATCTTTCCCCAATTAAGTGTGTCAGATCTAAATACATTTCAAATCATTCTATTGTAACTACATGGAAAGAGTCATGTATCTAAATAAGTGCTTGTCGGTAGATACATGAGATTTTCAAATGCGTAGAATTAAAACCGCGTATTCACTGTCCCAAGGACTTATATACATACAAGTCCTTGACTGTCCAATAAAATATCTTGCCGTAAAAGTAGTTCTACTTTCGGTCTTCGTTCGATAGTTCAGAAATATCTCCAAGGACGTATTCATGCATTTGCAACAATCTACCATCGATGTGTGTGTTTTGTGCCTTTCTAACATTTCTTAATATTACAAAGCGAATTCTCATTCAATCGTATTCACCAACTAGTGTTATTTTGATGACGGAATCGCTATTTATAGACTCACTCCCTGCAGTGGCTAGTAGCAAAGCGTAACCGATGTTGGGAGTTTGATTTATCGAAGGTTGAATGTTAAAACTGCGGCTTAATAATAATAATCCGAGTCGCTAAATACGAACGTAAATTACTGGATACGTGCTTTTAAAATTTACTGTTTAAGAGTTCCTTTTACGCCAGATTATTTAGAATTACATGATCACGTCTGAATTTCATGCAACATCGGGTTAACTATAGGTCATATAGGTCTTACTCTACTGTGTCAGGACCTTTTTGATTTGAGTGACCCTGAATGTGTTCAATGCGACGATGTTCTGTTGTGTTAAAACCAGAAGAATCAATGTTTGTATTTACTGTTACTGAAGTGTTGTTTACTAGTTTTGTACAATAAAGAGTTTTTAATGCAATTAAATTGTCCTCAATTAATGTGCTAATCATTAAACTTTCCAATATCAGGCTTTTTCATTTTAAAATTTTAGCAAAGGGACAATAGTAAAGCCCTAGCTTATGTCATTTACCTATATGCATATGACCTGCATTACAATATGAATGAACAAGAGGGCCAAGATGGCCCTATATCACTCACATGACAATCACTGTTCACTCATTAAAACATTGTTTTGAACCGGTGACCTAGTTTTTGACCCCAGACGACCTATGTTCGAATTTGTCTTACATATCATTAAGACAAACAGTCTGACTAGGTTTGGTGAAGATACGATCAAAATTTGACATCTACATTGTTAATAAGGTTTTCCTAAGATTTGACCTTGTGACCTGGTTTTTGACCCTAGGTGACCCATATTTGAACTTGTCCTTAAATCATTAAGACAAACAATCTGACAAGGTTTGGCCAAGATCCAATCAAAACCATGACATTAAGAGCTTTTACAAGATTTTTACCTAAGATTTGACCTTGTGACCCAGTTTTTGAACCCGGCTGACCCATGTTCATCCTTCACCCACATATCATTGAGGCAAACATTTTGGCAAGGTTTGGTGAAGATCCAATTAAAACTGTCACATCTACAGTGTTAACAAAGTTTTCCTAAGATTTGACCTGGTGACCTAATATTGACCCCAGATGACCCATATTTATACTTGACCGTTATATCATTAAAACAAACGATTTGACAAAGTTTGGTGAAGATCCAATAATAACTGTGAAATCTACAGTGTTAACATGGTTTTTCATAAGATTTGACCTAGCGACCTCGTTTTTGACCCAAGATGACCCATGTTCGAACTCATCCAAGATATTATGAAGACGAACATTCTGACAAGGTTTCATGATCATCCAATCAAAACAGTGACTTCTAGAGTGTTCACAAGGTTTTCCAGCAATTTGCCCTAGTGACCTAATTCTGCTACAGAAATGACCCATTATCAAACTTGACCTACATATTATTAAAATAAACATTCTGACAAAGTTTCATGAAGATGCAGTCAAAATAGTGATTTCTAAAGTGTTCACAAGGTTTTCCCTTATTTGGCCCTGGTGACCTAGTTTTTGACCCCAAATGGCCCAATATCGAACTCGTCCGAGATTTTGTTGATATTAACGTTCTGACCCAGTTTTGCTAAAATTGGGCTAAAAATGTGGCCCCTAGTGTCACAACATAAAGTTTCACGACGCACGACGCACACCGCACGACGCCAGACGGAGAGTGATCCTAATAGCTCACTTTGTCACTTAGTGACATTTGAGCTAAAAATTGGTCCGTAATTTTAAATGTTAAAATATTTGTATGGGCTCGAACGATGTGGGTACACATTTCTCTCTTTTGTCTCGTATGGTAAAAATCAAGTCCGACAGTACTTTCAGTACTTTGATTCTATGATATCAATGACATTGTCAATACTGACACTACTGTTTGAGCATGCGCAGTGTGTAATAAGTCGTTCTTACAAACTAAGAAGTTAAGAACGCTAGTTTTACATTTTATTGAGATTAGAAAACTGAAAAAAAACACTATTATATAGCCAGGGTAATATACACACCAATGGCACCGTCGGACCAGACTATTTACTGTTGAGTGACTAACTTCTAAATTTTCATTATGGCATCCCTTAAATTGATAATGGACTGTTTCAAAAGTGAAAATTGGACAAGTTCATTCAGGAAATTCAGCAGGTTTAAAATGTGCATTTTTCATTTTACAGTTCCAGAAGAAAAACTGCTGCTGTTACAGGCCATGAATCACTGGGAAGAATATACATGCTTGAAATTTGTTGAAGCCAAAGATACAGATCGTGACGTCATAGTTTATGTACCAAACACTGGGTAAAGATTCATTAAGCAGTACAAACTTCTTTCTTCATACAACAATCATATTTCCGGCATTGGATTTAGATCTACATTATTTAATGCCCCAGTCCCATCAAGCCCGTTTATTTCACGTTGTAATTATACGATTTTACCTTTTTCAAAAAACATCACATTACTCGTGTAAGAAAAGTGAAAAACAGGAAATATCGATGACTTCTCGAATTTGCTAAGATATTGACGTTTGGTAAACTTTAAATTTTAAAACGTAGAGTTAGCGAGAGCCCGATTGGACTGAGACATAACATAATTTGTTAATCATAGTTATCAAGGAATACTTGTCATGTTAACCGTCCATTGGAATATAACAAAAACTATTTAAAAAGCAAGAGCTGATTTCGAAAAGAGAAATATTTGTTTAATGTGTACTGTAAATGTTGTTTCATTGCGAAGTTTTGTCCAAATAATCTCCCTTTATCTGAACAGAGTATGTGAATCTGCAGTTGGTCGACTCCAAGGATTCCAGCCAATCAATTTAGACAGAGGTTGTATGCACGTAAGTATATCCAGTAATTTTGCCATAAAACTACATTTTGAAACTGAACGATAGTACAGCTTTCCATATCCGTCACTAGCTCGGCGCGAATGAAATTTTATGCGGACCTTAAGTGCTGCGATTATTCATGTCCGCCATGCAATTATTAAACCAGTTCTCGTTCTATGTAGAAGTGCAAGTCTATGCTAGTTCAGTTTGCATGAGTACATTCAGTACTTTGATTTGTATGGTTCAATAACAGAAAATTATTTACCTTTAAAAACAAAAAAACAATCATCGGATATTCTTCATAATCATGTTTTCAGAGATTAAAAAAGATCATCCATTTCAATGAAAACTCGTTGCAAAAAGATATAATAGTACAGTGTCAAATTTATTTGATTAGGAAAAATATTGGTCGCCGTGCAATATCAACTGTAACATATTTTTCTATTTTCAACAAGGGAAACAACTCTTGCAAAAAGTTTAAAACCCAATTTTTAATGAGCACGTAACCAGAAACAAATATTTTCTCAATGGATATGATGGGATGAGCAGTTGTGTAGGGACAGAGGGTCGGACTCCTCACCCGGAGGTTGCGGGTTGGTTTCCCGTCAGTGGCGGACTTTGAGCGGAATCTTTACAATCCCTTCTTTCGGCGCGAGTACTGGTCAGAATCCAGGAAACAGTAATCGAGAGTAGTTAATATAAGTTGTAAGAACTTGCTCAACAATGATGTAAAATAAATAAGCTTAAATGAATGGCTTTGGCAACCACTAAGTCACGTGCATTCAGTCCTATTTAATTTTACATTCGGCGATATCAACTTGATTTTAGTTATTTCATTAGCGTATACATGCCAAATCAATCATTAAATCTATTTTATCCAGAAAGAAATTCTGGTACATGAGATTGGTCACGCCCTTGGGTTTTACCACGAGCACATGAGATCAACACGTGACCAGTACGTCACTATAAATTATAAGAATGTACAGAAGGAAAAGGAATTCCAGTTTGACCCACTGGTTGCCAATGACTACAATGCTTATAACAAACCGTATGATTTCTACAGTGTAATGCATTATGGGAAATTTGTAAGTACAAATATTATTTACTTTTCTTGCCTCGTCTACGGCCTACAACTGATGTATGGTGCGATCTTTGTTGAGTTTCGGGTTTAGGGAAAGTGGGGTTTAGGGTTTTGTAGGTTTGAAAGTGTGAATTTTTATACTCAAGCGATGGATCAGCTTCCGAAAGTCGTCACTCGCTCGGCGCGCATTAGTTCACATGCGTACCTAGCTATTACGTTTTTTTTTCTACATCCGCCATGCAGTTGTAAGAATAGTTCCAGTTGAAGTGCCAGTCCATGTAAGTTCAGTTCCATGAGTACTTTCAGTACTTTGATTGTGTATCGATCAATACGGGGACAAATTGTTTTCAGCCTGTCTGTCTGTTTTAGTACCAAACTTTAACATTGCCTATACAATTAAAACGCTTCCACCTACAATAATCGAATGTCATATGTTGATTCCTCATAACAACCTCTACAGGACCTTGTGCATTTTCAGAACAGTCACGGTGATTTATTTTAAAAAACACATCTTGTTTTTCTATGAACTACTTTCATATCTAGTTTTAGAAAAAAATACGGCAAATAAATACGTTTTGTTGTCACCTGTATTGTAAATGCTTTCAAAATAGCCCCGTGGTCAATCAAAAGCCACAATGTGGCTGAAAACCAAATAAACAAATAAATTACGGGTTCAGTTGCTATGCTAGTATTATAACATAAGGCTATATCATATAACATGATTATAGAAGTTCAGTTGAAACTGGTTTGCAGCCACCTCCGAATAAAGGCTGCCTCAATGATAAAGGTCATTCTTCGAAAAACCGTCATTAAATACATGTAATTAGAACAAACTGACCTCCGAATTAAGGTCATCTCTCAATAAAGGCCACATTTATATATCCCAAGGGTGACCTTTGTTCACAGGTTTGAGTTTACAAGTAAACCTGCAAATAAAGGCCACCCTCGAGAGAGACAAAATGTGGCCTTTATTGATTGACAGGTGGCCTTTCAGATGTCAATTTGATATAAATAATCAATGACGGTTAAAAATGGCATTTATTCAAATGGTGGCCTTTATTCGGAGGTGGTCGCTTATACAGGTTTTACTGTGCATGTACTTTGTTGTTTAGTTTAATTCTTTCATTGCGGATGTTTTGTTTTAGTTCTTTTCCATAAATAGAACAGCCGATCTGGTTACAATTGAACCCAAAGACAATAAATATTTAGACATCATTGGTACTAGTCCGAGTCTCAGCTTCTACGACATGAAAATCGCCAATGATTTATACAAGTGTTCAGGTATGTAATGTATAATGACAAATTATATTATACACTGTATTTTCATTTATTTTCGTTGGGCTCAATTTTCGAGTTTTTTACTAAAATGGCTATTTCGTGGTAACATAAAATAGTGGATTTTGAATTTTGAAAAGAAATGCATTCTAAATTCGTGGGGATTTGATTTCGTGGATGAGCCGACCTACGAAATCCACGAAATTAAATCCCCAACGAAAATTAATGATTCCACAGTATCGGTGGTCTAGTGGTAACGAACTGGAATATTAAACGAAAGATATTGGTTTCGATTCTCAGCTCCGCCTTTAGAATTCTAAGGAACACTTCCGGTGTCGCCATCCTAACTACCGAGCCAAGTACTGTGTCTGAAGAATCACAGGAAAAGGGGCTGTATCTTCTCTCCACTCTCTAAGGGTCTACTCTGAATTTACCATTACTGTCGAATGGACCATTGAACAATATATAAAAAAACTCAAATTAAACCCAGTGGTTAAAATTAACCAATATTTGTACAATCGGGTTCTGATGATTTTGTGCCAAATATTGCTGGCCTCCAATAGTGATAATTGTGCTGTGTTTGGTAATGGTCATCTTTCACTAGAAATATTTTATTTGTATTCATTATAATATATGATTATATTTTTTATAATTAGAGAAATATTATTTTCTATCAGATGGCTGTCCTCTAAATGAATGTGAGGAAGGATTCATGGGTGGAAGTAACTGTGAATGCTTCTGTCAGTATAGCGGCCCCTTTGATGTACGGCTTTGCGGTACAAAAGGCAAGTACGGGTAACTTCCTGTTTAACAAATCAAGCGGCCGTGTCTGTGGTCCAGTTGTTAGTGCGCTGGATTTGTAACCCGGCGATCCAGGTTCGATTCCCAGTCACAGTAACTTATACCCTTCCTAGCGATCCAGGTTCGATTCCCAGTCACAGTAACTCATACCCTTCCTAGCGATCCAGGTTCGATTCCCAGTCACAGTAACTCATACCCTTCCTAGCGATCCAGGTTCGATTCCCAGTCACAGTAACTCATACCCTTCCTAGCGATCCAGGTTCGATTCCCAGTCACAGTAACTCATACCCTTCCTAGCGATCCAGGTTCGATTCCCAGTTACAGTAACTCATACCCTTCCTAGCGATCTAGGTTCGATTCCCAGTCACAGTAACTCATACCCTTCCTAGCGATCCAGGTTCGATTCCCAGTCACAGTAACTCATACCCTTCCTAGCGATCCAGGTTCGATTCCCAGTCACAGTAACTTATACCCTTCCTAGCGATCCAGGTTCGATTCCCAGTCACAGTAACTTATACCCTTCCTAGCGATCCAGGTTCGATTCCCAGTCACAGTAACTCATACCCTTCCTAGCGATCCAGGTTCGATTCCCAGTCACAGTAACTCATACCCTTCCTAGCGATCCAGGTTCGATTCCAAGTCACAGTAACTCATACCCTTCCTAGCGATCCAGGTTCGATTCCCAGTCACAGTATCATATACCCTTCCTAGCGATCCAGGTTCGATTCCCAGTCACAGTAACTTATACCCTTCCTAGCGATCCAGGTTCGATTCCCAGTCACAGTAACTCATACCCTTCCTAGCGATCCAGGTTCGATTCCCAGTCACAGTAACTCATACCCTTCCTAGCGATCCAGGTTCGATTCCCAGTCACAGTAACTCATACCCTTCCTAGCGATCCAGGTTCGATTCCCAGTCACAGTAACTCATACCCTTCCTAGCGATCCAGGTTCGATTCCCAGTCACAGTAACTCATACCCTTCCTAGCGATCCAGGTTCGATTCCCAGTTACAGTAACTCATACCCTTCCTAGCGATCTAGGTTCGATTCCCAGTCACAGTAACTCATACCCTTCCTAGCGATCCAGGTTCGATTCCCAGTCACAGTAACTCATACCCTTCCTAGCGATCCAGGTTCGATTCCCAGTCACAGTAACTCATACCCTTCCTAGCGATCCAGGTTCGATTCCCAGTCACAGTAACTCATACCCTTCCTAGCGATCCAGGTTCGATTCCCAGTCACAGTAACTCATACCCTTCCTAGCGATCCAGGTTCGATTCCCAGTGACAGTAACTTATACCCTTCCGGGGAAACAATGTCGATGTTCCTCCACATGTGGAGATGTTGCTGGTAAGTTAGTACTGATTAGAATATAGTCCAGGATAACTGCATAGGCCAACTAGCCGCCGTATATAATACATAGTTCCCTTGGCGGCCATCTTAGTTGGCAAATTCAACAAGTATTGATAGAAGATATTTATATTTTTGTTGTGATAATTCTTAATATAGAACATTTATATGTGACAACTACATTTTCTTAAACCTGATGTGCATAGGGTCTTAACAACTTCATTACAAAGTTATTTTTTATAAATTAAGTTGTTTATTAACTAATTTTCTGATTTTTTCTATTAAGCGCATAAGAATTGTGCCAACTAAGATGGCTGCCAAGGGAGGTAAATATTGTAGATATGGGAACTATGTATTATAACTTAAACCAAAAATAAAAAAATTATCAGTTCATTAAATATGTGAACACAGTAAAAAAGTGACAGTACATATTAAGCATTGCCCATCTCTAACAAGAGGTGTCATTACTGTTTTACACATGTAAACATAGTTTGAATCCGCTCCGGGACCAGATTTCTGATGCGCGAATGTCATCAAGCTAGCTTAAGGAAGATCGGTCGTTCCACCACGTGTTTGCCTTGGGCCTTCCTCAATTGTTTAAGCTGCGAATGTTGCTAAATCATTCTTTCTGATTGTTAGACGTTAAATCCTAGTGAAAAAACACGCTTGATTCTTGAAAAAATGAGAATAATTTTGTTACCGCAGCTCCGTGTGAAGATCCAAAAATCGACATGTCACTTCACGTGATATTCAACACCAATTATGAAGAAATACTATTTAAAGATGGAATCACATTTCCCCATCGCACACGATTGCTGGTGAGCCTCAAAGAATTTGGAAACTGCAATAATTTTGAGACAAATTATACTTGCAACAATGGTAGTTGGAAAGGGGAATTACCGTTTTGTGACATCCAGAAAAAAGCAGCGCCCAGAGGTAAGCTTGTCTCTAAATCTATCTTTTTCTAAGATTGATAAAACTTTTTATCATCTCATTGCTAAAATATCAAATATTCGTTATGTCTAAGAATGTTACGAGATAAGAGCTTTCCATGTTTAAAATTCCCATTCTAACTATGTGCTGCGCAGTCCTGTGCGACAAAAGGAGATGTGCAACTATGTGAGGTGCGATGTGATGAAGTGCGATGCGGTGCAGTCCGGTGCGGTACAGTGTGGTGCGGTGCGATGCGATGCTGTGCATTGCGGTGCGAAGCGGTAACGTGACGTTGTGTGCGGCACTGTTATGTGCTCGTTGAAGCATGCAATTTATTACATTTCAACATACCCTCGAATAGAGTAATGGGTTGTAGTTTTTGAGACAACTACATTACAGCCGAACCCCGATTTTCTGACAATGGATTATCCGAAAAAGGTCATGACGAATTCAAACACAAAGATATAGATTAACCATAGCACGGATTGTCCGAAACCATGGATTTTTTTCGAACTCATAATATTTCGGACACGTCATTTTCGGATAATTAAGGTTCTACTGTATTGAAATTAATCTTTCGATATCACCAACCGGCTGATAATTTTCAAGTCTGTCAATGTGCGTTTTTTTCCAGAAAGTTGTGTCGTTAAGTTTGACGCCGAGAAATACCTGTTGACTTATCATGGCGAAACTGTAGTACAGGGAGATGAGATTCCGTCAGATGACATGGTACAGTAAAGTCTCAATAATCCAGTCCTTAATAATCCGGAATCCTTTCTAAACCGAACATTTCTTATCTGGAATCCTTTCTAAACCGAACCTTTTTTATCTGGAATCCATTCTAAACCGAACCTTTCTTATCCGGAATTATTTCTAAACCGAAACTTTCTTATCAAGAATCCTTTCTAAACCGAACCTTTCTTATCTGGAATCCTTTCTAAACAGAAACCTTTTTTTATCCGGAATCGTTTCTAAACCGTACCTTTCTTATCTGGAATCCTTTCTAAACGGAACCTTTCTTATCCGGAATCCTTTCTAAACCGAACCTTTCTTTTCTGGAATCCTTTCTAAACCGAACCTTTCTTATCCGGAATCCTTTCTAAACCGAACCTTTCTTTTCTGGAATCCTTTCTAAACCGTACCTTTCTTATCCGGAATCCTTTCTAAACCGAACCTTTCTTTTCTGGAATCCTTTCTAAACCGTACCTTTCTTATCCGGATTCCTTCCTGAACCGAACCTTTCTAATTTCCATTCTAACCAGTCAGTCCTAATAAAATACTAGACTAAGTATAAAATAATTAAAACTTTGTTTTTTTGTCAAATATTATTGTAAATTGTTCAGTTATATTCAGTTGATTATGTGGCAGTGTACTTACTAGTGTCTTTTGAAGTATTCTTTAAGACATGTTCTTACTTTTAAAGGTAAATGTTTCCTGCAAATATAAGACACCGGGTGTAGAAGACGACAACACAGTGTTTTGTGACAATGGGAAATGGGAATTTGACCTAAAATTCATTAAATGTGAAGGTATGTTGGTACAGGTAGAATAGCTTTGACATTGAACATGTAAGCCATAATTTACAGGTACTAGAATACTGATTTAAATATGTTTTTTTTTCAAAATCCACAAACGTATTTTATTCTTTATGCAAATTGCGATCTGAAATTAAATATGCGTATACGGGGACGAAAATTGTCCCTTGTTTTAGCTTAAAATTCACGTGACATTATTTCAGAAGCGTATACCTTCTTTATTTTGTTTTATAAATGCGTGAGGTCACAATAAATTGCGCTAGTTAGAATGATGTTTGTAGCACAAAGAATTAGCCTCTTTATGTTAGAGTAACAGCCATGTTGTAGAGTTTTTCGAGACGAATCCAACGATGCTGAACACTCTTTTCCTGTCAAAAATGAAGTTATAAGTCTTGTTTTCTTTAATTAATGTGACAACTTGTTTTTTTAGCAAGTGAACGATAATTAAGCTTTCTAAATCCTGAATTATTTATGCAAACGAAAGTACTACGTTTATTCTACATCCGCCATGCAATTGTTAAACAAATTTCCGTTCCATGCTACAGAGCAAGTCTATGTAAGTTCAGTTTCCATGATTACTTTCAGTACTTTGTTTCTTTCTAGTTCAACAAAGTTGTCAAATGGTACCAAATGCAACAATCACTGGTAAATATGAAGATGGATTCAAGGTTGAATGTATTGATGGGCATTCGGTTGCAGTGGAAGGAAAACTACCAGTTAGATTCAAATGCTCTCTGTCAGGAAGATGGGAACCGTTTTATCCAGTGTGTCAACCCAGTAAGTGCTTTAATCGTATAAAACACAGTAAAACTTCTTTATTAGATCACCTTTGGGATGTAGTCGAAATATAGATAGCGTCACGTCACTACGTGCGCTTAACCTGATTACTAGCCGTTTTTGGATAGTTATACATACGCTAAAATATAGTTCCGCGGAAGGATTAAAAATGACAAAACAATCATATTGATTGTATATTATTAACACAATAATTATGCTACTGTTACTCAAATTTACAGAAACTGAAAGCGTACATCTATCGCTCTTTTAAACCATATATCACACGATAGTTCAGCATGATTTTCAATGTCCGCTTGACTCTGCTTGTTTATAACTTCCATCTTGAAATACCCATAAAGCCCCAAGCGATAGAACACAGGTCATTGCGCATTGTTAAAAAGCGCTGCCGTATGGTACACATTGACAGAGGCGGTATTCATGCATGCGGTCTTAATTCTGAGGCGTTCTTAATAATGCACTTGTGTTCTGTTACCTTTTTAATTGTTGCTATTTATACCTCAATGCGACAATGTATCATTCTCTGTTGAGAATTTGTTGAAAATAACTTGGTATCAGCTTTGGGGTTTTATCGGTTAGGCCAAGTATTTCATACGTGTTTCCTGTCTTTTACAATAATCCAGCCCCTTAAAGGAATTTTGGGCCCATTTGCAAATTTATGACAGGGAAGCGATTGAAAAAAGTAATGATTGTGGGTCAAGAGTGGATGAGGTTTCATGGAAGAGGTGTCCATTTGAAAGGGTCCGGGATCAGACAGTAGGGGCTCTTTGTAGTTCTAAATATAAAGGGTACTATTTTCTTTGTGTGATCATAGAATTTTGACTTTGTTTTTTCTAGATAACTGCACTGTACCTGGCATCGTCGGCAAAGGAAAGATTACTAATACAAATGGTGATATTTTGGCTGATGGAACATTAGTGGTTCACGGAGATGGCGTGGTTTTAACCTGTCCAGCTTCCTACATACCGGATCCTACCAAATATACGTGCAGTTATGGCACTTACAAAACACCGAACGGGAAAATACCACAATGTGTTCAGGGTGAGTATTTAAAGCATACACACGTATCGTATATGTTTTTATTTGCTCAAGCGGCAAAGATCTACGAAATGCTTTATAAATTGTACCTGCGCTTGTATGTAAATCACTTTGTTGATTCATTAAAAATCATTGCGCATGTGTTACGTGTAGGCCTATGTATATGTACTTGTGACTTAAGTGCTAATAAGTTGGTACTGTTAGATAATTACATTGACAAAAACGCTACTATATAGAACGATTTGTAAAATTAAAGGGATCCTTATTCAACAATATCTTGATCAAATGAGGGGAACAGTAAGAACCCTTTGTTGATGCTTGTTGACAATGTCTAATGAGAAAAAAGGCCTCGAAGGTTTCAAATGTAAAACCAAAGGAATTTAGTTCCAACATTTTTCACTATAAAACATGTCTGTATCCATTTGGCTAGTCACCATATAACACAGTCGAACCTATCCTGACAGACACTCCAACAACCATTCATCTCGCCTAGAACGATCAGTTCCAGTTTGCCTCGTTAAAACATGTTAACTGTAATAAATGTAACTCGTTTGTGCAGTAAAACTTGAGTTAACGGTCACTTGTTTACAAAGGTCATATGTGAACAAAGGTCGAATGTTAACGAAGGTCATATATGGAAAATGCCATTTATGAACAAAAGCCAAATGTGAACAAGGTCATTTATGCTCAAATGTCATATGTGAACAAAGACCATATTTAAACAAAGGTCATGTGTTAACAAAGACGTTATTTGAACAAAGATCAGATGTGAACAAAGGTCAGATATGAACAAAGATGTACTAGTATAATACAAAACAAATAACGACCCAAGTCAAGCAAAACAACACATATAATATATTGTATTTCTCTTTATAATCCTGGTTCCCGGCGTTAACTCACACAGTACTCTAGGGGCAGGTAATCCAGACTATCTCTCAAGCTTCGCTGGTTATTGTTCTAAGGTATGTTTGCACATACGTATGTTTTATATGCTCGTATGGTTTCAGTGTTCTGTGGAGCTCCACCAGTGCGATCAACAGCTTACAAGCCAACTAAAGACAGGTATCTATACGGTGAATATGTTCGCGTCAAAAGATGTCGCGGTAGATTGGAACTTGTTGGAAACAGAAAACTTTACTGCACCAAACACGGAAACTGGTCGGGTGATGCTGAATGCAGACCTTGTAAGTAAAAGTAATGATAATAATTATTGATTAAATAGTAAAAGAAATTATGGTATGGATTATTGTTATAATGGCGATGGTGGTAATCATGGTGGCAGTGTTGATGACCATAATGATGTTGATGATGATGATTGTGACCGTGGTGGTGATAATAATGATTTTGACAACGACGTTGATGATGATGATGAAAATGTCAATGATGATGCTGATGATAGTGGTGGTGGTGGTGTTTATGATGATTATTAAGTTGATGAATATGACGATGATAATGATGATGATGACGGTGATGAGAGTGGTGATGGTATTGGTGGTGACTGTGGAAGTAGAAAAGATGATGGTGATGATGATAATGAAAGTAGTAATGGCGATTTTGAAGTTTATGTATAAGGAAATGGAAATATATGTATTTGATTTGTTGTAGAAAAAAGTCGAGACAGACGACCTCCATAGATTACGGTATACACCATCGTGATATATTTAATGAAAATGGAAATACAAGAATTTTAGCTACAAAACATGAAACTTTTCACTTTATAAATTTTCAGTCTGTACAAATGGAGTTAACAAATACACAATTACACAAAACGCAAAGTTTTTAAGATCCGCCGGTTGGAGCACTACAGTCCCGGCCAATTCACTCGAAAAATGTCAAAAGAAATGTTCAGACATTACAAGGTAGGCAGGCACCTTTAGCTTTTATTAATATAACTAAAAATTGCCAACATTATAAAGTAATATTCGATATTAAGGTATTCGGATGCTCACAGTACTTTTCAGACGTATTTTCTCAATGCTACACATAACTGTAACTTCTATTTTACAAAAAAAAAAAAAACAGAATTGCCCAGTTATCATTATTTCTTTGATAGTTCAATCTATTTACGACATATTTTAATTTTTTGTATGAGTTGATGCCCTTGTTAATAGAAAAAAAATATAAATGTCTTTTGATTTTGCATTGTGACCTACATATTTCTTTATCAAATTAGACTGATATTGTGTTGTTGCGTCTTTTTACCATGAGTTTTCATTGAAATTGATTCACTTTTCTCTTATATATTTGACAACTGGCCTACTCCGATAGGCTCCAGTGAAATTTAACGGGAAAATCGTTCATAGGAAATCTCATGGTAAATAATTAATGGAAACCTATAAAAATTATAAATATTTCCGAGACGTGTCCGCTTCATTTTATAAAGAGATATGGAAGTTAGTATCCTTCTACCTTAAGGCATTGCATTAATTTTATAATTATACTAGTACTGTGCATTTCTGCCGTATCTGCTAAATGCAAATCTAAAGGGACGATAACCCAAATATTGTCCATGTTTTGAACAAAAATCTCACAATAAATCTTTTTCTATCATAGAATCCAACGAATAAATTTTATAAACGTTTCAAAAACTTCCCGCTCCATTTTGAGATAATAATTTTTACCATAGGGGATGTAATACCATACGAATATATTAATGACCAAGATATCGGCCACCTCCCTGTTACAGCCAGGTAGCCCAAAAAATTACGTTTAACTGTAGTTTCACTCTCTCAACAATAGCCACCCCATGTAACAGCCATTTTATCCTTCCCATTGATGGCTGTTTTAGGGAGGTCGTAATGTATCTTTTAATGTGGCCCTATTTTCTGATAATTTTTTCAGCTACCTCTGTAGAGGAATTGTGTTTGGACATAATGGACGACGTTATGAGTGTCATGTGTACCCCAGTCCACCTAGTAGATTAAAAGCGAGTTTTACACATGCTCTTTTCTGGACCGCGGCGATACGTACTTGTGACACAAAGTGAACTTTGGTTAAAGGGAACGTTACTTATCCAGCTGGGAATGATTTCTGACTTTTTTCTGTCTTTAATTAAACAATCAACGATATATGTGTAAGTGTGTATACTGGTCCCAGATCGGTGTCATTGTTAATTTGCACAACTGTTGTATTGTTCGCACATTTGGTCGACCAACTCATTGACAAGATAACATCCGCGTATTGACTAAAATTTCTTTTTTGTGGTTATTACTTTAATATTATATTTTACTTGCTTCTTCCTATTTCTTTCGAATAATCGATTACTGATTTAATAACCGGTTAATCGGACAAACAAACGGTTAATCGATTAACCGTTTACATCCAAACAAAGAATAGGTTTCCTCTTCTTGTACCAGATTTAAAACAGCAAAACTATTTTCTCTTTTAACTGATGGCTTTGTTATAACGCCATTATAATTTGTATCCCACGAAATGACATAAGGTATACAACCTGTGATGGCGGCCTCCTCCGTATGGATGGCCTTTGTTTACAGGTTCGGCTGATGATATTGATTGGTTTTCAAACCGGAAGTAGCGTTGCTGATTTTCGACATGGAACAAAAAGTCGAAATATAATCGAAGACTTTTACAACTGAATTTCATTCGGAATTTCTTGAAAAGTGGGTCGAATTTGGCAAAATAAAAAAACATATTCGTCTGTAAATAGGTTTCTTAGATTGAAAATAATTTGCTAGCACTAAAAAACTTCTGCATCTTTAATGTAGTGCAAACATTGAACTTTTTCTAGTGAATATCTATGTTTTTCACGAGGTTATCAATGCCAGTTGTATTCTGATGTAATGATTATCATGACCATAGTATTAGGTCGGCTAATTTTCACAAACCCGTGTATTATTTTTCCCATTTTGAAAAAATTGCATTTGAAGCTTGGCTTAAATGAGCGAGTAACGAGTTTGAGAATTTTTGGATTCACTCTATTTAGGGGAGATCTAGAAGCAGGTAAAGTATGTTCATTGTAAAGAACTCGTCGAGACATAAAATGATACCAAAATCAAAATATCGCCAGAAATTGAGTAACGGGGTTGTATAAATAAGCCGACGAAATTTATACTTTGATTGTAACAACACCAAAAAAACACTATAATTAGCGACAATTTGAAAAAAAAACTTTAATACATGTATTATGACTAACTTTGTAAAATTGGCATTGAGAGGAAATATTGAAAATCGGCCCGATGTAAGACAATCCGTGATCGTTAAAATGAAGTGGTCGTAATATTGAAGTGTTTGGCGTGTGAGGTTTTACTGTACTATATCTTATGAAATTCTTCTTCACAATTTGTTAGAAAAAAGGAATACATACGTACAAGTGGTGATCAATATATTCGAGAACTTTCGCCATATTTTCTTTGACAATCAATGAAGGTGTATTTACAGTAAAGCGTGGCCCATGTCTTTCTCTATCCAAGTGTTAAAGATCTGTTGCGGGGTCATATTTTTGAGTCTCGGGAGGAGTTTGGTAGAGCTTTTACGGCGGCGTTGAGAGTGTTGTCACGTAACGGCCTACGTCACACTTTTGATTTCTTGGTTGGAGAGAAGCAACAACACAGTGCATTACGTCACACGGGGTCTACTTTGAAAAGGAGTAGAAATTATTCACATATGGTTGAAATTGAGTTCTCAGATATCATGACCACCCTTCGTATTATTATGTACGTTATGACAAGATGATATGTTGAGTACGAATTCTTGTGCAATAAAATGTAAATCTGATTAAATTTTATTTTTATCTTGATAATTACAAATGCATATACTTATCAGCACACCAACGTAAACCAATGCACAGTCAAATAACAGTTCATATTTCATGAATAGTTCATGAATAAAACATATTTTCATGAATTCCATTCCAAAGGGATGTCAACACTGAATCATATTCATTCAAGAACAATTTTCTCCAGTGACGTATAGCCAGAAACAAATTTAAGCCGAGGCACCCTAGGGAGGTCCAGGTGTCACTTAATGGGGGTCCTGGTAATGTCCCCTATTACCTAGAACATCTCTGGTGTGTTTTTTAGGTCACACAAAAATCGGATAACTGTTTTATCTTTCTAATGATGTAGTTTTTTATGATTTTTGAAATAATGATTTCTTCTATCCCTTTTGCATGACTCATCTGAGAAACACTAATGCCAATCCTCTAGCAACCTGTTGTTGTATTTGGCCTTGCATTAGCAACGCTATACCGTGACCCTCATTGTAATTCCGTAAGCCGTACCATGATTGTAGAATATGTGCATGGATTTTATAAATATCGTCTAGAATATTAAATAATGTTAACGTATCAGAGACACGCCTTCCTCCAGGGACCCTTACCCCCTCCCCCAGGGACCCTTAACCCCCCCCCCATCCACCAAGGAACCCTTACCCCCTGATAACTAGTGCAAGCAGGCACCCGTGAACAACAGAAACCTGTCCGCAACAGACGAAAAACGCTCTTTAAATACATTGAACAGCTATTACATAAGGGACCCACCAAAAAAGAATCCACATGAGGTTTCTGCACCGGCCATATTTAGATATAATATGATTTAATATTTTGGTATACCCAACATACTTACACGTTGAAAAATACACTAAAATTATTGTGGGAATTGCTTCGACCCATAATGGTCATGTTGCGGAGTGACGGGATAAATAAATGGATTTCAAAAAAAAAGTTGGTGAAGATCGGAAGATTGAATTGATTTTTCAAGACGAATTAAGCTTATGGGTATTAGTTTATTATAGCTTTTCGTGAGTATATAGTGTAGTGTCTATTACTAGTTAGGCTAATCCTGGCCATTTGATTGGCTAATGGTGATGACTGAATCTATTAATAGTTGACAGGTAAGTAAAGCATGAAGGCATTGCCTGTAATAAGTTGTTGTGTGGCTATTTGAAGTTCAATGTGGTTGTATGATAGTGCTCAGATTTATGGTGAATACGTTAACATTTAGGGTTGATTCTATTTGATTGATGTAGGGTATGATACTATTTTTGCAAGTGAACTATATACATGCATTGATTCATTTGTCGAATACTCATGATTGTCATTATATTGTGTATTACTCATATCATATAAATAGTTTATACTCACCTTAATGGAGGATTGAATAAAATATACAGTCATTATCTTTTATGAAAAAAACAACTTTATACAAAAAACAAACCATTACGCTTCTTGTAATTCGTCTACCTATAACGTTTTGTTATAGTTTTTCTTGTTCAACTTCAGGCAATTATTGTCCCAAAATACGTCCTTTCAAGACGTGCGTATATAAAATTAAAAATAACACAAGCCAATGCTGATAATTGTAGTAAAATGTTACTAGCAGAAAATATATTTGTATGTAGAAATTTAAATGTATGCATTTATTTTGTTTCATGTTGTTGCTTTGGTGGGATAAAACCCGTATGTTTTTGGTCCACCTCTGAAATGTCTTGTCCACCCAAATCCTGTTTTCCCATCGCATGATACAAGCTTCTGTTTTATCTTCATACCTTGAAGAGAGGGAGAAATACAAGTAAATACAGGCCCGTAGTATGCGATTTTAGATTTGGCGCAGGGGCTAATCTTAGATTTTTTCTTGCAACTGTAATGGGGAGTAAATTAAAGAATCAAGCCCCTTTTAAAAACTGCATTACAGTCATTATTGGGGGACTAATTTAAGATTTTGTCTCAGAATGTGGAGGGGGCGATATAATAAGTTATAACCTCATATTAAAAACATTATAGTCAAAATTATTGGGCTACGGCCCTTAATTAAGGAAAGATACGAGGTCAGATACGTCCAAAAGGTTACTTAACACATGTAACCTATCAAAGTATGACATTTTCAAATTTAAATCGTTTGTCCAAAAGCATGCCATAATTTTTAATCCAGTGGATTTAACGCCGTTTTTCAGTTATACACAATGGTTGGTTCATCCAAATTTGGTTCACTTAACCAGTTATGCTAGATAGTATTCTTACCAGTATTAACTTAACCTTCAACATAGAGCCGATAACTTCTTCACATATGACGAAACACTGACAATAGTTGCCAATTTTCCATAGAACTATAAATTACTACATATATACATAAAGACTTGTATTCAACAATACTAGCTTACCTTTCTTTAATTTCAATTCTCCCTGGCTCAGTCCCTTTACCTTCTCGTTTGCTGTCACATAAATATTTTCCCTTGGGAAATCTGCAAACAATTTGCTTCCATATTAAACTCATTATTTACGCTTCTTTACTCTAGAATAATTCAGAAGTTGCTTTCAGATAATCCAATCTCTTTTTTGAGAAACATGAACAATTCGTTAAATAGTGTAAGCCTAAATATAAAACACCAAAGGGAGGTTATCATTTTGAGATATTCTTTCTATTAAGATTATCATATACATTCATATATATTTAAAGTACTTAAGTCGTGTTTATAAACATATTGACTGTCAAACCGACGCTTATTTCGTTGACAACAAAAAACTGAAGGAGATAGAGAGTACGAGATGAAAGATAGACTGATTTTTTCTGAAACATCTAAGCTGGCCACATAAGAGATAGAAAGATAAATACATGTATTTGTTTCGGAAAATCTAAGCTTACCACATAAGATGTCATCTGCAAGTAAGTTGTCGTTGCTTCCCGCTAGGTTCCACTGTCTGTAGCCCCTATAGTGTTGCCCCTTTTTCAATTCTTTTACATCGGGGTTTTCGAAATAAGCCACAGGGGTTAGCAAACTATTTCGATGTTGCTGTAAACATTGAAGGGGATTCGTGATTACATACAAAATGGAAAGTCTATTCATTTGATAGTACAATCATAACCGTGAAAATGGCCGAATTGTGGTAATACGTACAAAATGTGACATTTACTGTGTCGACAGTTTGTTTTAAATTATCAGTTCTCGCTTGACGCACATGAATTATGATGCGGACCGAAGTACTACGTTTTCTTCACCAGCCATGTAAATGTTTAACTGGTTCCCCGTACATGTTTCCGTGTAAGTATGTACGCTCTGTTTCCATGAGGAGTGTTAGTGCTTTGATCGGCTCATGGAATCAATGTAAGATTATTTTACGATTATGTTAGAATCTGAACTTACCAGTAGGTCAGGATAATAATATTTCACGGACATCAAGTATACTAATTGACTGGCGTTCTTCTAACTATAAAGTCACTGCAAAGTAGAAATAGTCTAATCTATTTTACCGTGGATACATTATATTTACAAACAGTATAATAATGAATAGGCTTATATTGGAATTTGGTTGGAGATATTCTATGATACTTCCACTCTATGGTTACATCTCTAGGATCACTGGCCTCGGCTGTAATCCAGTGGTTAGTGTTCTGGATTAGTAACCCGGCCATCCGGTATCAAATCCATGTCGCGGTAGGTTATATACCCTTCTATGAAAATTTCACAAAATGCTGACCATTCTTCATAATTATGTGGAGAAGTTGCTGGTTCCTTTGTTGACAGTAAATAATATTGGTTATAATACAGCTATGAAAAGTTGCTTGGGTGAACCGACCACTGTATATAACCGAAACATCGGTGTTAAACACAGACTCGTTCGACGTTTTAAACAGACTCCCTGAACTTATATGCTTAATACCTTTATATTTAGTATTAAGTCAATGCCAACTTTATACTTAGTATTCAGTCAATGCCAACTTTATTCTTAGTAATAAGGCAATGCCAATTTTATACTTAGTATTAAGTCAATGCCAACTTAATACTTAGTATTAAGTCAATGACAACTTTATACTTAGTGTTAAGTCAATGTTAACTTAATACTTAGTGATAAGTCAATGTCAACTTTATACTTAGTATTAATTAAGTCAATGCCAATTGTATACTTAGTATTAAGTCAATGTCAACTTTATACTTAGTGTTGAGTCAATGTCAACTTTATACTTAGTGTTTAGTCAATTCCGACTTTATACTTAGTGTTAAGTCAATGCCAAGTTTATACTTAGTATTAAGTCAATGCCAACAAAGACATAATAAATTAAACGATGCAACACTAACTATATTGTCTGTAGATTCACACATACAAACGGACACTTTTTAAAGACTTTTTCCTCAGCATGTCTACAACAGAAACCTCACAGAAGGTATCGAATGTGTTAAGAACGGCAACAGTATTTAAAATACAACCAAAGAGTTCATCAATTTTACAACCTTGTATTAAAGCTGTGATGCCGTCATTTATTGTGCTGTATATTCTATCGTAGGCTATCTTGTACATCTCTTCTTCCAACTGAAATAGATTCAATCATGATATCTAAAAAATATTAGTAACCAAATGTTGTCCGGGTATTAAAAGCCTTGTTAACTTGTTAAGCATCGACGAATCACGTGATATGAAGTCAAAACTGTGTTAGCCATCTCCGAATAAAGACCACCCTATGAATCAATGACATAATCAAAAAAACAGTCACCGATTATTTGAATAAAACGACCTCTAAATGAAAGTCCCCTGACCATAAATGTCATATTATGTTCTTGTCAATGGTGACCTTTGTTCACAGGTTTGACGATGCCTCGGTATTACATTTTTTCATAATGAATAAATGTAAGACTGTAGATATAAAAAAGACATAACTATACTTATATAATAACGCATGCTAATCTTACGATAGAAACCGTGCTGGATTCATATTCGTTATTTAGTCATATCCACTGTAGACTTACCGGTTCCAGTGTTTCCTCTCTGACAATCTTTTCGAGTAAGAACAACCTCCATGATTCTATAGCAACATCTTTAAACTCTCCCAGTAATGCCTTGACAATATTACACCACTCATCAGTGAGGGTTACAGTTTTCTCTTTCACTGATCTTTCTAGGTCATCCTTTACATTGTCAGCTGTTTCTTCGTCTTCTGTAAACTTTGGTGTCGGAATTTCCGTTTTTCCTATTAAACATGGCAGCATACACTTAAATTAAATGATCATAGTGTCAAACTATAATTATAACATGATCCACGGTGCATGAGTGTAGTTTCGTCTAAGCACCTATTCTCGAAACCCACCTCCTTTCGAACCTTTTTGTTTACGCTCATTCGTACGCATGCGCGAGTTCGTGTGACGTCATCACTGCACGCACACCGATGCTTAGTTTGTAAATAACGCGCTCGCAACTGTCAAATGAAAATATGCATCATAAAAAGACAAATATAGCTCACTTTTCTTCAATAAACAGAAAAACCAATAAAAAATACTATTACTTTATTTTGGAACAATTTTAGTGAACTATTCTCTATTGTCTATTGCAAAAGGTTCGAAAGCAGGTGCTCTTTAAATGCCGCCATTTTCTTTTTTTATCCGAGGGTGGTGAGGATTATTGGAGTATTAAGATGGTTAATAGATTATTTAACTTGTCCATTCGATTTGATAGTCAATATTTCTCCGTTTGTTAAAGAAACGTCGACTTAACACATGAAGGATGGTCTATGCTGGGCAGACCATATTTGGAATATAAAATCGGAGTATCTCGGACAAAGCATGACGTCATATATGCTACCGGAGAGAAAGTTGGAAAGCCGCCATTTTGAAAGCAGCTGACGGAAATAATCTTAGGAGTATGAGGAATTCTTTAAAGGTTTACAATGTACAAGCATTTACTGGATAGTTTGAGATATGCTGTGTAATGAATGCATTTCTTATTCTTTTACAATTTTTTTAATTAGGCCCTATATGCATAAATTATGAGGACTTTGACCCGAATAAGGCTTGTGATTCTACATAATCTAGCTGGTTAGTGTTGCTCTATCTACGAATGATGAATTTTTTATTCTAAGACAGGTCATTGTGAGCTCTATCTCATCTGAAGTTCAATTTCTGTTAAAACTAAATGATGAGCATCATTATAACATCAGAAACTTTTGCTGTACGGTCATAACCAATTTCTGTTTGTAATATATTTTCGCGAGTTCATATTTTTCCTGTAATATAATAATTAACTTATTAAGAAAATAGGACAGCTGCCATCTGTCTTATTTGTAGTACATGTGAAACAGAAATTTTGTTAATGTTTAATGGCTTTATTTTTTCCTTGCTGTCGGTGTGTGAGCTGCTATACCTTCTTATACATTGTACTATAAATTTGTGTTATACCAAATAGTAACCAAATATATAATACTATCATGAATATGCTTCATTATTTATCTAATTAAAAACATACAATTGATACATGATGTAGAAATTTCTGACATATTGTTTAATAGTTTAATTTTAGAAAAACTTTAGGTCATAAATTTGAAAATGTGTTACCTAATTAATGCCATTATAAGGAATCCCAGAATGGGTCCATCACAGCATCAGTATGACCAAAAAAAAGAAGAAAAATTAACTTGACAATACTAACTAAGATATCTAGACTAGTCTTTTGCATGTCTTATTAATATTTTAGATTACCTTATGTCATATTCATACTTCTTTTCAAAGTATCTGGTAAGTAAAGTACAGATGCTTGAGGTACTATGTAGTAAACATTGTCTTCATAGTGTGTTGTCTTCATTCATTTCATTATCCCTAAATATACCCACATGTTATACCCTTGGGTTCTTTTGTACAATTTAGAGGGTGACAGATTGGTGGGCAGTGAGGATTTCTGGCTGAGACTTATGTGTACCAGTTGGGATACGAATTGTGGCATTGTGCACATAGACCTGTGACAACACACACATTTTTTCATCAACCAATCAGAAGTGATTTTTGGATTGTAATTTGTAGTGCTACAAACATCATGAGGAAACCCAGGTTTGAGAATCCCAATTATTTGTTGTCATTTAGAACTCTTTGAAACTTTTATCTTTCTGTGTCTTGTATTGACAGTGTCATGATTGTGGCATATATATGCCTTGACATTAATACAAACGAAAAACCGTTACGCCATTGCTGTATCGCAATACGATTTTTTTCTGGCAAATACCACGATATACCCGGTATACTACAGCCCTAGGAGGGATGTATACTGATGTATTTTAATGTAATCATGTCCACTTTGAACATGGTCTTTTGCATCCCAAAAATGAGTATTGAGGACTAGTGTTCATTGAAATTGTTAAAAATTGTTCATATGATTCCCTCTATTGCTTAATTTCAGCTCATTTTGTGTGGACAAAGCTTATCAATTGATTGAACTACATGTATGATGAAAGGTAATTTACTATTTGACTAAACCATTATTACAATCGGACCAGTTTATTTGTTATTAGCTTACCAGAGAACGAAATGCTCATGGTTTGCTATTGTAATCACATGATGTCTGTCATATGTGCATCTGTCCATCCGTCTGTGTGTCAACGATTGCTTTAAACAACATCTCCTTCTTAAGCAGTTGGCCAATTTAGTGAAACTTTACATGGATATGACCCGCCTCCGTGGTTGAGTGGTTAAGGTCACAGACTTCAAATCATCGTAACCTCTCACTGATAGAGGGTCGTAGGTTCGAGCCAAGCTACCAACCATGTCTCTTTATGTGAGAAAGTAGACAGTCTAGTACCAAGGCTGAGTATCGATAAAAATTATTGATACGATTTTTGTATAGATACAGAATGATCGATATCCGATATATCATTTGATGTTCTGTATTGAAATAAAATCAGAAATACTGAAAAACATTGACTGTACTGGCACAGGTACTTGACACAAACTAAAAGTTTGGCTGCAAATGCTACTTATATACTTAATAATAATGGAAGGTACCTAACGTTAATTCAGCAGGCATGCCAAACACACATGCTGAACTGCAATAAAAACTATTTTCTTCTTGTGGTTGACAGCAGATAGGTTTGATATATGTGTCACAATGTTTTATTTGACGAAAATTCACAAAACACTGTCCAAAACATGTTTTTAAAATTATTTTTTTGTTTTGATCGATATTTGTTCGATACGTTAACGTTTGATACGATATATCAACCGAACCATATATACCGGTATTCGATATGATACGTGAACCAGTACTCAGCCCTATCTAGTACTGGTTCTTCCCAGGAACTACTGTCTGCTTCATACAGGGTTCTCAATAACAACAGACTGCAGGCCAATTTAGCCACTTAGAAATGTGTTTGGGCCAGTTAGGAATCTCACAAGTTTATAAAATATTGCTAGAAAATGCCCGGACCCCCCCCCCCTTGCAGGCCTGTTAGTCGAGCTTTTGGGCCTGTTGGCCACAAACTTATTGAGAACCCTGCAGTCATATAACTCTGACTTTGAAAAGGGCCGAAAATCTCGATGTAAACAAAACAAAATTACCTGGATGTTTTTTGATACCAAACTACTTTGAAAAATACTCTTTGGAAATCTTCTTGTCCGATACCTCATTGCTAAGAGCTTAGATATTTAGGGTGTAGTGGACATCTTCCTTGTTAGTTCAAATCATTACTCTGGGGTCAAAATGAATTCTTCATCAGGGTTTACTTGATTTTACCAAGGGCTTACAGTATATAAGAAAACTTTAAAAATCTTCTTGTCCGAAACCACCAGGCCTAGAGCTTAGAAATTTGGTGTTTTGCATCATCCAGTTGAGAGTCACTTAAAGACGTTTGCTACAGTTCGAAAATAATTCAGCTACATAAAAATGAAAATAGATAAGGTCTTGCTTTCCTTTATGGTGAATTATATGTCCTTGAAATGACCTAAAGTAAGAGAAAAAATCAAATTCAAGGGCAGATAACTCAAAAACGAGATCAGTCACAGTGACCCCCAATTTTTTTTCCTTAAAATCTTTCTGTTATCGTACGCTAAGATCATGCAAGGTTTTAAAAAAATTTATTGTTTACAGATTTTTTTCCCGGTATTTTGGGAATATGACCCATACCCTTGGGATTGTGAATTTCGCGGTGTTTTAATCAAAATTGGGAAAAAATGTATAACTACAAATTTTGCAATGTTCAACTTATTCTACTTATTCTTCCATAGAATAGTAGTAGAAAAAGGTATTTACTATAATAGTGATGTTAATGAACTTACAACAGTATTAAAAAATATATATATTTTTTTTTTATGCCCCCGTATCGATAGATCGGGGGCTTATTGTTTTTGGCCTCTCTGTTTGTCTGTCTGTTTGTACCAATCTTTAACCTTGCCTATAAGATCAAAACGCCTGCACCTACATCCATTAAACTTCATATGTAGGTTCCTCATGACAACCTTTTCAGGTCAGTAGGTCAAGGTCACAGGGTCATCGTGTTTAAAAAAGTTTCGACATTTTTTTTAGGATACTACTCCTACATTTTTCATGGGATTTTGACGAAACTTTCACAGACTTGTTGTTACCCAAGAACCACCACACATATTCCGGGTTTTGTGATTCGATCATTTTTGACAGAATTATGGCCCTTTTTTTGTGTGTGTGATTGTAACAGCGAAATACTCTTTGTTTCCTTGTTTTCTCAAGGGATTTTGATAAAACTTTCATGGAACTATTGTTATCGAGATACCCAATGCATGTTGTTAAGGTTTTATGATTCGATAAATTTTGACAGAATTATGGCCCTTTGTTTATTTTGTGCATATATATGTAATATATAGAGAAATAATTTCTTTTAGGATACTACTCCTACATTTTTCATGGGATTTTGACGAAACTTCCGCAGACTTGTTGTTACCAAGAACCCCCACACATATATTCCTGGTTTTGGGATTCGATCATATTGACGGAATTATGGCCCTTTGTTTATTTTGTGTGCTTGTAACAGTAAAATACTCTTGTTTCCTTGTTTTCTAAAGGGATTTTTGTAAAACTTCCATGGAACTATTGTTATCGAAATACCAATGCATGTTGGAAAGGTTTTATGAATTGATAAATTTTGACGGAATTATGGCCCTTTGTTTATTGTGTGCATATGTAATATATAGAGAAATACTCTTTTGTTTGCAACTTCTTCTGTATTTCTCAAGGGATTTTTACCCAACTTTGGTAGAACTATTGTCACCATGTTCACCAGTACATATTGTTAGGGTTTTGTGATTCGATCATTTTTAGCAGATTTACGGCCCTTTGTTTGCCTGTAGCGAAATTTAACCTTGCCTATTAAATCATAACGCTACCACCTAGCTGCAATCATCGAACTTCATATCTTGGTTCATCATGACAATCTCTACAGGACCTGTGCATTTTCAAAAAGGGCAACCGGAGGGGGCATGGTGTTTATAAAACACATCTTGTTTTTAAAGGATTGGGAATTTTTATCTGTGAATTAGGAAAAAAAGATACTATTTTCCATTGGGAATATGACCGAATTTCGGCTATAAAATCACCCCAAAAACATCCCTGGTTTAGTTTTCATTTTGCCTATAAGTTTTATGTGAAAAATGTAGCGAACTATAGCAAACGTCTATAATACGGTCTGTCTGTCCAGAAGCATGACTGCTCTGTAACTTTGTCATTCATTTGAGGATTTTGTAACAACTTACCACAGATGTTTATCGTCATTAGACATGTGTCACATACAACTCCCATGGCAGTAGTTCCAAGATCAAGGTCATGCTCGGTGTTCAAAGGTTATAAATTTGGTCTTTTTTGCCGTGTCTGTTCTACAACTTTGACATTCATTGGAGGACTTTATAATTACTTACCATAAGACTGTCAAATCATAAACCAACTTAAATGTTTTTATCAATTATCATAGAAGTTCAACAACTAGTCTGGTTACCATGCAGCCCCCTGCTTGTTCCTGTTCATTCTACTCTTTACAGTTAAATTTGGCTTTTGATTTTCCATAGGCTTATATAGTAAAATTTAAAAAATCTCATTGTCAGAAACTGCTATGCCTAGAGCTTAGATATTTGGTGTGAAGCATTGTCTAGTAGTGATGTACCAATGATTTGAAAACATTGATTAGCTACACATATTATAGCAGAACTTTGCGTGCCTGTATGTTAGTTAGTTAGTTTCCAAGAGGTAGTCGGCAGGACTACTTGCATATAGAAAGTGAGGAAGTCCTTGCAAATTATAGGTAGTCCTCATTTTAATACATAAATATGTGTTTGTTATTTCATTTCAATGCCTATCGAGTGTACCTTATTAGAACACAAAACAAGTATAAATGTCAGATTTTCAGAAATGTATTGAACAAAGTTAAACAGGTTACATCAGATTAGATTGAACAAAAGTTTGTAAGCTTTATAATTTGATTTACTTAAATTTATAGAATTCAGGTCACCCAAATTACAGATAGCCTGACGAGATACCCAGCTTGGAAACCTAGGTAGTCATTGGAGAAGATAGGTAGCCTCGGGCTAACGGACCACTGTTAGTGTCGAGCCCTGCATCATGAGATGGTGTGTCATGCGCAAGATCCAGGTATGTAAGCTAAAGTTCTAGGTTACACTTAGATGTCAAATGTCAAAAATGTATTATGGACCATTGTCTGGGTTGTATCTCCGTTATACATTGACTTATTTGAAAATGACTTGGCATAATACTTTGAGACCACACAGATCCATAATTCAAAGGTCAAGATTACACATTCGGTCAAATACATTTTCCTTGTCTGGCCTGTGACTTCTGTTTGCATTCTAGGACTTTGAAATAAATTGGTATAAAAGTTTTCTTCAGTGAAATGATGTGATGTGAATATCACCCGTATTTGTAGTTCAAAGGTCATGTTCACAGCGGGCTCGATATTTGCTTCAAAACTTCAGACAGTTTCTGTTTAGAGGGTGATGAGTGAAAGTGTACTTATCAAGAACCATATCATGCATTTTGACTAAATCATCCCCCTTTTCAACTTAGAAAATTGTCACTTTTACTGCTACTTAAAATTATTTTGAGAGTATTAAAGGGAACCACATGAAACTTGGAATATTAGTAGGATGTGATGAGTGGAAATGTGCTTATCATGACCTATAACTCTTATCGTGCATTTTGACAGAATTATCCCCCTTTTTTTAATTAAAAAAATGGTCACTTTTACTGTTACTTAAAACATATGAAAGGTATTTTGCTGTAATGTGTTTTGCAGTGGATTTGCTACAAAATACCATTCATTTATGCTTCCTTCATGCTTTATCTGCTTTAACTGACCAACAAAAATACTAAGCAGTTATCAGTTCGACAAATTTGCTTGTTTAAGATTTAAATGTTGTGTTATTATGACTTGTTTGAAATTGATTTATATATACAAATATGAAACACCTTATATTCTATCTTTTGTACATCAAAAAGGGAACTGAACAATGTACAGTACATGTTGAATTTCTAAACTGATTATAATCTATGAAATCGGATCGGAAGCCATAACCAATTTCAACCAATGATTGATTATGATTTCCAACAGATGTCACATCACTATCGTATAGTGGACCTCTACCAAGTTTGTTTAAATTATGGCTCTCATGGTTAAAAGTTGGTCCCACTGAGGGGTCACTTGATTTTAAATAGGCTTATGTAGGAAAGGAGATGTTCCTTCAAATTATGGTCATGGATCATGATTGGCTCTGCTTGAATCGTCACTTGGCTTATGTAGGGGAAAAAAACTGAACAATTTTCTTTTCTAAAAAAAAGCAATGTGTTTTTGAATTATCTATCCTAACTTTTATTCTAAAATGATTTCTATAGTTTGGTAATGTTATACTCTCCAAATCAAATATTAAGATGAAAGTTGCCACTGTTTGTTGAAAACTGTCTTCTTACACAGTAATGTATTCTGGTTAATTCTAGTCCTGTGTGTTCCATGGTATCATTACCAATCTTTTGTTTATAATTAAATAGACAATTTGTTACTTGTCATTTTTATGCCCCTGCTATTTGAAGAATGGTGGAAGGGATTGAAGTGTTATCCCTGTCTGTCTGGGCATGCATCTGTTCCTTCAAACCTTCTGGTTCTGGTTTCCGAGCAACTTCTGGAGCAACTCACAACTTTTTAAACAATTTGTAGTAAAAATTATAGTATCAAAGAATTAATGCCTATCTGGCAATACTACTTTTGTAATAATAACATTTTTGTGTAGCATGGAGCAAATACATCAGAAAGATATCGAGTAAGGATTCTAATACATCTGCTATTGTTCATATTTAAATTAAACTGAGAAACAACCAATCAGATGCCTCCTTTTTAAGACTGTCAGTCAATAAATGATCAATTACACTACCTATTTGTTGAGCAAACGATTTTGAGGCTTGAGTTTTTAGCTCACATGTCACAAAGTGACAAAGTGAGCTATTAGGATCACTCTCCGTCCGGCGTCGTGCGTCGTCAAACTTTTTGTTGTGACCACACTAGGGGCCACATTTTTGGCTCAATTTTAGCAAAACTGGGTCAGAACGTTAATATCAACAAAATGTCGGACGAGTTCGATATTGGGCCAATTGGGGTCAAAAACTAGGTCACCAGGGCCAAATAAGGGAAAACCTTGTGAACACTTTAGAAATCACTGTTTTGACTTTATCTTCATGAAACTTTGTCAGAATGTTTATTTTAATAATATGTAGGTCAAGTTTGATAATGGGTCATTTCTGTAGTAAAATTAGGTCACTAGGGCAAATTGCTGGAAAACCTTGTGAACACTCTAGAAGTCACTGTCTTGATTGGATGATCATGAAACCTTGTCAGAATGTTTGTCTTCATAATATCTTAGATGAGTTTGAACATGGGTCATTTTGGGTCAAAAACTAGGTCGCTAGGTCAAATCTTATGAAAAACCATGTTAACACTGTAGATTTCACAGTTATTATTGGATCTTACCAAACTTTGTCAAATCGTTTGTTTTAATGATATGTGGGTCAAGGATGAACATGGGTCAGCCGGGTTCAAAAACTGGGTCACAATGTCAAATCTTAGGTAAAAATCTTGTAAAAGCTCTTAATGTCATGGTTTTGATTAGATCTTGGCCAAACCTTGTCAGATTGTTTGTCTTAATGATATTAAGGACAAGTTCAAATATGGGTCACCTAGGGTAAAAAACCAGGTCACAAGGTCAAATCTTAGGAAAACCTTATTAACACTGTAGATGTCAAATTTTGATCGTATCTTCACCAAACCTAGTCAGACTGTTTGTCTTAATGATATGTAAGACAAATTCGAACATAGGTCGTCTGGGGTCAAAAACTAGGTCACCGGTTCAAAACAATGTTTTAATGAGTGAACAGTGATTGTCATGTGAGCGATATAGGGCCATCTTGGCCCTCTTGTTTAGTTTTGTACTTTTCAGAAAGTCTCAGTTTAGACTCCCATGCCAGTGATCATAATTGGACTAGGAACTGGTATAGCACCATTCAAACGATTCCTACAAAAAAGACACTTCATGAAGACTAAAGGTACTTTCCTTTGCATTTCAAACATGTATTATTTACTTTGCATCCTGTCTGTCATATGTACATCTGTCCATCCGTCTGTGCGTCAACAATTGCTTTAAACAACATCTCCTTCTTAAGCAGTTGGCAAATTTCAACGAAACTTTACAGGGATATTCCTTGCATGAAGCTCTTCCATAGTTGTTTAAAAAAATTAAATGTCATTGAAAACTCAGGTTGTCAGGGCAACCAGTAGGAAAAACTTCTTGTCTGAAACCATAGGGCGTAGAGCATAGATATTTGGTCATATTTGCATCGTCTAGTAGACCTCTATCAAGTTTGTTCAAATCATGTCCCTGTAGTCAAAATTGGCTCCGACCAAGGGGTAACATAGACTTATATAGGTAAATTTTTAAAAAAGTCATCTTGTCAAAACTACAATGCATAGAGCTTAGATATTTGGTGAGTTGCATTTTCTAGTAGACCTCTACCAAGTGTGTGCAAATTATCGTTCTGGAGGCAAAATTGTCCCTGCCCCAGGGTTTACTCTACATTATATAGGAAAATTTCTAAAAGATTATTGTCCGAAACTACAAGGCTTAGAGCTTAGATATTTTGTATGTACCATTGTCTAGTGGACCTCTACCAAGTTTGTTCAAATTATGACTCTGGGGTCAAAATGGGCCACGCCCCCTGGGTCACTTGATTTATATAGGCTTACATAGGAATATTTAAAGTCTTGTCCAAAACCACAAGGCCTAGAGCTTAGATATGTTTTATGTAGCACTGTCTGGTTGACTTCTACCAAGTGAGTTCAAATTATGTCCCAGGGTAAAACATTTGCCCCGCCTCAAGGTTTACTCTATCTTATTTAGGCTTATATGCATGTATAGGAAAATGTCCTTGTCAGATACTACATTGCCTAGACTTATGATATTTTGTGTGTAGCAAGATTGGTCAAGTTTTGGGGTCAAAATTGACTCTGCCCCGGGGTTGACTTTATTTTACTTGGGCTTATATTGGAAAATTGTAAAAAATCTTGTCAGAACCTACAATGCCTAGAGCTCAGATATTTGGGAGGTAGCTTTATCTGGTGGACCTCTGCCAAGTTTGTTCATATTATGGCTCTGGAGTATACATTGGCCACGCCCCAGGATCACTTGATTTTACATAGGCTCATATAGGGGAAAAAAGAAAAATGTTCATCTCAAGAACAAAAATAATTGTTAAAATTCCCAACCTACCCAATCTATTCTATTTTCAATGAGCATGTATCTAGAAACAAATTTATTATTTTTTCAGCCTTAGTTATTTATATACTTTATATTTTTATGCCCCGCCATGAAATGGCGGATATCATTATAGTGATTACCCTGTCCATTGGTGTGTGTGTGTGTGTGTGTTTGTTTGTGTGTTACGGCCTTTTCGTGTCCGGCTCATAACTTTGTCATGCATGATTGGATTTTGAAATAATTTGGCACAAATGTTCAGCATAACAACATGACCTGTCATGTGCAAAAACTGTGTCGCTTGCTGAAAGGTCAAGGTCACAGTTGACACTTAAAGCATTATATGTATATTTTTGTGTCCGGCTTTTAACTTTGTCATGCATGATTGGATTTTTAAATAAACTGGCACAAATGTTCATCCTATTAAGACGATGTGAAATGGCGGCGGCATCCATGTCCTCTGGACACATTTCTAGTTATACAAAATGTATTTACAAGCATGGAAAATGAGTGCAATGACAACATAATATGCCTGTTACAACAAAACAAGCCATTTGGCTGAATGAAGTCTTTGATGGTTCTATTTGTCTGTGGTTTTATCCATATATCGATTTGAATCAGGAACCAACATGCTACCTTCTGCCATATTTGTATATGTTAATATGATTGTATAGCAAGATTTTTATTTACTGAATAATTTACCTTTGTTCAGGTAAACCTGGTCGGAGATGCAGTCCTGTATTTTGGATTTTGGTCGTCAAAAAAAGTGGAAGATTTCATCTAAGAAGACAAGCTTCGCAAGTACCAATTGAATGTTACACTGACTCAACAGCATCTGTCCTTTTGGTACTCATACAGGATATTAAAAATCTTCTTGACCAAAAGCTCAATATATAAGCCTGTTGAGAATGTTAAGTTATTCTGGGGTCAAATTTCGTGCAGTCCCAGTTTTCTTTTAAGTGACATGCTTAGATATCTTAAGTGTGTGGTAGTATCTTGTGGTTCTCAACTCAGAATTATCAAATTATGCTTCTTTGTTGAAATTGGTTCTGCCCTTTAAATAGTTATTTGTTTACTAGTACTTAGTTATCAGTTCATAAGATTATTCTGGTGAGCAGTTTTTAGGGCCATCATGGCCCCTTATATAAATATGTTACAACTTTCTGTTTAAAACGCTTTTTCCAGAAGTGACTTACTAGTATCTATAGATAGCCCAGCACTGCTAGTGTTGATCTAATGAGCATAATTGTAGATACAAGATACATTGACATGATTGTTTACTTTAGAATGCCAAAACAAAACTAATTATAATTGCAGGTTCATAGTTGGATTTCCTCAAGCAATGGTAATATGTCATTGTGCACCCATTAATTGATCTCTCCCAGACCTTCTATCAGTAAACATCATCTCGCCACACAGGTAATTTGCCTTATTATACTCCCCCACTGAAATAATGGGGGCTATATATGAGTCACTTTGTCTGTTTGTCAGTCCGTCTGTCTGTCCCGAATCGTTTCCGCTCTGTAACTTTGTCATACATGGTAGGATTTCTGTTATAACTTTACACTGGGCCGGTTAACAGACTTGTTCCCAATATCCACCGGCCTGTCCCAATTCAAGCACAGACCTGTACTTATTTGATCAATATTGCCCATTTCCCAATTTACTTTTAAAATATCAATTAATATCATCCAAAACCGCCTAATAATCAATTTCCAAGAAAGATTTTACTCCCAATAAGGGCATTTTCACATGTACGATGTTAGATTGAATAATTCTGAGTATGAATTTAAATAGTTAGACTGGTTTGCCATATAATTACAACAAAACATGTGACGCTGGAAAAGAAACCAGTTGATTTTCCAAAAATCAGTCAAACCGAAAGTATGATGAATGCAACATCTCCTAAATCCCCTTCTGGAGAATTTTATGTTCTTGAAAAATATTTTTGAAAAAAAAAATCATGAAATTGACCTGAAGGAGAGCTCGTTTTGCAATCATGAAGTTCCGTCGCCGTACAATAACCTATTCATAATCAAATGTGGGTAGGATATGTGGCCTGTTGCTATTGAGAACCCTGGTCTGTATAATAACTTACCACTATAGTTAACCACTAATGGACAATGAGTCGTGAGCAACTCCCTTGGCTTTAGCTCTTAGGTCTATGCAGCATGTGGGTGTATTTGTCACCTTGTGACAGCTCTTCGTTTTTGTATGAAATCATTTAGTAAGTATATTGCTTATATCCGTTAACCAGGTCCTCAGATTTGATTGGAAGGTTCATCATCACATGTAGATGACCTTATTGACTTGATGAGACATTAACATCATGTACAAGTTTTCACAGTTCTTTTAATTACATCAATTATTAACCAGGTCACTTAATTTTACATAGGCTCATGATAATTTCTCTTAGAGTCTTTTTATCTGGTGAGCGATATAGTGCCATCATGGCTCTCTTGTTACTTAAATCTTAGCCTTATGTAGGTTTCCGATCAATAACTCGAGAAATATTTCATGGATTTGTTTCATATTTTACATAGAGATGTGTAATAATGAAACACAGGTGAAGTTTGATTTCTGTTGAAATTAAAATATTACAGGAGTTATGACCCCTTAAGGCTTACCACTGAGCTGGCATTTATGTCCTCCAGACACATTTCTAGTTTAGTTATAATTTCTGGCAACCCTGATTAAGTGTTCCTTCATTTAGCAAATATTAAGAAAAAGTTCTTGTAAAGTTAAGATCTTGTTTTTAATTAGGTTTTAAGATGGATATTTTCTTTGTAAGTTTTCTTCTACCATTTGTAAATTACAGGGACATCCACGCCAACATGGAAAATCTGTATATCATGTCAAAGTGTAAGATGTTGTACAATGAAGGTGAATGTGGTCTTCACATTAGGAAGTCACGTTTTACAGTGTGCGTTTGATGTACAAAAAATGTATATATGAATTGTTTCCTTCTATTATTTTCACAACCTTATCACTATACATATAATGACATATTGGTGACTACAAAACACATCATTTGTATGATGAATTTGTATTTTTAGTCACTTTTAAGAACTTGAATGTTGATGTGTACATATATTTTGTATATTAAATTTAAGTATTCATGTTTTATTAAGAAATTTTGTTTCACAAGAAATATCTTTTAAAAAAGAGAATTGGCGTGTATACAGTAGAAAATTAGTACTTAGAAAACTTAACACAGCAGATTATCTCATGTATTCAAATAACTAGAATAAGATAAAATGGTTTACTTTTTACAAATGTCTGTGTATACAATAACATTGCTCACCTAAAAATTGAACTATGTGTGACCTTCTCCAGCATACTAACAGTTAAGGCTATAGACAAAAAATATTTAGTTAAAATTGTACATACTATTTTTCATTAAATTAGATTATATATAATGTATTTATCTTATTTACTGTATATGAATTCCACATTGTGTGTGATTTCAAAGACGGGACGTATTATGTGAAACCCCATGGCTGGCGGGTTGCGGCAGCGTCCAGCACATTGTCCAGACTCTAATTCAAGTAGTGTACATCAGATCTTCACCAAACTTGGTCAGAAGTTGCATCTAGTTGATACTAGGTCAAGTTCGAATATGGGTCATGCTGGGTCAAAAACTAGGTCATGGGGTCACTAAGTGCATTTTAAACATTCAACATGTTGTCTGGACTCTAATTCAAATAGTTTTCATCCGATCTTCACCAAACTTGGTCCGTAGTTGCATCTAGATGATATCTAGGTCAAGTCGAATATGGGTTATGTCGGGTCAAAAACTAGGTCATATGGTCACTTAGTGCATTTTCAACATTCAACATGATATACTGACTCTTATTCAAATAGTGTACATTAGATCTTCAACACCGAACTTGGTCAGAAGTTGCATCTACATGATATCTAGGTCAACTTCCAATATGGATTATTTAGGGTAAAAAACTGGTTCACAGGGTCACTAAGTGCTTTTAAACATTCAGCATAATTACCAATCGATCTTCACCAAACTGTAAATATATTTCTGGGCACAAGATATTGGTCAAGTTCGATAACCAGCATAATTGCCCCAGGGACTTGTCAGTTATGCCCCTTGATACATTGAAAATTGACTATTATAAAAAATGAAGTGTGCTGGAATTAATTGTTTATATTTCTCAGATCACAAGGTGGTCTGGATTTCGATGAAAGATGTGAATGGTGCTACATATCATATTTATAAAATGTTGCTTATTTTAAAAAAGAGATATAATTTGCCACCCATGGTATCCCAAACGTTTAGACGGGCATATTTTGTGAAATTTTGCATTCTTGTTCATGGTTTAAACGTTTTGATATTTAATGTATGGTTGTATTGATGACTGTTTGGCTTTTATTATTGCATTATTTTCAGAGGCAGTAAAACAAATAATGATGCCCTAAAAATTTGTAACGAAATAGCCTTTTACCAAAGAGAAAAACTCCTACTTCAGCTGAAGATTTTGTATCTAACAATTTCATTGCATGGTTACCAATGTAGGTCAAAATCAATTTTTATACAGCTGCGCCGAAAAAAAATGGAAAATTTTACCATTACAATGAGTATGTTTTTCAGCTGAATACTGCATTTTCTGTTGGATTAGAATACTCATAATTAATAAATTATATTTCTATGATCAAGTCATGCATTTTGTATTTTATTTGTTGTATTTTATGAAAAAATAGTTTTGTTTGTATTATTTTGTGTGTTTTCATACTAGCATGTACATTTGTGTATGATATGAATATAATTGAAAGTTTAAACTATACATGTGTCTGTTATTCTTTTTTATATCCACTAAGAACTATTTTGGGTCCTATTTGTGTTGGTTGATGTTGATTCAATACCAGCTTTATACTGAAGAACAAGAAGTCGTCTGATAAAAGTGTAATCTTCATATAGTTGGAAGTAATTCGACATGTAATGATATTCTTCTAAAGAAATGCAATGATTATGCAAATAATACATTATAATTCATTACTACAAAATATTACAACTCCGTGGTCGAGTGTCGATGACTTCAAATCACAGTAACCTCATTGATAGAGGGTATACCCACTATAGTGGGTACGAGTCCAGCTACCGACCATAATTATGTCTTTATGTTAGAAAGTAGGAAGTTGCTTACGGTGGATGGGAGTCTAGTACTGGTTCATCCCAGGAACGGTGATTAGGTGAAATGTCGGCCTCATATGACTGAAATGGGCGTAAAAATCAAACGAACGAAATATTACTCAGTACAATATTCAATCAATTTTAATGTTAAATCTTGCATAAGTGAGTTCTGGGGAGAACACTGAAATTTAAGACTTTTCGAACGCAACACTCACACATATGGTTTTATGTATGTACCTGCGTTATTAGCTGAGAATATTCCTGCGGTTCACGTATAGGTAACTAGTGCTCAAGTTACAAATCATGTATAAATAGATAGTAATCAGGTCTGAGTAATGGTAGGTTTTGATCTTTCTACCCTTATGGTATTGTCGTCGGTAGATGAAGAGAAATGCAGGTATACGTCACGGAAAATTACAAACATTGTGAGTAATATTTCACCCAAAGACTAATTTCCAAAATCTCCTTCAGGCAGTCCGGGTTTTGATCGCAAGTAACAAGACGTATTTTCCGGAGCTCGCTTTATAATAATAATTTACTTGAACAATTGTCTCTGAGACTTACGAACAGAGATGGATATTCTTAGCCTACTCAGTTCTGCTTGATTTTAAGGATATTAATTATTGTAATTTATCTGGATATTTATACCGATGGAGTCAATCATTTTGGTTAACAATATCAATAAATAGACATTTAGCCTTAAACTAGTGAATGGCATTGTTCTTGATAATTATAATCTGACTGGATCCCGTTCCCCACAACAAAATCATGCTTTATGTGAAGAGCATGTTTAGACAAACGAACATATCGACAAGCAGTTATATCAGTCACACCCGACTGTTATTAACAGACATATATATGTGAAACATTAAAGAAGTTATAACATAATGCAGTTATATCTAAAAGCGGTTAAATGTTTTTGATTCAAGTTACTGTACAGGATTTTAATGAAATCATTGATTCATGACGGATGATCAGTTCCTCACGTGGAAAAGCTTTGCACAAGAAAATTGATATAAACGAAAATTATCGATTTTATCCTTATAAAATTATTCTATAACTTTTAGCCGCACTGAAAAAGAAACAAAATCTTTGAAAACAAAATAGCATATTTCAGGCATGCTTCTTATTCCTCTCACAATTCCCCACATCGAGTTGTTGAATGGGGTATAAACTGATTCACACATCACCTGCAAACCAGCACCATCTCCAACAGCAATATGAATGTTCAACAGCTTCATTGGCCATCTAGTTAAGTCTACAGACGAGTTAAATTGACGCCTTCGCAAGCAAGCGTTGCAACCACAGAACCTACCAGAGGCCCTGATACATGAATGGAGGAACATTCTACTGATATTTGTGAAGAACTATATATGTGATGTCTTTGAGACAGAGATGCTTGAAGCTTATTCCTGCTAAGGGAGGTAGCATTGGATATTAAATTCTTCATTACGCTTATTTTCTGTGATAAAATGACTGTTTTTGTGATTTCCTGTTAGAATGTTTGCCTATTTGTTAATTGAATGAAGTGAAAATTATAGACAACATGTATGAAGTGTTTATTATTTATCGATATTGTCAATTTCACCGATAACGATTCCCTAATTACCCGAATACTCCAGACAAGTGTTGCGTTAGTAATGTCTTTCGGTGTGTAATAACATGCTAAAATAAATTAACTTATAATATGATTACAAATAGAGCTTATAAATGTGTAAGCGCTATTCGGCGTTTGCTCTATTCTTCTACTCTTTGAATTTTCACGATGTCACATGATCACAACTTTATTGTATTTATACATAATTATGTTTGTAACGAGATACTATGTTATGCATAAGTTACTAAATAAAATCATGTTCTGTTCATATATTTTACCACTATGTGTTGGTGATAGTATTGATAAAAACAATAAAATTGTTGATAATGATGATAATGAAAGCGTATGTAGCTCTTCGAACAGCTCAAGTAGTTGTTCTGAATCCGTCCGTATTGATCCCTTAAATTGTTAAACCTTGGATGTATGCCCCTGTGTCCCCCTGTCCGTAGAGCTTGGGATTGGAAATGGAAGGTACAAATATTGCGTGGCCACCACAGGACTATATGAATATGTTTGCATTATTATAGGATTATACTGCTATGACTATAGAACATGGACTAAAACGGACTTTCCCGGAGTTGAGTAGGAGTACTTTATTACAACTTACGGGACATAGTGAAAGGACGACATGGACTAAAACGCACTTTCCCGGAGTTGAGTAGGAGTACTTTATTACAACTTACGGGACATAGTGAAAGGACGACATGGACTAACACGCACTTTCCCGGAGTTGAGTAGAAGTACTTTATTACAACTTACGGGACATAGTGAAAGGACGACATGGACTAAAACGGACTTTCCCGGAGTTGAGTAGGAGTACTTTATTACAACTTACGGGACATAGTGAAAGGACGACATGGACTAAAACGCACTTTCCCGGAGTTGAGTAGGAGTATTTTATTACAACTTACGGGACATAGTGAAAGGACGACATGGACTAACACGCACTTTCCCGGAGTTGAGTAGAAGTACTTTATTACAACTTACGGGACATAGTGAAAGGACGACATGGACTAAAACGGACTTTCCCGGAGTTGAGTAGGAGTACTTTATTACAACTTTACGGGACATAGTGAAAGGACGACATTGTGATTCTAAGATGGCAGAGCAGCTAATTAGCTAGAACTTAAACATGAAACAAAATACTAGTAGTAGGTGACCATGAACATTTTATGGGAATATAACATTGATGATATGTAAACTACTAAACTGTGAAGTTCATCATACGACAATATTTAGCGTGGAAGTCCAGTTTGAGCCTAGGTTGTCCAGCATGGACGGAAATGGTTCAGGTATAACATGTATATGATTTGATAGCAGTAACTCATATGTGTAATAGTTGAAGAATATAGAGGGATAAAACTCGCTTTTTATGTTAATTTTACGTTAAAGGTATTCCGTGCAGAGAACCCTAATGAAAGCCGAGTGGAAAATCGCATTATTCGCATAATATGTAAGATGTGCCGAATGAATAAACCTAGAAGTGTTGCGTTGTCAAGAATGGACATTTCTAGCACAATGATATCGAAAATCGGCCAAGGATGAAAATACAGACTCGACGATTTATTTCATGGCGGAAGCGAGGCCGTAGTAATGTAAAATTTCGACTTATGTGCCAAGCTTGATATTAACCAATAGTAGCCCTAGTATATCGGCTTTTCGGTTGGCTGATTTCGTGAATGAATTCGGAGGGACCATCTCTCAAACTGTGCAGGACGGAGCCAAGTCGAAAAATGTATCGCCGTCACCAAACAGTCTAATTAGTTGGACTAAACCAAGAGATACGGGTGAGATGAATGTTAAGATATTTTTACCATGGCCTTGACCATAAAACAGCTAGTATTCTCCAGAGAAATAAATTGTGTACCTGAACTTTGACGTTGTCAGGTATTTTTAGAACCTTACACGTCCACAAAATTCATTGGCGAGGGGGGCAGTGTTGATAGAAAGGTTAGAGATTAACACATTCCTTCTCTTGCAGAATTTTGCATTATTCATCTTGTGTACTTTAACAGTAGACTGATACTAAGTAACATTAAATGTACAAGTGTTACACACAGACATGCGCTCTGTTGGTTCAACACTCGTATCTCTCATACAATATTGTTTTCAATATCATATTAGTACTTCTCATATTATCGCATTCCGTTTTATTGGTGTATATAATTAACTGCCTACTGCACAAGTATTGAAACAAGATTAATGTTTTATCATGGACTTTTGTAATTTTTTGTTTTGTTTATCATGGTTGTTTTTGTTTCAACATACACTGATATAAATGTTACAATTAATGTCGTTCAATATTTCAGTTGTATAATAATAAACCTTTAATCAGCTCCATTATACCAGTCTGACATTGTGAAGACTTCATGTAGTTTGTATGTCAATATCACAATAAACTCTTGAATTATAATTGAATTGTAAAATTTATTTGTTAAATTATCAACATACACACAGTGTAATAAAAACAATTTAGCAGTAGAACAACAAGTAAACAAGAAGTGAAAAACGAATGACCCCTCGTGACCTTGACCTCAAAATCAATAGGGGTCTTGTACATGTGATGACCAATCTCCAAACCAAATCTGAACAGCTTAAGCCAAATCGTTCTCTAGTGATTGGTCAGACGAGGTTTGGTTATGGACTGAATGACCGACATGTGGAAAGGAATATACCCACTATTCTTAGAAAGGGGGCATAGTTAAAAGACGGAAAAACAAACACATTTAACATTGAACCATTATTAACATTGGATTGTGTATATGCACAACCACCTCACATATACCTCCAACACCCTCCTAATCCCCATCCCTTAACCCATCACCACCCCTTAACCTCATCACCACACACCAACTCTTAACCTCATCACCACACACCAACTCTTAACCTCATCACCACACACCAACCCTTAACCTCATCACCCCTTAACCACACACCAACCCTTAACCTCATCACCACACACCAACCCTTAACCGCATTACCCCTTAACCACACACCAACCCTTAACCTCATCACCCCTTAACCACACACCAACCCTTAACCTCATCACCACACACCAACCCTTAACCTCATCACCACACACCAACTCTTAACGTCATCACCACACACCAACTCTTAACCTCATCACCACACACCAACCCTTAACCTCATCACCACACACCACCCCTTAACCTCATCACCACAAACCACCCCTTAACCTCATCACCACACACCACCCCTTAACCTCATCACCACACACCAACCCTTAACCTCATCACCCCTTAACCTCATCACCACACACCACCCCTTAACCTCATTACCACACACCACCCCTTAACCTCATCACCCCTTAACCTCATCACCACACATCACCCCTTAACCTCATCACCACACACCACCCCTTAACCTCATCACCACACACCACCCCTTAACCTCATCACCACACACAAACCCTTAACCTCATCACCCCTTAACCTCGTCACCACACATCACCCCTTAACCTCATCACCACACACCTACCCTTAACCTCATCACCACACACCACCCCTTAACCTCATCACCACACACCACCCCTTAACCTCATCACCACAAACCACCCCTTAACCTCATCACCACAGACCACCCCTTAACCTCATCACCACACACCAACCCTTAACCTCATCACCCCTTAACCTCATCACCACACACCACCCCTTAACCTCATTACCACACACGACCGCTTAACCTCATCACCCCTTAACCTCATCACCACACATCACCCCTTAACCTCATCACCACACATCACCCCTTAACCTCATCACCACACACCACCCCTTAACATCATCACCACACACAAACCCTTAACCTCATCACCCCTTAACCTCATCACCACACACCACCCCTTAACCTCATCACCACACACCAACCCTTAACCTCGTCACCCCTTAACCTCATCACCACACATCACCCCTTAACCTCATCACCACACACCAACCCTTAACCTCATCACCACACACCACCCCTTAACCTCATCACCACACACCAACCCTTAACCTCATCACCACACACCAACCCTTAACCTCATCACCACACACCAACCCTTAACCTCATCACCACACACCAACCCTTAACCTCATCACCCCTTAACCACACTACAACCCTTAACCTCATCACCCCTTAACCAAACACCAACCCTTAACCTCATCACCCCTTAACCACACACCAACCCTTAACCTCATCACCCCTTAACCACACTACAACCCTTAACCCCATCACCACACACCAACCCTTAACCTCATCACCCCTTAACCACACACCAACCCTTAACCTCATCACCACACACCAACCCTTAACCTCATCACCACACACCAACCCTTAACCTCATCACCCCTTAACCACACTACAACCCTTAACCTCATCACCACACACCAACCATTAACCTCATCACCACACACCAACCCTTAACCTCATCACCCCTTAACCACACTACAACCCTTAACCTCATCACCACACACCAACCCTTAACCTCATCACCACACACCAACCCTTAACCTCATCACCCCTTAACCCCACTACAACCCTTAACCTCATCACCCCTTAACCACACTACAACCCTTAACCACATCACCAAACACCACCCCTTAACCTCATCACCACACACCAACCCTTACCCTCATCACCACACACCACCCCTTAACCTCATCACCACACATCACCCCTTAACCTCATCACCACACACCACCCCTTAACCTCATCACCACACACCAACCCTTAACCTCATCACCACACACCAACCCTTAACCTCATCACCCCTTACTTACCCTTAACCTCATCACCACACACCAACCCTTAACCTCATCACCACACATCACCCCTTAACCTCATCACCCCTTAACCACACACCAACCCTTAACCTCATCACCACACAACAACCCTTAACCTCATCACCACACACCAACCCTTAACCTCATCACCACACACCAACCCTTAACCTCATCATCCCTTAACCACACACCAACCCTTAACCTCATCACCACACACAACCCCTTAACCTCATCACCACACACCGACCCTTAACCTCATCACCCCTTAACCACACACCAACCCTTAACCTCATCACCCCTTAACCACACACCAACCCTTAACCTCATCACCCCTTAACCACACACTAACCCTTAACCTCATCACCCCTTAACCCCACTACAACCCTTAACCTCATCACCCCTTAACCACACTACAACCCTTAACCACATCACCAAACACCACCCCTTAACCTCATCACCACACACCAACCCTTACCCTCATCACCACACACCACCCCTTAACCTCATCACCACACATCACCCCTTAACCTCATCACCACACACCACCCCTTAACCTCATCACCACACACCAACCCTTAACCGCATCACCACACACCAACCCTTAACCTCATCACCCCTTACTTACCCTTAACCTCATCACCACACACCAACCCTTAACCTCATCACCACACATCACCCCTTAACCTCATCACCCCTTAACCACACACCAACCCTTAACCTCATCACCACACACCACCCCTTAACCTCATCACCACACACCAACTCTTAATCACATCACCACACACCAACCCTTAACCTCATCACCACACATCACCCCTTAACCTCATCACCACACACCAACCCTTAACCTCATCACCACACAACAACCCTCAACCTCATCTCCCCTTAACCACACACCAACCCTTAACCTCATCACCACACACCACCCCTTAACCTCATCACCACACACCACCCCTTAACCTCATCACCACACACCAACCCTTAACCTCATCACCACACAACAACCCTTAACCTCATCACCACACACCAACCCTTAACCTCATCACCACACACCAACCCTTAACCTCATCATCCCTTAACCACACACCAACCCTTAACCTCATCACCACACACCACCCCTTAACCTCATCACCACACACCAACCCTTAACCTCATCACCCCTTAACCACACACCAACCCTTAACCTCATCACCCCTTAACCACACACCAACCCTTAACCTCATCACCCCTTAACCACACACCAACCCTTAACCTCATCACCACACACCAACCCTAAACCTCATCACCACACACCAACCCTTAACCTCATCACCCCTTAACCACACTACAACCCTTAACCTCATCACCACACACAAACCCTTAACCTCATCACCCCTTAACCACACACCAACCCTTAACTTCATCACCACACACCAACCCTTAACCTCATCACCACACACCAACTCTTAACCACATCACCACACACCAACCCTTAACCTCATCACCACACACCAACTCTTAACCTCATCACCACACACCAACTCTTAACCTCATCACCACACACCAACCCTTAACCTCATCACCACACATCACCCCTTAACCTCATCACCACACACCAACCCTTAACCTCATCACCACACACCAACCCTTAACCTCATCACCACACACCAACCCTTAACAACATCACCCCTTAACCTCATCACCACACACTAACCCTTAACCTCATCACCACACACCAACCCTTAACCTCATCACCACACATCACCCCTTAACCTCATCACCCCTTAACCACACACCAACCCTTAACCTCATCACCACACACCAACCCTTAACCTCATCACCACACACCAACCCTTAACCTCATCACCACACACCAACTCTTAACCTCATCACCACACACCAACCCTTAACCTCATCACCACACATCACCCCTTAACCTCATCACCACACACCAACCCTTAACCTCATCACCACACACAAACCCTTAACCTCATCACCACACACCAACCCTTAACCTCATCACCACACATCACCCCTTAACCTCATCACAACACACCAACCCTTAACCTCATCACCACTTAACCACACACCAACCCTTAACCTCATCACCACACACCAACCCTTAACCTCATCACCACACACAAACCCTTAACCTCATCACCACACACCACCCCTTAACCTCATCACCACACACCAACCCTTAACCTCATCACCACACATCAACCCTTAACCTCATCACCACACACCAACCCTTAACCTCATCACCCCTTAACCACACACCAACCCTTAACCTCATCACCACACACCACCCCTTAACCTCATCACCACACACCAACCCTTACCCTCATCACCACACATCACCCCTTAACCTCATCACCACACACCACCCCTTAACCTCATCACCACACACCAACCCTTAACCTCATCACCACACACCAACCCTTAACCTCATCACCCCTTACTAACCCTTAACCTCATCACCACACACCAACCCTTAACCTCATCACCACACATCACCCCTTACCCTCATCACCCCTTAACCACACACCAACCCTTAACCTCATCACCCCTTAACCACACACCAACCCTTAACCTCATCACCACACACCAACCCTTAACCTCATCACCACACACCACCCCTTAACCTCATCACCACACACCAACCCTTAACCTCATCACCACACACCAACCCTTAACCTCATCATCCCTTAACCACACACCAACCCTTAACCTCATCACCACACACCACCCCTTAACTTCCTTACCACACACCAACCCTTAACCTCATCACCCCTTAACCACACACCAACCCTTAACCTCATCACCCCTTAACCACACACCAACCCTTAACCTCATCACCCCTTAACCACACACCAACCCTTAACCTCATCACCCCTTAACCACACACCAACCCTTAACCTCATCACCCCTTAACCACACACCAACCCTTAACCTCATCACCACACACCAACCCTTAACCTCATCACCACACACCAACCCTTAACCTCATCACCCCTTAACCACACTACAACACTTAACCTCATCACCACACACCACCCCTTAACCTCATCACCACACATCACCCCTTAACCTCATCACCACACACCACCCCTTAACCTCATCACCACACACCAACCCTTAACCGCATCACCACACACCAACCCTTAACCTCATCACCCCTTACTTACCCTTAACCTCATCACCACACACCAACCCTTAACCTCATCACCACACATCACCCCTTAACCTCATCACCCCTTAACCACACACCAACCCTTAACCTCATCACCACACACCACCCCTTAACCTCATCACCACACACCAACCCTTAATCACATCACCACACACCAACCCTTAACCTCATCACCACACATCACCCCTTAACCTCATCACCACACACCAACCCTTAACCTCATCACCACACAACAACCCTCAACCTCATCTCCCCTTAACCACACACCAACCCTTAACCTCATCACCACACACCACACCTTAACCTCATCACCACACACCACCCCTTAACCTCATCACCACACACCAACCCTTAACCTCATCACCACACAACAACCCTTAACCTCATCACCACACACCAACCCTTAACCTCATCACCACACACCAACCCTTAACCTCATCATCCCTTAACCACACACCAACCCTTAACCTCATCACCACACACCACCCCTTAACCTCATCACCACACACCAACCCTTAACCTCATCACCCCTTAACCACACACCAACCCTTAACCTCATCACCCCTTAACCACACACCAACCCTTAACCTCATCACCCCTTAACCACACACCAACCCTTAACCTCATCACCACACACCAACCCTAAACCTCATCACCACACACCAACCCTTAACCTCATCACCCCTTAACCACACTACAACCCTTAACCTCATCACCACACACAAACCCTTAACCTCATCACCCCTTAACCACACACCAACCCTTAACTTCATCACCACACACCAACCCTTAACCTCATCACCACACACCAACTCTTAACCACATCACCACACACCAACCCTTAACCTCATCACCACACACCAACTCTTAACCTCATCACCACACACCAACTCTTAACCTCATCACCACACACCAACCCTTAACCTCATCACCACACATCACCCCTTAACCTCATCACCACACACCAACCCTTAACCTCATCACCACACACCAACCCTTAACCTCATCACCACACACCAACCCTTAACAACATCACCCCTTAACCTCATCACCACACACTAACCCTTAACCTCATCACCACACACCAACCCATAACCTCATCACCACACATCACCCCTTAACCTCATCACCCCTTAACCACACACCAACCCTTAACCTCATCACCACACACCAACCCTTAACCTCATCACCACACACCAACCCTTAACCTCATCACCACACACCAACTCTTAACCTCATCACCACACACCAACCCTTAACCTCATCACCACACATCACCCCTTAACCTCATCACCACACACCAACCCTTAACCTCATCACCACACACAAACCCTTAACCTCATCATCCCTTAACCACACACCAACCCTTAACCTCATCACCACACACCACCCCTTAACTTCCTTACCACACACCAACCCTTAACCTCATCACCCCTTAACCACACACCAACCCTTAACCTCATCACCCCTTAACCACACACCAACCCTTAACCTCATCACCCCTTAACCACACACCAACCCTTAACCTCATCACCCCTTAACCACACACCAACCCTTAACCTCATCACCCCTTAACCACACACCAACCCTTAACCTCATCACCACACACCAACCCTTAACCTCATCACCACACACCAACCCTTAACCTCATCACCCCTTAACCACACTACAACACTTAACCTCATCACCACACACCAACCCTTAACCTCATCACCCCTTAACCACACACCAACCCTTAACTTCATCACCACACACCAACCCTTAACCTCATCACCACACACCAACTCTTAACCACATCACCACACACCAACCCTTAACCTCATCACCACACACCAACTCTTAACCTCATCACCACACACCAACTCTTAACCTCATCACCACACACCAACCCTTAACCTCATCACCACACACCAACCCTTAACCTCATCACCACACACCAACCCTTAACCTCATCACCACACACCAACCCTTAACCTCATCACCACACACCAACCCTTAACCTCATCACCCCTTAACCACACTACAACCCTTAACCTCATCACCCCTTAACCAAACACCAACCCTTAACCTCATCACCCCTTAACCACACACCAACCATTAACCTCATCACCCCTTAACCACACTACAACCCTTAACCCCATCACCACACACCAACCCTTAACCTCATCACCCCTTAACCACACACCAACCCTTAACCTCATCACCACACACCAACCCTTAACCTCATCACCAGACACCAACCCTTAACCTCATCACCCCTTAACCACACTACAACCCTTAACCTCATCACCACACACCAACCCTTAACCTCATCACCACACACCAACCCTTAACCTCATCACCCCTTAACCACACTACAACCCTTAACCTCATCACCACACACCAACCCTTAACCTCATCACCACACACCAACCCTTAACCTCATCACCCCTTAACCACACTACAACCCTTAACCTCATCACCCCTTAACCACACTACAACCCTTAACCTCATCACCACACACCAACTCTTAACCTCATCACCACACACCAACTCTAAACCTCATCACCACACATCACCCCTTAACCTCATCACCACACACCAACCCTTAACCTCATCACCACACAACAACCCTTAACCTCATCTCCCCTTAACCACACACCAACCCTTAACCTCATCACCACACACCACCCCTTAACCTCATCACCACACACCACCCCTTAACCTCATCACCACACACCAACCCTTAACCTCATTACCACACAACAACCCTTAACCTCATCACCACACACCAACCCTTAACCTCATCACCACACACCAACCCTTAACCTCATCATCCCTTAACCACACACCAACCCTTAACCTCATCACCACACACCACCCCTTAACCACATCACCACACACCAACCCTTAACCTCATCACCCCTTAACCACACACCAACCCTTAACCTCATCACCCCTTAACCACTCACCAACCCTTAACCTCATCACCCCTTAACCACACACCAACCCTTAACCTCATCACCACACACCAACCCTTAACCTCATCACCACACACCAACCCTTAACCTCATCACCCCTTAACCACACTACAACCCTTAACCTCATCACCACACACCAACCCTTAACCTCATCACCCCTTAACCACACACCAACCCTTAACTTCATCACCACACACCAACCCTTAACCTCATCACCACACACCAACTCTTAACCACATCACCACACACCAACCCTTAACCTCATCACCACACACCAACTCTTAACCTCATCACCACACACCAACTCTTAACCTCATCACCACACACCAACCCTTAACCTCATCACCACACATCACCCCTTAACCTCATCACCACACACCAACCCTTAACCTCACCACCACACACCAACCCTTAACCTCATCACCACACACCAACCCTTAACAACATCACCCCTTAACCTCATCACCACACACTAACCCTTAACCTCATCACCACACACCAACCCTTAACCTCATCACCACACATCACCCCTTAACCTCATCACCCCTTAACCACACACCAACCCTTAACCTCATCACCACACACCAACCCTTAACCTCATCACCACACACCAACCCTTAACCTCATCACCACACACCAACTCTTAACCTCATCACCACACACCAACCCTTAACATCATCACCACACATCACCCCTTAACCTCATCACCACACACCAACCCTTAACCTCATCACCACACACCAACCCTTAACCTCATCACCACACACCAACCCTTAACCTCATCACCACACATCACCCCTTAACCTCATCACCACACACCAACCCTTAACATCATCACCACTTAACCACACACCAACCCTTAACCTCATCACCAAACACCAACCCTTAACCTCATCACCACACACAAACCCTTAACCTCATCACCACACACCACCCCTTAACATCATCACCACACACCAACCCTTAACCTCATCACCACACATCAACCCTTAACCTCATCACTACACACCAACCCTTAACCTCATCACCCCTTAACCACACACCAACCCTTAACCTCATCACCACACACCACCCCTTAACCTCATCACCACACACCAACCCTTACCCTCATCACCACACACCACCCCTTAACCTCATCACCACACATCACCCCTTAACCTCATCACCACACACCACCCCTTAACCTCATCACCACACACCAACCCTTAACCTCATCACCACACACAAACCCTTAACCTCATCACCCCTTACTAACCCTTAACCTCATCACCACACACCAACCCTTAACCTCATCACCACACATCACCCCTTAACCTCATCACCCCTTAACCACACACCAACCCTTAACCTCATCACCCCTTAACCACACACCAACCCTTAACCTCATCACCACACACCACCCCTTAACCTCATCACCACACACCACCCCTTAACCTCATCACCACACACAAACCCTTAACCTCATCACCACACACCAACCCTTAACCTCATCACCACACACCAACCCTTAACCTCATCACCACACACCAACCCTTAACCTCATCATCCCATAACCACACACCAACCCTTAACCTCATCACCACACACCACCCATTAACCTCATCACCACACACCAACCCTTAACCTCATCACCCCTTAACCACACACCAACCCTTAACCTCATCACCCCTTAACCACACACCAACCCTTAACCTCATCACCCCTTAACCACACACCAACCCTTAACCTCATCACCACACACCAACCCTTAACCTCATCACCACACACCAACCCTTAACCTCATCACCCCTTAACCACACTACAACACTTAACCTCATCACCACACACCAACCCTTAACCTCATCACCCCTTAACCACACACCAACCCTTAACTTCATCACCACACACCAACCCTTAACCTCATCACCACACACCAACTCTTAACCACATCACCACACACCAACCCTTAACCTCATCACCACACACCAACTCTTAACCTCATCACCACACACCAACTCTTAACCTCATCACCACACACCAACCCTTAACCTCATCACCACACACCAACCCTTAACCTCATCACCACACACCAACCCTTAACCTCATCACCACACACCAACCCTTAACCTCATCACCACACACCAACCCTTAACCTCATCACCCCTTAACCACACTACAACCCTTAACCTCATCACCCCTTAACCAAACACCAACCCTTAACCTCATCACCCCTTAACCACACACCAACCATTAACCTCATCACCCCTTATCCACACTACAACCCTTAACCCCATCACCACACATCAACCCTTAACCTCATCACCCCTTAACCACACACCAACCCTTAACCTCATCACCACACACCAACCCTTAACCTCATCACCAGACACCAACCCTTAACCTCATCACCCCTTAACCACACTACAACCCTTAACCTCATCACCACACACCAACCCTTAACCTCATCACCACACACCAACCCTTAACCTCATCACCCCTTAACCACACTACAACCCTTAACTTCATCACCACACACCAACCCTTAACCTCATCACCACACACCAACCCTTAACCTCATCACCCCTTAACCACACTACAACCCTTAACCTCATCACCCCTTAACCACACTACAACCCTTAACCACATCACCAAACACCAACCCTTAACCTCATCACCGCACACCAACTCTTAACCTCATCACCACACACCAACCCTTAACCTTATCACCACACACCAACCCTTAACCTCATCACCACACACCAACCCTTAACCTCATCACCACACACCAACCCTTAACCTCATCACCACATACGAACTCTTAACCTCATCACCACACACCAACCCTTAACCTCATCACCACACACCAACCCTTAACCTCATCACCACACACCAACCCTTAACCTCATCACCACACACCAACCCATAACCTCATCACCACACACCAACCCTTAACCTCATCACCCCTTAACCACACACCAACCCTTAACCTCATCACCACACACCACCCCTTAACCTCATCACCACACACCAACCCTTACCCTCATCACCACAAACCACCCCTTAACCTCATCACCACACATCACCCCTTAACCTCATCACCACACACCACCCCTTAACCTCATCACCACACACCAACCCTTAACCTCATCACCACACACCAACCCTTAACCTCATCACCACTTACTAACCCTTAACGTCATCACCACACACCAACCCTTAACCTCATCACCACACACCAACCCTTAACCTCATCACCACACACCAACCCTTAACCTCATCACCCCTTAACCACACTACAACCCTTAACCTCATCACCACACACCAACCCTTAACCTCATCACCCCTTAACCACGCACCAACCCTTAACTTCATCACCACACACCAACCCTTAACCTCATCACCACACACCAACTCTTAACCACATCACCACACACCAACCCTTAACCTCATCACCACACACCAACTCTTAACCTCATCACCACACACCAACTCTTAACCTCATCACCAAACACCAACCCTTAACCTCATCACCACACACAAACCCTTAACCTCATCACCACACACCACCCCTTAACATCATCACCACACACCAACCCTTAACCTCATCACCACACATCAACCCTTAACCTCATCACTACACACCAACCCTTAACCTCATCACCCCTTAACCACACACCAACCCTTAACCTCATCACCACACACCACCCCTTAACCTCATCACCACACACCAACCCTTACCCTCATCACCACACACCACCCCTTAACCTCATCACCACACATCACCCCTTGACCTCATCACCACACACCACCCCTTAACCTCATCACCACACACCAACCCTTAACCTCATCACCACACACCAACCCTTAACCTCATCACCCCTTACTAACCCTTAACCTCATCACCACACACCAACCCTTAACCTCATCACCACACATCACCCCTTAACCTCATCACCCCTTAACCACACACCAACCCTTAACCTCATCACCCCTTAACCACACACCAACCCTTAACCTCATCACCACACACCACCCCTTAACCTCATCACCACACACCACCCCTTAACCTCATCACCACACACCAACCCTTAACCTCATCACCACACACCAACCCTTAACCTCATCACCACACACCAACCCTTAACCTCATCACCACACACCAACCCTTAACCTCATCATCCCATAACCACACACCAACCCTTAACCTCATCACCACACACCACCCCTTAACCTCATCACCACACACCAACCCTTAACCTCATCACCCCTTAACCACACACCAACCCTTAACCTCATCACCCCTTAACCACACACCAACCCTTAACCTCATCACCCCTTAACCACACACCAACCCTTAACCTCATCACCACACACCAACCCTTAACCTCATCACCACACACCAACCCTTAACCTCATCACCCCTTAACCACACTACAACACTTAACCTCATCACCACACACCAACCCTTAACCTCATCACCCCTTAACCACACACCAACCCTTAACTTCATCACCACACACCAACCCTTAACCTCATCACCACACACCAACTCTTAACCACATCACCACACACCAACCCTTAACCTCATCACCACACACCAACTCTTAACCTCATCACCACACACCAACTCTGAACCTCATCACCACACACCAACCCTTAACCTCATCACCACACACCAACCCTTAACCTCATCACCACACACCAACCCTTAACCTCATCACCACACACCAACCCTTAACCTCATCACCACACACCAACCCTTAACCTCATCACCCCTTAACCACACTACAACCCTTAACCTCATCACCCCTTAACCAAACACCAACCCTTAACCTCATCACCCCTTAACCACACACCAACCATTAACCTCATCACCCCTTAACCACACTACAACCCTTAACCCCATCACCACACATCAACCCTTAACCTCATCACCCCTTAACCACACACCAACCCTTAACCTCATCACCACACACCAACCCTTAACCTCATCACCAGACACCAACCCTTAACCTCATCACCCCTTAACCACACTACAACCCTTAACCTCATCACCACACACCAACCCTTAACCTCATCACCACACACCAACCCTTAACCTCATCACCCCTTAACCACACTACAACCCTTAACTTCATCACCACACACCAACCCTTAACCTCATCACCACACACCAACCCTTAACCTCATCACCCCTTAACCACACTACAACCCTTAACCTCATCACCCCTTAACCACACTACAACCCTTAACCACATCACCAAACACCAACCCTTAACCTCATCACCGCACACCAACTCTTAACCTCATCACCACACACCAACCCTTAACCTTATCACCACACACCAACCCTTAACCTCATCACCACACACCAACCCTTAACCTCATCACCACACACCAACCCTTAACCTCATCACCACACACGAACTCTTAACCTCATCACCACACACCAACCCTTAACCTCATCACCACACACCAACCCTTAACCTCATCACCACACACCAACCCTTAACCTCATCACCACACACCAACCCATAACCTCATCACCACACACCAACCCTTAACCTCATCACCCCTTAACCACACACCAACCCTTAACCTCATCACCACACACCACCCCTTAACCTCATCACCACACACCAACCCTTACCCTCATCACCACAAACCACCCCTTAACCTCATCACCACACATCACCCCTTAACCTCATCACCACACACCACCCCTTAACCTCATCACCACACACCAACCCTTAACCTCATCACCACACACCAACCCTTAACCTCATCACCACTTACTAACCCTTAACCTCATCACCACACACCAACCCTTAACCTCATCACCACACACCAACCCTTAACCTCATCACCAGACACCAACTCTTAACCTCATCACCACACACCAACCCTTAACATCATCACCACACATCACCCCTTAACCTCATCACCACACACCAACCCTTAACCTCATCACCACACACCAACCCTTAACCTCATCACCACACACCAACCCTTAACCTCATCACCACACATCACCCCTTAACCTCATCACCACACACCAACCCTTAACATCATCACCACTTAACCACACACCAACCCTTAACCTCATCACCAAACACCAACCCTTAACCTCATCACCACACACAAACCCTTAACCTCATCACCACACACCACCCCTTAACATCATCACCACACACCAACCCTTAACCTCATCACCACACATCAACCCTTAACCTCATCACTACACACCAACCCTTAACCTCATCACCCCTTAACCACACACCAACCCTTAACCTCATCACCACACACCACCCCTTAACCTCATCACCACACACCAACCCTTACCCTCATCACCACACACCACCCCTTAACCTCATCACCACACATCACCCCTTGACCTCATCACCACACACCACCCCTTAACCTCATCACCACACACCAACCCTTAACCTCATCACCACACACCAACCCTTAACCTCATCACCCCTTACTAACCCTTAACCTCATCACCACACACCAACCCTTAACCTCATCACCACACATCACCCCTTAACCTCATCACCCCTTAACCACACACCAACCCTTAACCTCATCACCCCTTAACCACACACCAACCCTTAACCTCATCACCACACACCACCCCTTAACCTCATCACCACACACCACCCCTTAACCTCATCACCACACACCAACCCTTAACCTCATCACCACACACCAACCCTTAACCTCATCACCACACACCAACCCTTAACCTCATCACCACACACCAACCCTTAACCTCATCATCCCATAACCACACACCAACCCTTAACCTCATCACCACACACCACCCCTTAACCTCATCACCACACACCAACCCTTAACCTCATCACCCCTTAACCACACACCAACCCTTAACCTCATCACCCCTTAACCACACACCAACCCTTAACCTCATCACCCCTTAACCACACACCAACCCTTAACCTCATCACCACACACCAACCCTTAACCTCATCACCACACACCAACCCTTAACCTCATCACCCCTTAACCACACTACAACACTTAACCTCATCACCACACACCAACCCTTAACCTCATCACCCCTTAACCACACACCAACCCTTAACTTCATCACCACACACCAACCCTTAACCTCATCACCACACACCAACTCTTAACCACATCACCACACACCAACCCTTAACCTCATCACCACACACCAACTCTTAACCTCATCACCACACACCAACTCTGAACCTCATCACCACACACCAACCCTTAACCTCATCACCACACACCAACCCTTAACCTCATCACCACACACCAACCCTTAACCTCATCACCACACACCAACCCTTAACCTCATCACCACACACCAACCCTTAACCTCATCACCCCTTAACCACACTACAACCCTTAACCTCATCACCCCTTAACCAAACACCAACCCTTAACCTCATCACCCCTTAACCACACACCAACCATTAACCTCATCACCCCTTAACCACACTACAACCCTTAACCCCATCACCACACATCAACCCTTAACCTCATCACCCCTTAACCACACACCAACCCTTAACCTCATCACCACACACCAACCCTTAACCTCATCACCAGACACCAACCCTTAACCTCATCACCCCTTAACCACACTACAACCCTTAACCTCATCACCACACACCAACCCTTAACCTCATCACCACACACCAACCCTTAACCTCATCACCCCTTAACCACACTACAACCCTTAACTTCATCACCACACACCAACCCTTAACCTCATCACCACACACCAACCCTTAACCTCATCACCCCTTAACCACACTACAACCCTTAACCTCATCACCCCTTAACCACACTACAACCCTTAACCACATCACCAAACACCAACCCTTAACCTCATCACCGCACACCAACTCTTAACCTCATCACCACACACCAACCCTTAACCTTATCACCACACACCAACCCTTAACCTCATCACCACACACCAACCCTTAACCTCATCACCACACACCAACCCTTAACCTCATCACCACACACGAACTCTTAACCTCATCACCACACACCAACCCTTAACCTCATCACCACACACCAACCCTTAACCTCATCACCACACACCAACCCTTAACCTCATCACCACACACCAACCCATAACCTCATCACCACACACCAACCCTTAACCTCATCACCCCTTAACCACACACCAACCCTTAACCTCATCACCACACACCACCCCTTAACCTCATCACCACACACCAACCCTTACCCTCATCACCACAAACCACCCCTTAACCTCATCACCACACATCACCCCTTAACCTCATCACCACACACCACCCCTTAACCTCATCACCACACACCAACCCTTAACCTCATCACCACACACCAACCCTTAACCTCATCACCACTTACTAACCCTTAACCTCATCACCACACACCAACCCTTAACCTCATCACCACACATCACCCCTTAACCTCATCACCCCTTAACCACACACCAACCCTTAACCTCATCACCACATACCACCCCTTAACCTCATCACCACACACCAACCCTTAACCTCATCACCACACATCACCCCTTAACCTCATCACCACACACCAACCCTTAACCTCATCACCACACACCAACCCTTAACCTCATCACCACACACCAACCCTTAACCTCATCACCCTTTAACCACACACCAACCCTTAACCTCATCACCACACACCACCCCTTAACCTCATCACCACACACCACCCCTTAACCTCATCACCACACACCAACCCTTAACCTCATCACCACACACCAACCCTTAACCTCATCACCACACACCAACCCTTAACCTCACCACCACACGTCACCCCTTAACCTCATCACCACACACCAACCCTTAACCTCATCACCCCTTAACCACACACCAACCCTTAACCTCATCACCACACACCAACCCTTAACCTCATCACCACACACCAACCCTTAACCTCATCACCACACACAAACCCTTAACCTCATCACCACACACCACCCCTTAACCTCATCACCACACACCAACCCTTAACCTCATCACCACACACCAACCCTTAACCTCATCACCACACACCAACCCTTAACCTCATCACCCCTTAACCACACACCAACCCTTAACCTCATCACCACACACCACCCCTTAACCTCATCATTACACACCAACCCTTAACCTCATCACCACACACCAACCCTTAACCTCATCACCACTTACTAACCCTTAACCTCATCACCACACACCAACCCTTAACCTCATCACCACACACCAACCCTTAACCTCAATTTCCCCTTACTAACCCTTAACCTCATCACCACACACCAACCCTTAACCTCATCACCACACATCACCCCTTAACCTCATCACCCCTTAACCACACACCAACCCTTAACCTCATCACCACACACCACCCCTTAACCTCATCACCACACACCAACCCTTAACCTCATCACCACACACCAACCCTTAACCTCATCACCCCTTAACCACACACCAACCCTTAACCTCATCACCACACACCACCCCTTAACCTCATCACCACACACCAACCCTTAACCTCATCACCCCTTAACCACACACCAACCCTTAACCTCATCACCCCTTAACCACACACCAACCCTTAACCTCATCACCCCTTAACCACACACCAACCCTTAACCTCATCACCACACACCAACCCTTAACCTCATCACCACACACCAACCCTTAACCTCATCACCCCTTAACCACACTACAACCCTTAACCTCATCACCACACACCAACCCTTAACCTCATCACCCCTTAACCACACACCAACCCTTAACTTCATCACCACACACCAACCCTTAACCTCATCACCACACACCAACTCTTAACCACATCACCACACACCAACCCTTAACCTCATCACCACACAATAACTCTTAACCTCATCACCACACACCAACTCTTAACCTCATCACCACACACCAACCCTTAACCTCATCACCACACATCAACCCTTAACCTCATCACCACACACCAACCCTTAACCTCATCACCACACACCAACCCTTAACCTCATCACCACACACCAACCCTTAACCTCATCACCCCTTAACCACACTACAACCCTTAACCTCATCACCCCTTAACCAAACACCAACCCTTAACCTCATCACCCCTTAGCCACACACCAACCCTTAACCTCATCACCCCTTAACCACACTACAACCCTTAACCCCATCACCACACACCAACCCTTAACCTCATCACCCCTTAACCACACACCAACCCTTAACCTCATCACCACACACCAACCCTTAACCTCATCACCACACACCAACCCTTAACCTCATCACCCCTTAACCACACTACAACCCTTAACCTCATCACCACACACCAACCCTTAACCTCATCACCCCTTAACCACACACCAACCCTTAACCTCATCACCCCTTAACCACACTACAACCCTTAACCCCATCACCACACACCAACCCTTAACCTCATCACCCCTTAACCACACTACAACCCTTAACCCCATCACCAAACACCAACCCTTAACCTCATCACCCCTTAACCACACACCAACCCTTAACCTCATCACCACACACCAACCCTTAACCTCATCACCCCTTAACCACACTACAACCCTTAACCTCATCACCACACACCAACCCTTAACCTCATCACCACACACCAACCCTTAACCTCATCACCCCTTAACCACACTACAACCCTTAACCTCATCACCCCTTAACCACACTACAACCCTTAACCACATCACCAAACACCAACCCTTAACCTCATCACCACACACCAACTCTTAACCTCATCACCACACACCACCCCTTAACCTCATCACCACACACCAACCCTTAATCACATCACCACACACCAACCCTTAACCTCATCACCACACATCACCCCTTAACCTCATCACCACACACCAACCCTTAACCTCATCACCACACACCAACCCTTAACCTCATCACCCCTTAACCACACACCAACCCTTAACCTCATCACCACACACCACCCCTTAACCTCATCACCACACACCACCCCTTAACCTCATCACCACACACCAACCCTTAACCTCATCACCACACACCACCCCTTAACCTCATCACCACACACCAACCCTTAACCTCATCAACACACACCACCCCTTAACCTCATCACCACACATCACCCCTTAACCTCATCACCACACACCATCCCTTAACCTCATCACCACACACCAACCCTTAACCTCATCACCACACACCAACCCTTAACCTCATCACCCCTTAACCACACTACAACCCTTAACCTCATCACCCCTTAACCAAACACCAACCCTTAACCTCATCACCCCTTAACCACACACCAACCATTAACCTCATCACCCCTTAACCACACTACAACCCTTAACCCCATCACCACACATCAACCCTTAACCTCATCACCCCTTAACCACACACCAACCCTTAACCTCATCACCACACACCAACCCTTAACCTCATCACCAGACACCAACCCTTAACCTCATCACCCCTTAACCACACTACAACCCTTAACCTCATCACCACACACCAACCCTTAACCTCATCACCACACACCAACCCTTAACCTCATCACCCCTTAACCACACTACAACCCTTAACTTCATCACCACACACCAACCCTTAACCTCATCACCACACACCAACCCTTAACCTCATCACCCCTTAACCACACTACAACCCTTAACCTCATCACCCCTTAACCACACTACAACCCTTAACCACATCACCAAACACCAACCCTTAACCTCATCACCGCACACCAACTCTTAACCTCATCACCACACACCAACCCTTAACCTTATCACCACACACCAACCCTTAACCTCATCACCACACACCAACCCTTAACCTCATCACCACACACCAACCCTTAACCTCATCACCACACACGAACTCTTAACCTCATCACCACACACCAACCCTTAACCTCATCACCACACACCAACCCTTAACCTCATCACCACACACCAACCCTTAACCTCATCACCACACACCAACCCATAACCTCATCACCACACACCAACCCTTAACCTCATCACCCCTTAACCACACACCAACCCTTAACCTCATCACCACACACCACCCCTTAACCTCATCACCACACACCAACCCTTACCCTCATCACCACAAACCACCCCTTAACCTCATCACCACACATCACCCCTTAACCTCATCACCACACACCACCCCTTAACCTCATCACCACACACCAACCCTTAACCTCATCACCACACACCAACCCTTAACCTCATCACCACTTACTAACCCTTAACCTCATCACCACACACCAACCCTTAACCTCATCACCACACATCACCCCTTAACCTCATCACCCCTTAACCACACACCAACCCTTAACCTCATCACCACATACCACCCCTTAACCTCATCACCACACACCAACCCTTAACCTCATCACCACACATCACCCCTTAACCTCATCACCACACACCAACCCTTAACCTCATCACCACACACCAACCCTTAACCTCATCACCACACACCAACCCTTAACCTCATCACCCTTTAACCACACACCAACCCTTAACCTCATCACCACACACCACCCCTTAACCTCATCACCACACACCACCCCTTAACCTCATCACCACACACCAACCCTTAACCTCATCACCACACACCAACCCTTAACCTCATCACCACACACCAACCCTTAACCTCACCACCACACGTCACCCCTTAACCTCATCACCACACACCAACCCTTAACCTCATCACCCCTTAACCACACACCAACCCTTAACCTCATCACCACACACCAACCCTTAACCTCATCACCACACACCAACCCTTAACCTCATCACCACACACAAACCCTTAACCTCATCACCACACACCACCCCTTAACCTCATCACCACACACCAACCCTTAACCTCATCACCACACACCAACCCTTAACCTCATCACCACACACCAACCCTTAACCTCATCACCCCTTAACCACACACCAACCCTTAACCTCATCACCACACACCACCCCTTAACCTCATCACCACACACCAACCCTTAACCTCATCACCACACACCAACCCTTAACCTCATCACCACTTACTAACCCTTAACCTCCTCACCACACACCAACCCTTAACCTCATCACCACACACCAACCCTTAACCTCAATTTCCCCTTACTAACCCTTAACCTCATCACCACACACCAACCCTTAACCTCATCACCACACATCACCCCTTAACCTCATCACCCCTTAACCACACACCAACCCTTAACCTCATCACCACACACCACCCCTTAACCTCATCACCACACACCAACCCTTAACCTCATCACCACACACCAACCCTTAACCTCATCACCCCTTAACCACACACCAACCCTTAACCTCATCACCACACACCACCCCTTAACCTCATCACCACACACCAACCCTTAACCTCATCACCCCTTAACCACACACCAACCCTTAACCTCATCACCCCTTAACCACACACCAACCCTTAACCTCATCACCCCTTAACCACACACCAACCCTTAACCTCATCACCACACACCAACCCTTAACCTCATCACCACACACCAACCCTTAACCTCATCACCCCTTAACCACACTACAACCCTTAACCTCATCACCACACACCAACCCTTAACCTCATCACCCCTTAACCACACACCAACCCTTAACTTCATCACCACACACCAACCCTTAACCTCATCACCACACACCAACTCTTAACCACATCACCACACACCAACCCTTAACCTCATCACCACACAATAACTCTTAACCTCATCACCACACACCAACTCTTAACCTCATCACCACACACCAACCCTTAACCTCATCACCACACACCAACCCTTAACCTCATCACCACACACCAACCCTTAACCTCATCACCACACACCAACCCTTAACCTCATCACCACACACCAACCCTTAACCTCATCACCCCTTAACCACACTACAACCCTTAACCTCATCACCCCTTAACCAAACACCAACCCTTAACCTCATCACCCCTTAGCCACACACCAACCCTTAACCTCATCACCCCTTAACCACACTACAACCCTTAACCCCATCACCACACACCAACCCTTAACCTCATCACCCCTTAACCACACACCAACCCTTAACCTCATCACCACACACCAACCCTTAACCTCATCACCACACACCAACCCTTAACCTCATCACCCCTTAACCACACTACAACCCTTAACCTCATCACCACACACCAACCCTTAACCTCATCACCCCTTAACCACACACCAACCCTTAACCTCATCACCCCTTAACCACACTACAACCCTTAACCCCATCACCACACACCAACCCTTAACCTCATCACCCCTTAACCACACTACAACCCTTAACCCCATCACCAAACACCAACCCTTAACCTCATCACCCCTTAACCACACACCAACCCTTAACCTCATCACCACACACCAACCCTTAACCTCATCACCCCTTAACCACACTACAACCCTTAACCTCATCACCACACACCAACCCTTAACCTCATCACCACACACCAACCCTTAACCTCATCACCCCTTAACCACACTACAACCCTTAACCTCATCACCCCTTAACCACACTACAACCCTTAACCACATCACCAAACACCAACCCTTAACCTCATCACCACACACCAACTCTTAACCTCATCACCACACACCACCCCTTAACCTCATCACCACACACCAACCCTTAATCACATCACCACACACCAACCCTTAACCTCATCACCACACATCACCCCTTAACCTCATCACCACACACCAACCCTTAACCTCATCACCACACACCAACCCTTAACCTCATCACCCCTTAACCACACACCAACCCTTAACCTCATCACCACACACCACCCCTTAACCTCATCACCACACACCACCCCTTAACCTCATCACCACACACCAACCCTTAACCTCATCACCACACACCACCCCTTAACCTCATCACCACACACCAACCCTTAACCTCATCAACACACACCACCCCTTAACCTCATCACCACACATCACCCCTTAACCTCATCACCACACACCATCCCTTAACCTCATCACCACACACCACCCCTAAACCTCATCACCACACACCAACCCTTAATCACATCACCACACACCAACCCTTAACCTCATCACCACACATCACCCCTTAACCTCATCACCACACACCAACCCTTAACCTCATCACCACACACCAACCCTTAACCTCATCACCCCTTAACCACACACCAACCCTTAACCTCATCACCACACACCACCCCTTAACCTCATCACCACACACCAACCCTTAACCTCATCACCACACACCAACCCTTAACCTCATCACCACACACCAACCCTTAATCTCATCACCACACACAAACCCTTAACCTCATCACCACACATCACCCCTTAACCTCATCACCACACACCAACCCTTAACCTCATCACCACACACCAACCCTTAACCTCATCACCACACACCAACCCTTACCCTCATCACCCCTTAACCACACACCAACCCTTAACCTCATCAACACACACCACCCCTTAACCTCATCACCACACACCACCCCTTAACCTCATCACCACACACCAACCCTTAACCTCATCACCACACACCAACCCTTAACCTCATCACCACACACCAACCCTTAACCTCATCACCACACACCAACACTTAACCTCATCACCACACACCAACCCTTAACCTCATCACCACACACCAACCCTTAACCTCATAACCCCTTAACCACACACCAACCCTTAACCTCATCACCCCTTAACCACACACCAACCCTTAACCTCATCACCCCTTAACCACACTACAACCCTTAACCCCATCACCACACACCAACCCTTAACCTCATCACCCCTTAACCACACTACAACCCTTAACCCCATCACCACACACCAACCCTTAACCTCATCACCCCTTAACCACACACCAACCCTTAATCTCATCACCACACACCAACCCTTAACCTCATCACCCCTTAACCACACTACAACCCTTAACCCCATCACCAAACACCAACCCTTAACCTCATCACCCCTTAACCACACACCAACCCTTAACCTCATCACCACACACCAACCCTTAACCTCATCACCCCTTAACCACACTACAACCCTTAACCTCATCACCCCTTAACCACACACCAACCCTTAACCTCATCACCCCTTAACCACACTACAACCCTTAACCCCATCACCACACACCAACCCTTAACCTCATCACCCCTTAACCACACTACAACCCTTAACCCCATCACCACACACCAACCCTTAACCTCATCACCCCTTAACCACACACCAACCCTTAATCTCATCACCACACACCAACCCTTAACCTCATCACCCCTTAACCACACTACAACCCTTAACCTCATCACCACACACCAACCCTTAACCTCATCACCACACACCAACCCTTAACCTCATCACCCCTTAACCACACTACAACCCTTAACCTCATCACCCCTTAACCACACTACAACCCTTAACCACATCACCAAACACCAACCCTTAACTTCATCACCACACACCAACTCTTAACCTCATCACGACACACCAACCCTTAACCTCATCACCACACACCAACCCTTAACCTCATCACCACACACCAACCCTTAACCTCATCACCACACACCAACCCTTAACCTCATCACCACACACCAACCCTTAACCTCATCACCACACACCAACCCTTAACCTCATCACCCCATAACCACACTACAACCCTTAACCTCATCACCACACACCAACCCTTAACCTCATCACCCCTTAACCACACACCAACCCTTAACTTCATCACCACACACCAACCCTTAACCTCATCACCACACACCAACTCTTAACCACATCACCACACACCAACCCTTAACCTCATCACCACACACCAACTCTTAACCTCATCACCACACACCAACTCTTAACCTCATCACCCCTTAACCACACACCAACCCTTAACTTCATCACCACACACCAACCCTTAACCTCATCACCACACACCAACTCTTAACCACATCACCACACACCAACCCTTAACCTCATCACCACACACCAACTCTTAACCTCATCACCCCTTAACCACACTACAACCCTTAACCACATCACCAAACACCAACCCTTAACCTCATCACCACACACCAACCCTTAACCTCATCACCACACACCAACCCTTAACCTCATCACCCCTGAACCACACTACAACCCTTAACCACATCACCCCTTAACCACACTAGAACCCTTAACCACATCACAAAACACCAACCCTTAACCTCATCACGACACACCAACTCTTAACCTCATCACCACACACCACCCCTTAACCTCATCACCACACACCAACCCTTAACCTCATCACCACACACCAACCCTTAACCTCATCACCACTTACTAACCCTTAACCTCATCACCACACACCAACCCTTAACCTCATCACCACACATCACCCCTTAACCTCATCACCCCTTAACCACACACCAACCCTTAACCTCATCACCCCTTAACCACACACCAACCCTTAACCTCATCACCACACACCACCCCTTAACCTCATCACCACACACCAACCCTTACCCTCATCACCACAAACCACCCCTTAACCTCATCACCACACATCACCCCTTAACCTCATCACCACACACCACCCCTTAACCTCATCACCACACACCAACCCTTAACCTCATCACCACACACCAACCCTTAACCTCATCACCACTTACTAACCCTTAACCTCATCACCACACACCAACCCTTAACCTCATCACCACACATCACCCCTTAACCTCATCACCCCTTAACCACACACCAACCCTTAACCTCATCACCACATACCACCCCTTAACCTCATCACCACACACCAACCCTTAACCTCATCACCACACATCACCCCTTAACCTCATCACCACACACCAACCCTTAACCTCATCACCACACACCAACCCTTAACCTCATCACCACACACCAACCCTTAACCTCATCACCCTTTAACCACACACCAACCCTTAACCTCATCACCACACACCACCCCTTAACCTCATCACCACACACCACCCCTTAACCTCATCACCACACACCAACCCTTAACCTCATCACCACACACCAACCCTTAACCTCATCACCACACACCAACCCTTAACCTCACCACCACACGTCACCCCTTAACCTCATCACCACACACCAACCCTTAACCTCATCACCCCTTAACCACACACCAACCCTTAACCTCATCACCACACACCAACCCTTAACCTCATCACCACACACCAACCCTTAACCTCATCACCACACACAAACCCTTAACCTCATCACCACACACCACCCCTTAACCTCATCACCACACACCAACCCTTAACCTCATCACCACACACCAACCCTTAACCTCATCACCACACACCAACCCTTAACCTCATCACCCCTTAACCACACACCAACCCTTAACCTCATCACCACACACCACCCCTTAACCTCATCACCACACACCAACCCTTAACCTCATCACCACACACCAACCCTTAACCTCATCACCACTTACTAACCCTTAACCTCATCACCACACACCAACCCTTAACCTCATCACCACACACCAACCCTTAACCTCAATTTCCCCTTACTAACCCTTAACCTCATCACCACACACCAACCCTTAACCTCATCACCACACATCACCCCTTAACCTCATCACCCCTTAACCACACACCAACCCTTAACCTCATCACCACACACCACCCCTTAACCTCATCACCACACACCAACCCTTAACCTCATCACCACACACCAACCCTTAACCTCATCACCCCTTAACCACACACCAACCCTTAACCTCATCACCACACACCACCCCTTAACCTCATCACCACACACCAACCCTTAACCTCATCACCCCTTAACCACACACCAACCCTTAACCTCATCACCCCTTAACCACACACCAACCCTTAACCTCATCACCCCTTAACCACACACCAACCCTTAACCTCATCACCACACACCAACCCTTAACCTCATCACCACACACCAACCCTTAACCTCATCACCCCTTAACCACACTACAACCCTTAACCTCATCACCACACACCAACCCTTAACCTCATCACCCCTTAACCACACACCAACCCTTAACTTCATCACCACACACCAACCCTTAACCTCATCACCACACACCAACTCTTAACCACATCACCACACACCAACCCTTAACCTCATCACCACACAATAACTCTTAACCTCATCACCACACACCAACTCTTAACCTCATCACCACACACCAACCCTTAACCTCATCACCACACACCAACCCTTAACCTCATCACCACACACCAACCCTTAACCTCATCACCACACACCAACCCTTAACCTCATCACCACACACCAACCCTTAACCTCATCACCCCTTAACCACACTACAACCCTTAACCTCATCACCCCTTAACCAAACACCAACCCTTAACCTCATCACCCCTTAGCCACACACCAACCCTTAACCTCATCACCCCTTAACCACACTACAACCCTTAACCCCATCACCACACACCAACCCTTAACCTCATCACCCCTTAACCACACACCAACCCTTAACCTCATCACCACACACCAACCCTTAACCTCATCACCACACACCAACCCTTAACCTCATCACCCCTTAACCACACTACAACCCTTAACCTCATCACCACACACCAACCCTTAACCTCATCACCCCTTAACCACACACCAACCCTTAACCTCATCACCCCTTAACCACACTACAACCCTTAACCCCATCACCACACACCAACCCTTAACCTCATCACCCCTTAACCACACTACAACCCTTAACCCCATCACCAAACACCAACCCTTAACCTCATCACCCCTTAACCACACACCAACCCTTAACCTCATCACCACACACCAACCCTTAACCTCATCACCCCTTAACCACACTACAACCCTTAACCTCATCACCACACACCAACCCTTAACCTCATCACCACACACCAACCCTTAACCTCATCACCCCTTAACCACACTACAACCCTTAACCTCATCACCCCTTAACCACACTACAACCCTTAACCACATCACCAAACACCAACCCTTAACCTCATCACCACACACCAACTCTTAACCTCATCACCACACACCACCCCTTAACCTCATCACCACACACCAACCCTTAATCACATCACCACACACCAACCCTTAACCTCATCACCACACATCACCCCTTAACCTCATCACCACACACCAACCCTTAACCTCATCACCACACACCAACCCTTAACCTCATCACCCCTTAACCACACACCAACCCTTAACCTCATCACCACACACCACCCCTTAACCTCATCACCACACACCACCCCTTAACCTCATCACCACACACCAACCCTTAACCTCATCACCACACACCACCCCTTAACCTCATCACCACACACCAACCCTTAACCTCATCAACACACACCACCCCTTAACCTCATCACCACACATCACCCCTTAACCTCATCACCACACACCATCCCTTAACCTCATCACCACACACCACCCCTAAACCTCATCACCACACACCAACCCTTAATCACATCACCACACACCAACCCTTAACCTCATCACCACACATCACCCCTTAACCTCATCACCACACACCAACCCTTAACCTCATCACCACACACCAACCCTTAACCTCATCACCCCTTAACCACACACCAACCCTTAACCTCATCACCACACACCACCCCTTAACCTCATCACCACACACCAACCCTTAACCTCATCACCACACACCAACCCTTAACCTCATCACCACACACCAACCCTTAATCTCATCACCACACACAAACCCTTAACCTCATCACCACACATCACCCCTTAACCTCATCACCACACACCAACCCTTAACCTCATCACCACACACCAACCCTTAACCTCATCACCACACACCAACCCTTACCCTCATCACCCCTTAACCACACACCAACCCTTAACCTCATCAACACACACCACCCCTTAACCTCATCACCACACACCACCCCTTAACCTCATCACCACACACCAACCCTTAACCTCATCACCACACACCAACCCTTAACCTCATCACCACACACCAACCCTTAACCTCATCACCACACACCAACACTTAACCTCATCACCACACACCAACCCTTAACCTCATCACCACACACCAACCCTTAACCTCATAACCCCTTAACCACACACCAACCCTTAACCTCATCACCCCTTAACCACACACCAACCCTTAACCTCATCACCCCTTAACCACACTACAACCCTTAACCCCATCACCACACACCAACCCTTAACCTCATCACCCCTTAACCACACTACAACCCTTAACCCCATCACCACACACCAACCCTTAACCTCATCACCCCTTAACCACACACCAACCCTTAATCTCATCACCACACACCAACCCTTAACCTCATCACCCCTTAACCACACTACAACCCTTAACCTCATCACCACACACCAACCCTTAACCTCATCACCACACACCAACCCTTAACCTCATCACCCCTTAACCACACTACAACCCTTAACCTCATCACCCCTTAACCACACTACAACCCTTAACCACATCACCAAACACCAACCCTTAACTTCATCACCACACACCAACTCTTAACCTCATCACGACACACCAACCCTTAACCTCATCACCACACACCAACCCTTAACCTCATCACCACACACCAACCCTTAACCTCATCACCACACACCAACCCTTAACCTCATCACCACACACCAACCCTTAACCTCATCACCACACACCAACCCTTAACCTCATCACCCCATAACCACACTACAACCCTTAACCTCATCACCACACACCAACCCTTAACCTCATCACCCCTTAACCACACACCAACCCTTAACTTCATCACCACACACCAACCCTTAACCTCATCACCACACACCAACTCTTAACCACATCACCACACACCAACCCTTAACCTCATCACCACACACCAACTCTTAACCTCATCACCACACACCAACTCTTAACCTCATCACCCCTTAACCACACACCAACCCTTAACTTCATCACCACACACCAACCCTTAACCTCATCACCACACACCAACTCTTAACCACATCACCACACACCAACCCTTAACCTCATCACCACACACCAACTCTTAACCTCATCACCCCTTAACCACACTACAACCCTTAACCACATCACCAAACACCAACCCTTAACCTCATCACCACACACCAACCTTTAACCTCATCACCACACACCAACCCTTAACCTCATCACCCCTGAACCACACTACAACCCTTAACCACATCACCCCTTAACCACACTAGAACCCTTAACCACATCACAAAACACCAACCCTTAACCTCATCACGACACACCAACTCTTAACCTCATCACCACACACCAACCCTTAACCTCATCAACACACACCAACCCTTAACCTCATCACCACACACCAACCCTTAACCTCATCACCACACACCAACCCTTAACCTCATCACCACACACCAACTCTTAACCTCATCACCACACACCAACCCTTAACCTCATCACCACACACCAACCCTTAACCTCATCACCACACACCAACCCTTAACCTCATCACCACACACCAACCCTTAACCTCATCACCCCTTAACCACACTACAACCCTTAACCTCATCACCCCTTAACCAAACACCAACCCTTAACCTCATCACCCCTTAACCACACACCAACCCTTAACTTCATCACCACACACCAACGCTTAACCTCATCACCACACACCAACTCTTAACCACATCACCACACACCAACCCTTAACCTCATCACCACACACCAACTCTTAACCTCATCACCACACACCAACTCTTAACCTCATCACCACACACCAACCCTTAACCTCATCACCACACACCAACCCTTAACCTCATCACCCCTTAACCTCATCACCACACACCAACCCTTAACCTCATCACCACACACAAACCCCTTAACCTCATCACCACACACCAACCCTTAACCTCATCACCACACATCACCCCTTAACCTCATCACCACACACCAACCCTTAACCTCATCACCCCTTAACCACACACCAACCCTTAACCTCATCACCACACACCAACCCTTAACCTTATCACCACACACCAACCCTTAACCTCATCACCACACACCTACCCTTAACCTCATCACCACACACCAACCCTTAACCTCATCACCACACACCAACCCTTAACAAAATCACCCCGTAACCTCATCACCACACACTAACCCTTAACCTCATCACCACACACCAACCCTTAACCTCATCACCACACATCACCCCTTAACCTCATCACCCCTTAACAACACACCAACACTTAACCTCATCACCACACACCAACCCTTAACCTCATCACCACACACCAACTCTTAACCTCATCACCACACACAAACCCTTAACCTCATCACCACACACCAACCCTTAACCTCATCACCACACATCACCCCTTAACCTCATCACCACACACCAACCCTTAATCTCATCACCCCTTAACCACACACCAACCCTTAACCTCATCACCACACACCAACCCTTAACCTCATCACCACACACCACCCCTTAACCTCATCACCACACATCACCCCTTAACCTCATCACCACACACCACCCCTTAACCTCATCACCACACACCAACCCTTAACCTCATCACCACACACCAACCCTTAACAAAATCACCCCGTAACCTCATCACCACACACTAACCCTTAACCTCATCACCACACACCAACCCTTAACCTCATCACCACACATCACCCCTTAACCTCATCACCCCTTAACAACACACCAACACTTAACCTCATCACCACACACCAACCCTTAACCTCATCACCACACACCAACTCTTAACCTCATCACCACACACAAACCCTTAACCTCATCACCACACACCAACCCTTAACCTCATCACCACACATCACCCCTTAACCTCATCACCACACACCAACCCTTAACCTCATCACCCCTTAACCACACACCAACCCTTAACCTCATCACCACACACCAACCCTTAACCTCATCACCCCTTAACCACACACCAACCCTTAACCTCATCACCACACACCACCCCTTAACCTCATCACCACACACCAACCCTTAACCTCATCACCCCTTAACCACACACCAACCCTTAACCTCATCACCACACACCACCCCTTAACCTCATCACCACACACCAACCCTTAACCTCATCACCACACACCACCCCTTAACCTCATCACCACACATCACCCCTTAAACTCATCACCACACACCACCCCTTAACCTCATCACCACACACCAACCCTTAACCTCATCACCACACACCAACCCTTAACAAAATCACCCCGTAACCTCATCACCACACACTAACCCTTAACCTCATCACCACACACCAACCCTTAACCTCATCACCACACATCACCCCTTAACCTCATCACCCCTTAACAACACACCAACACTTAACCTCATCACCACACACCAACCCTTAACCTCATCACCACACACCAACTCTTAACCTCATCACCACACACAAACCCTTAACCTCATCACCACACACCAACCCTTAACCTCATCACCACACATCACCCCTTAACCTCATCACCACACACCAACACTTAACCTCATCACCCCTTAACCACACACCAACCCTTAACCTCATCACCACACACCAACCCTTAACCTCATCACCCCTTAACCACACACCAACCCTTAACCTCATCACCACACACCACCCCTTAACCTCATCACCACACACCAACCCTTAACCTCATCACCACACACCACCCCTTAACCTCATCACCACACATCACCCCTTAACCTCATCACCACACACCACCCCTTAACCTCATCACCACACACCAACCCTTAACCTCATCACCACACACCAACCCTTAACCTCATCACCCCTTACTAACCCTTAACCTCATCACCACACACCAACCCTTAACCTCATCACCACACATCACCCCTTAACCTCATCACCCCTTAACCACACACCAACCCTTAACCTCATCACCACACACCACCCCTTAACCTCATCACCACACACCAACCCTTAATCACATCACCACACACCAACCCTTAACCTCATCACCACACATCACCCCTTAACCTCATCACCACACACCAACCCTTAACCTCATCACCACACACCAACCCTTAACCTCATCACCACACACCAACCCTTAACCTCATCACCCCTTAACCACACACCAACCCTTAACCTCATCACCACACACCACCCCTTAACCTCATCACCACACACCACCCCTTAACCTCATCACCACACAACAACCCTTAACCTCATCACCACACACCAAATCTTAACCTCATCACCATACACCAACCCTTAACCTCATCACCACACACCAACCCTTAACCTCATCACCACACACCAACCCTTAACCTCATCACCCCTTAACCACACTACAACCCTTAACCTCATCACCACACACCAACCCTTAACCTCATCACCCCTTAACCACACACCAACCCTTAACCTCATCACCACACACCAACCCTTAACCTCATCACCACACACCAACTCTTAACCACATCACCACACACCAACCCTTAACCTCATCACCACACACCAACTCTTAACCTCATCACCACACACCAACCCTTAATCTCATCACCACACATCACCCCTTAACCTCATCACCCCTTAACAACACACCAACACTTAACCTCATCACCACACACCAACCCTTAACCTCATCACCACACACCAACTCTTAACCTCATCACCACACACCAACCCTTAACCTCATCACCACACATCACCCCTTAACCTCATCACCACACACCAACCCTTAACCTCATCACCACACACAAACCCTTAACCTCATCACCACACACCAACCCTTAACCTCATCACCACACATCACCCCTTAACCTCATCACCACTCACCAACCCTTAACCTCATCACCCCTTAACCACACACCAACCCTTAACCTCATCACCACACACCAACCCTTAACCTCATCACCCCTTAACCATACACCAACCCTTAACCTCATCACCACACACCACCCCTTAACCTCATCACCACACACCAACCCTTAACCTCATCACCACACACCACCCCTTAACCTCATCACCACACATCACACCTTAACCTCATCACCACACACCACCCCTTAACCTCATCACCACACACCAACCCTTAACCTCATCACCACACACCAACCCTTAACCTCATCACCCCTTACTAACCCTTAACCTCATCACCACACACCAACCCTTAACCTCATCACCACACATCACCCCTTAACCTCATCACCCCTTAACCACACACCAACCCTTAACCTCATCACCACACACCACCCCTTAACCTCATCACCACACACCAACCCTTAATCACATCACCACACACCAACCCTTAACCTCATCACCACACATCACCCCTTAACCTCATCACCACACACCAACCCTTAACCTCATCACCACACACCAACCCTTAACCTCATCACCACACACCAACCCTTAACCTCATCACCCCTTAACCACACACCAACCCTTAACCTCATCACCACACACCACCCCTTAACCTCATCACCACACACCACCCCTTAACCTCATCACCACACACCAACCCTTAACCTCATCACCACACACCAAATCTTAACCTCATCACCATACACCAACCCTTAACCTCATCACCACACACCAACCCTTAACCTCACCACCACACACCAACCCTTAAGCTCATCACCCCTTAACCACACTACAACCCTTAACCTCATCACCACACACCAACCCTTAACCTCATCACCCCTTAACCACACACCAACCCTTAACCTCATCACCACACACCAACCCTTAACCTCATCACCACACACCAACTCTTAACCACATCACCACACACCAACCCTTTACCTCATCACCACACACCAACTCTTAACCTCATCACCACACACAAACCCTTAACCTCATCACCACACACCAACCCTTAACCTCATCACCACACATCACCCCTTAACCTCATCACCACACACCAACCCTTAACCTCATCACCCCTTAACCACACACCAACCCTTAACCTCATCACCACACACCAACCCTTAACCTCATCACCCCTTAACCATACACCAACCCTTAACCTCATCACCACACACCACCCCTTAACCTCATCACCACACACCAACCCTTAACCTCATCACCACACACCACCCCTTAACCTCATCACCACACATCACCCCTTAACCTCATCACCACACACCACCCCTTAACCTCATCACCACACACCAACCCTTAACCTCATCACCACACACCAACCCTTAACCTCATCACCCCTTACTAACCCTTAACCTCATCACCACACACCAACCCTTAACCTCATCACCACACATCACCCCTTAACCTCATCACCCCTTAACCACACACCAACCCTTAACCTCATCACCACACACCACCCCTTAACCTCATCACCACACACCAACCCTTAATCACATCACCACACACCAACCCTTAACCTCATCACCACACATCACCCCTTAACCTCATCACCACACACCAACCCTTAACCTCATCACCACACACCAACCCTTAACCTCATCACCACACACCAACCCTTAACCTCATCACCCCTTAACCACACACCAACCCTTAACCTCATCACCACACACCACCCCTTAACCTCATCACCACACACCACCCCTTAACCTCATCACCACACACCAACCCTTAACCTCATCACCACACACCAAATCTTAACCTCATCACCATACACCAACCCTTAACCTCATCACCACACACCAACCCTTAACCTCACCACCACACACCAACCCTTAACCTCATCACCCCTTAACCACACTACAACCCTTAACCTCATCACCACACACCAACCCTTAACCTCATCACCCCTTAACCACACACCAACCCTTAACCTCATCACCACACACCAACCCTTAACCTCATCACCACACACCAACTCTTAACCACATCACCACACACCAACCCTTAACCTCATCACCACACACCAACTCTTAACCTCATCACCACACACCAACTCTTAACCTCATCACCACACACCAACCCTTAACCTCATCACCACACACCAACCCTTAACCTCATCACCCCTTAACCAAACTACAACCCTAAACCTCATCACCCCTTAACCACACACCAACCCTTAACCTCATCACCCCTTAACCACACACCAACCCTTAACCTCATCACCCCTTAACCACACTACAACCCTTAACCCCATCACCACACACCAACCCTTAACCTCATCACCCCTTAACCACACTACAACCCTTAACCTCATCACCACACATCAACCCTTAACCTCATCACCACACACCAACCCTTAACCTCATCACCCCTTAACCACACTACAACCCTTAACCTCATCACCCCTTAACCACACTACAACCCTTAACCACATCACCAAACACCAACCCTTAACCTCATCACCACACACCAACTCTTAACCTCATCAACACACACCAACCCGTAACCTCAACACCACACACCAACCCTTAACCTCATCACCACACACTAACCCTTAACCTCATCACCACACACCAACCCTTAACCTCATCACCACACACCAACCCTTAACCTCATCACCACACACCAACCCTTAACCTCATCACCACACACCAACCCTTAACCTCTTCACCACACACCAACCCTTAACCTCATCACCCCTGAACCACACTACAACCCTTAACCACATCACCCCTTAACCACACTACAACCCTTAACCACATCACCAAACACCAACCCTTAACCTCATCACCACACACCAACTCTTAACCTCATCACCACACACCAACCCTTAACCTCATCACCACACACCAACCCTTAACCTCATCACCACACACCAACCCTTAACCTCATCACCAAACACCAACCCTTAACCTCATCACCACACACCAACTCTTAACCTCATCACCACACACCAACCCTTAACCTCATCACCACACACCAACCCTTAACCTCATCACCACACACCAACCCTTAACCTCATCACCACACACCAACCCTTAACCTCATCACCCCTTAACCACACACCAACCCTTAACCTCATCACCACACACCACCCCTTAACCTCATCACCACACACCAACCCTTAACCTCATCACCACACACCACCCCTTAACCTCATCACCACACATCACCCCTTAACCTCATCACCACACACCACCCCTTAACCTCATCACCACACACCAACCCTTAACCTCATCACCCCTTACTAACCCTTAACCTCATCACCACACACCAACCCTTAACCTCATCACCACACATCACCCCTTAACCTCATCACCCCTTAACCACACACCAACCCTTAACCTCATCACCACACACCACCCCTTAACCTCATCACCACACACCAACCCTTAACCTCATCACCACACACCAACCCTTAACCTCATCACCACACACCAACCCTTAATCTCATCACCACACACCAACCCTTAACCTCATCACCACTTATCACCCCTTAACCTCATCACCACACACCAACCCTTAACCTCATCACCACACACCAACCCTTAACCTCATCACCACACACCAACCCTTACCCTCATCACCCCTTAACCACACACCAACCCTTAACCTCATCACCACACACCACCCCTTAACCTCATCACCACACACCACCCCTTAACCTCATCACCACACACCAACCCTTAACCTCATCACCACACACCAACCCTTAACCTCATCACCACACACCAACCCTTAACCTCATCACCACACACCAGCACTTAACCTCATCACCACACACCAACCCTTAACCTCATCACCACACACCAACCCTTAACCTCATAACCCCTTAACCACACTACAACCCTTAACCTCATCACCCCTTAACCACACACCAACCCTTAACCTCATCACCCCTTAACCACACACCAACCCTTAACCTCATCACCCCTTAACCACACTACAACCCTTAACCCCATCACCACACACCAACCCTTAACCTCATCACCCCTTAACCACACTACAACCCTTAACCCCATCACCACACACCAACCCTTAACCTCATCACCCCATAACCACACACCAACCCTTAATCTCATCACCACACACCAACCCTTAACCTCATCACCCCTTAACCACACTACAACCCTTAACCTCATCACCACACACCAACCCTTAACCTCATCACCACACACCAACCCTTAACCTCATCACCCCTTAACCACACTACAACCCTTAACCTCATCACCCCTTAACCACACAACAACCCTTAACCACATCACCAAACACCAACCCTTAACTTCATCACCCCACACCAACTCTTAACCTCATCACGACACACCAACCCTTAACCTCATCACCACACACCAACCCTTAACCTCATCACCCCTTAACCACACACCAACCCTTAACCTCATCACCACACACCACCCCTTAACCTCATCACCACACACCAACCCTTAACCTCATCACCACACACCACCCCTTAACCTCATCACCACACATCACCCCTTAACCTCATCACCACACACCACCCCTTAACCTCATCACCACACACCAACCCTTAACCTCATCACCACACACCAACCCTTAACCTCATCACCCCTTACTAACCCTTAACCTCATCACCACACACCAACCCTTAACCTCATCACCACACATCACCCCTTAACCTCATCACCCCTTAACCACACACCAACCCTTAACCTCATCACCACACACCACCCCTTAACCTCATCACCACACACCAACCCTTAACCTCATCACCACACACCAACCCTTAACCTCATCACCACACACCAACCCTTAATCTCATCACCACACACCAACCCTTAACCTCATCACCACTTATCACCCCTTAACCTCATCACCACACACCAACCCTTAACCTCACCACCACACACCAACCCTTAACCTCATCACCACACACCAACCCTTACCCTCATCACCCCTTAACCACACACCAACCCTTAACCTCATCACCACACACCACCCCTTAACCTCATCACCACACACCACCCCTTAACCTCATCACCACACACCAACCCTTAACCTCATCACCACACACCAACCCTTAACCTCATCACCACACACCAACCCTTAACCTCATCACCACACACCAACACTTAACCTCATCACCACACACCAACCCTTAACCTCATCACCACACACCAACCCTTAACCTCATCACCACACACCAACACTTAACCTCATCACCACACACCAACACTTAACCTCATCACCACACACCAACCCTTAACCTCATCACCACACACCAACCCTTAACCTCATCACCACACACCAACCCTTAATCTCATCACCACACACCAACCCTTAACCTCATCACCACTTATCACCCCTTAACCTCATCACCACACACCAACCCTTAACCTCATCACCACACACCAACCCTTAACCTCATCACCACACACCAACCCTTACCCTCATCACCCCTTAACCACACACCAACCCTTAACCTCATCACCACACACCACCCCTTAACCTCATCACCACACACCACCCCTTAACCTCATCACCACACACCAACCCTTAACCTCATCACCACACACGAACCCTTAACCTCATCACCACACACCAACCCTTAACCTCATCCCCACACACCAACACTTAACCTCATCACCACACACCAACCCTTAACCTCATCACCACACACCAACCCTTAACCTCATAACCCCTTAACCACACTACAACCCTTAACCTCATCACCCCTTAACCACACACCAACCCTTAACCTCATCACCCCTTAACCACACACCAACCCTTAACCTCATCACCCCTTAACCACACTACAACCCTTAACCCCATCACCACACACCAACCCTTAACCTCATCACCCCTTAACCACACTACAACCCTTAACCCCATCACCACACACCAACCCTTAACCTCATCACCCCTTAACCACACACCAACCCTTAATCTCATCACCACACACCAACCCTTAACCTCATCACCCCTTAACCACACTACAACCCTTAACCTCATCACCACACACCAACCCTTAACCTCATCACCACACACCAACCCTTAACCTCATCACCCCTTAACCACACTACAACCCTTAACCTCATCGCCCCTTAACCACACAACAACCCTTAACCACATCACCAAACACCAACCCTTAACTTCATCACCACACACCAACTCTTAACCTCATCACGACACACCAACCCTTAACCTCATCACCACACACCAACCCTTAACCTCATCACCACACACCAACCCTTAACCTCATCACCACACACCAACCCTTAACCTCTTCACCACACACCAACCCTTAACCTCATCACCACACACCAACCCTTAACCTCATCACCCCTTAACCACACTACAACCCTTAACCTCATCACCACACACCAACCCTTAACCTCATCACCCCTTAACCACACACCAACCCTTAACTTCATCACCACACACCAACCCTTAACCTCATCACCACACACCAACTCTTAACCACATCACCACACACCAACCCTTAACCTCATCACCACACACCAACTCTTAACCTCATCACTACACACCAACTCTTAACCTCATCACCCCTTAACCACACACCAACCCTTAACTTCATCACCACACACCAACCCTTAACCTCATCACCACACACCAACTCTTAACCACATCACCACACACCAACCCTTAACCTCATCACCACACACCAACTCTTAACCTCATCACCACACACCAACTCTTAACCTCATCACCACACACCAACCCTTAACCTCATCACCACACACCAACCCTTAACCTCATCACCACACATCACCCCTTAACCTCATCACCACACACCAACCCTTTACCTCATCACCCCTTAACCACACACCAACCCTTAACCTCATCACCACACACCAACCCTTAACCTCATCACCTCACACCAACCCTTAACCTCATCACCCCTGAACCACACTACAACCCTTAACCACATCACCCCTTAACCACACTAGAACCCTTAACCACATCACAAAACACCAACCCTTAACCTCATCACGACACACCAACTCTTAACCTCATCACCACACACCAACCCTTAACCTCATCAACACACACCAACCCTTAACCTCATCACCACACACCAACCATTAACCTCATCACCACACACCAACCCTTAACCTCATCACCACACACCAACTCTTAACCTCATCACCACACACCAACCCTTAACCTCATCACCACACACCAACCCTTAACCTCATCACCACACACCAACCCTTAACCTCATCACCACACACCAACCCTTAACCTCATCACCCCTTAACCACACTACAACCCTTAACCTCATCACCACTTAACCAAACACCAACCCTTAACCTCATCACCCCTTAACCACAAACCAACCCTTAACTTCATCACCACACACCAACGCTTAACCTCATCACCACACACCAACTCTTAACCACATCACCACACACCAACCCTTAACCTCATCACCACACACCAACTCTTAACCTCATCACCACACACCAACTCTTAACCTCATCACCACACACCAACCCTTAACCTCATCACCACACACCAACCCTTAACCTCATCACCCCTTAACCTCATCACCACACACCAACCCTTAACCTCATCACCACACACAAACCCCTTAACCTCATCACCACACACCAACCCTTAACCTCATCACCACACATCACCCCTTAACCTCATCACCACACACCAACCCTTAACCTCATCACCCCTTAACCACACACCAACCCTTAACCTCATCACCACACACCAACCCTTAACCTTATCACCACACACCAACCCTTAACCTCATCACCACACACCTACCCTTAACCTCATCACCACACACCAACCCTTAACCTCATCACCACACACCAACCCTTAACCTCATCACCACACACCAACCCTTAACCTCATCACCCCTTAACCACACACCAACCCTTAACCTCATCACCACACACCACCCCTTAACCTCATCACCACACACCAACCCTTAACCTCATCACCACACACCACCCCTTAACCTCATCACCACACATCACCCCTTAACCTCATCACCACACACCACCCCTTAACCTCATCACCACACACCAACCCTTAACCTCATCACCACACACCAACCCTTAACAAAATCACCCCGTAACCTCATCACCACACACTAACCCTTAACCTCATCACCACACACCAACCCTTAACCTCATCACCACACATCACCCCTTAACCTCATCACCCCTTAACAACACACCAACACTTAACCTCATCACCACACACCAACCCTTAACCTCATCACCACACACCAACTCTTAACCTCATCACCACACACAAACCCTTAACCTCATCACCACACACCAACCCTAAACCTCATCACCACACATCACCCCTTAACCTCATCACCACACACCACCCCTTAACCTCATCACCCCTTAACCACACACCAACCCTTAACCTCATCACCACACACCAACCCTTAACCTCATCACCCCTTAACCACACACCAACCCTTAACCTCATCACCACACACCACCCCTTAACCTCATCACCACACACCAACCCTTAACCTCATCACCACACACCACCCCTTAACCTCATCACCACACATCACCCCTTAACCTCATCACCACACACCACCCCTTAACCTCATCACCACACACCAACCCTTAACCTCATCACCACACACCAACCCTTAACCTCATCACCCCTTACTAACCCTTAACCTCATCACCACACACCAACCCTTAACCTCATCACCACACATCACCCCTTAACCTCATCACCCCTTAACCACACACCAACCCTTAACCTCATCACCACACACCACCCCTTAACCTCATCACCACACACCAACCCTTAATCACATCACCACACACCAACCCTTAACCTCATCACCACACATCACCCCTTAACCTCATCACCACACACCAACCCTTAACCTCATCACCACACACCAACCCTTAACCTCATCACCACACACCAACCCTTAACCTCATCACCCCTTAACCACACACCAACCCTTAACCTCATCACCACACACCACCCCTTAACCTCATCACCACACACCAACCCTTAACCTCATCACCACACACCAAATCTTAACCTCATCACCATACACCAACCCTTAACCTCATCACCACACACCAACCCTTAACCTCATCACCACACACCAACCCTTAACCTCATCACCCCTTAACCACACTACAACCCTTAACCTCATCACCACACACCAACCCTTAACCTCATCACCCCTTAACCACACACCAACCCTTAACCTCATCACCACACACCAACCCTTAACCTCATCACCACACACCAACTCTTAACCACATCACCGCACACCAACCCTTAACCTCATCACCACACACCAACTCTTAACCTCATCACCACACACCAACCCTTAACCTCATCACCACACATCACCCCTTAACCTCATCACCCCTTAACAACACACCAACACTTAACCTCATCACCACACACCAACCCTTAACCTCATCACCACACACCAACTCTTAACCTCATCACCACACACCAACCCTTAACCTCATCACCACACATCACCCCTTAACCTCATCACCACACACCAACCCTTAACCTCATCACCACACACAAACCCTTAACCTCATCACCACACACCAACCCTTAACCTCATCACCACACATCACCCCTTAACCTCATCACCACACACCAACCCTTAACCTCATCACCCCTTAACCACACACCAACCCTTAACCTCATCACCACACACCAACCCTTAACCTCATCACCCCTTAACCATACACCAACCCTTAACCTCATCACCACACACCACCCCTTAACCTCATCACCACACACCAACCCTTAACCTCATCACCACACACCACCCCTTAACCTCATCACCACACATCACCCCTTAACCTCATCACCCCTTAACCACACTACAACCCTTAACCCCATCACCACACACCAACCCTTAACCTCATCACCCCTTAACCACACACCAACCCTTAATCTCATCACCACACACCAACCCTTAACCTCATCACCCCTTAACCACACTACAACCCTTAACCTCATCACCACACACCAACCCTTAACCTCATCACCACACACCAACCCTTAACCTCATCACCCCTTAACCACACTACAACCCTTAACCTCATCGCCCCTTAACCACACAACAACCCTTAACCACATCACCAAACACCAACCCTTAACTTCATCACCACACACCAACTCTTAACCTCATCACGACACACCAACCCTTAACCTCATCACCACACACCAACCCTTAACCTCATCACCACACACCAACCCTTAACCTCATCACCACACACCAACCCTTAACCTCTTCACCACACACCAACCCTTAACCTCATCACCACACACCAACCCTTAACCTCATCACCCCTTAACCACACTACAACCCTTAACCTCATCACCACACACCAACCCTTAACCTCATCACCCCTTAACCACACACCAACCCTTAACTTCATCACCACACACCAACCCTTAACCTCATCACCACACACCAACTCTTAACCACATCACCACACACCAACCCTTAACCTCATCACCACACACCAACTCTTAACCTCATCACTACACACCAACTCTTAACCTCATCACCCCTTAACCACACACCAACCCTTAACTTCATCACCACACACCAACCCTTAACCTCATCACCCCTGAACCACACTACAACCCTTAACCACATCACCCCTTAACCACACTAGAACCCTTAACCACATCACAAAACACCAACCCTTAACCTCATCACGACACACCAACTCTTAACCTCATCACCACACACCAACCCTTAACCTCATCAACACACACCAACCCTTAACCTCATCACCACACACCAACCATTAACCTCATCACCACACACCAACCCTTAACCTCATCACCACACACCAACTCTTAACCTCATCACCACACACCAACCCTTAACCTCATCACCACACACCAACCCTTAACCTCATCACCACACACCAACCCTTAACCTCATCACCACACACCAACCCTTAACCTCATCACCCCTTAACCACACTACAACCCTTAACCTCATCACCCCTTAACCAAACACCAACCCTTAACCTCATCACCCCTTAACCACAAACCAACCCTTAACTTCATCACCACACACCAACGCTTAACCTCATCACCACACACCAACTCTTAACCACATCACCACACACCAACCCTTAACCTCATCACCACACACCAACTCTTAACCTCATCACCACACACCAACTCTTAACCTCATCACCACACACCAACCCTTAACCTCATCACCACACACCAACCCTTAACCTCATCACCCCTTAACCTCATCACCACACACCAACCCTTAACCTCATCACCACACACAAACCCCTTAACCTCATCACCACACACCAACCCTTAACCTCATCACCACACATCACCCCTTAACCTCATCACCACACACCAACCCTTAACCTCATCACCCCTTAACCACACACCAACCCTTAACCTCATCACCACACACCAACCCTTAACCTTATCACCACACACCAACCCTTAACCTCATCACCACACACCTACCCTTAACCTCATCACCACACACCAACCCTTAACCTCATCACCACACACCAACCCTTAACCTCATCACCACACACCAACCCTTAACCTCATCACCCCTTAACCACACACCAACCCTTAACCTCATCACCACACACCACCCCTTAACCTCATCACCACACACCAACCCTTAACCTCATCACCACACACCACCCCTTAACCTCATCACCACACATCACCCCTTAACCTCATCACCACACACCACCCCTTAACCTCATCACCACACACCAACCCTTAACCTCATCACCACACACCAACCCTTAACAAAATCACCCCGTAACCTCATCACCACACACTAACCCTTAACCTCATCACCACACACCAACCCTTAACCTCATCACCACACATCACCCCTTAACCTCATCACCCCTTAACAACACACCAACACTTAACCTCATCACCACACACCAACCCTTAACCTCATCACCACACACCAACTCTTAACCTCATCACCACACACAAACCCTTAACCTCATCACCACACACCAACCCTAAACCTCATCACCACACATCACCCCTTAACCTCATCACCACACACCAACCCTTAACCTCATCACCCCTTAACCACACACCAACCCTTAACCTCATCACCACACACCAACCCTTAACCTCATCACCCCTTAACCACACACCAACCCTTAACCTCATCACCACACACCACCCCTTAACCTCATCACCACACACCAACCCTTAACCTCATCACCACACACCACCCCTTAACCTCATCACCACACATCACCCCTTAACCTCATCACCACACACCACCCCTTAACCTCATCACCACACACCAACCCTTAACCTCATCACCACACACCAACCCTTAACCTCATCACCCCTTACTAACCCTTAACCTCATCACCACACACCAACCCTTAACCTCATCACCACACATCACCCCTTAACCTCATCACCCCTTAACCACACACCAACCCTTAACCTCATCACCACACACCACCCCTTAACCTCATCACCACACACCAACCCTTAATCACATCACCACACACCAACCCTTAACCTCATCACCACACATCACCCCTTAACCTCATCACCACACACCAACCCTTAACCTCATCACCACACACCAACCCTTAACCTCATCACCACACACCAACCCTTAACCTCATCACCCCTTAACCACACACCAACCCTTAACCTCATCACCACACACCACCCCTTAACCTCATCACCACACACCACCCCTTAACCTCATCACCACACACCAACCCTTAACCTCATCACCACACACCAAATCTTAACCTCATCACCATACACCAACCCTTAACCTCATCACCACACACCAACCCTTAACCTCATCACCACACACCAACCCTTAACCTCATCACCCCTTAACCACACTACAACCCTTAACCTCATCACCACACACCAACCCTTAACCTCATCACCCCTTAACCACACACCAACCCTTAACCTCATCACCACACACCAACCCTTAACCTCATCACCACACACCAACTCTTAACCACATCACCACACACCAACCCTTAACCTCATCACCACACACCAACTCTTAACCTCATCACCACACACCAACCCTTAACCTCATCACCACACATCACCCCTTAACCTCATCACCCCTTAACAACACACCAACACTTAACCTCATCACCACACACCAACCCTTAACCTCATCACCACACACCAACTCTTAACCTCATCACCACACACCAACCCTTAACCTCATCACCACACATCACCCCTTAACCTCATCACCACACACCAACCCTTAACCTCATCACCACACACAAACCCTTAACCTCATCACCACACACCAACCCTTAACCTCATCACCACACATCACCCCTTAACCTCATCACCACACACCAACCCTTAACCTCATCACCCCTTAACCACACACCAACCCTTAACCTCATCACCACACACCAACCCCTAACCTCATCACCCCTTAACCATACACCAACCCTTAACCTCATCACCACACACCACCCCTTAACCTCATCACCACACACCAACCCTTAACCTCATCACCACACACCACCCCTTAACCTCATCACCACACATCACCCCTTAACCTCATCACCACACACCACCCCTTAACCTCATCACCACACACCAACCCTTAACCTCATCACCACACACCAACCCTTAACCTCATCACCCCTTACTAACCCTTAACCTCATCACCACACACCAACCCTTAACCTCATCACCACACATCACCCCTTAACCTCATCACCCCTTAACCACACACCAACCCTTAACCTCATCACCACACACCACCCCTTAACCTCATCACCACACACCAACCCTTAATCACATCACCACACACCAACCCTTAACCTCATCACCACACACCAACTCTTAACCTCATCACCACACACCAACTCTTAACCTCATCACCACACACCAACCCTTAACCTCATCACCACACACCAACCCTTAACCTCATCACCACACATCACCCCTTAACCTCATCACCACACACCAACCCTTTACCTCATCACCCCTTAACCACACACCAACCCTTAACCTCATCACCACACACCAACCCTTAACCTCATCACCTCACACCAACCCTTAACCTCATCACCCCTGAACCACACTACAACCCTTAACCACATCACCCCTTAACCACACTAGAACCCTTAACCACATCACAAAACACCAACCCTTAACCTCATCACGACACACCAACTCTTAACCTCATCACCACACACCAACCCTTAACCTCATCAACACACACCAACCCTTAACCTCATCACCACACACCAACCATTAACCTCATCACCACACACCAACCCTTAACCTCATCACCACACACCAACTCTTAACCTCATCACCACACACCAACCCTTAACCTCATCACCACACACCAACCCTTAACCTCATCACCACACACCAACCCTTAACCTCATCACCACACACCAACCCTTAACCTCATCACCCCTTAACCACACTACAACCCTTAACCTCATCACCCCTTAACCAAACACCAACCCTTAACCTCATCACCCCTTAACCACAAACCAACCCTTAACTTCATCACCACACACCAACGCTTAACCTCATCACCACACACCAACTCTTAACCACATCACCACACACCAACCCTTAACCTCATCACCACACACCAACTCTTAACCTCATCACCACACACCAACTCTTAACCTCATCACCACACACCAACCCTTAACCTCATCACCACACACCAACCCTTAACCTCATCACCCCTTAACCTCATCACCACACACCAACCCTTAACCTCATCACCACACACAAACCCCTTAACCTCATCACCACACACCAACCCTTAACCTCATCACCACACATCACCCCTTAACCTCATCACCACACACCAACCCTTAACCTCATCACCCCTTAACCACACACCAACCCTTAACCTCATCACCACACACCAACCCTTAACCTTATCACCACACACCAACCCTTAACCTCATCACCACACACCTACCCTTAACCTCATCACCACACACCAACCCTTAACCTCATCACCACACACCAACCCTTAACCTCATCACCACACACCAACCCTTAACCTCATCACCCCTTAACCACACACCAACCCTTAACCTCATCACCACACACCACCCCTTAACCTCATCACCACACACCAACCCTTAACCTCATCACCACACACCACCCCTTAACCTCATCACCACACATCACCCCTTAACCTCATCACCACACACCACCCCTTAACCTCATCACCACACACCAACCCTTAACCTCATCACCACACACCAACCCTTAACAAAATCACCCCGTAACCTCATCACCACACACTAACCCTTAACCTCATCACCACACACCAACCCTTAACCTCATCACCACACATCACCCCTTAACCTCATCACCCCTTAACAACACACCAACACTTAACCTCATCACCACACACCAACCCTTAACCTCATCACCACACACCAACTCTTAACCTCATCACCACACACAAACCCTTAACCTCATCACCACACACCAACCCTAAACCTCATCACCACACATCACCCCTTAACCTCATCACCACACACCAACCCTTAACCTCATCACCCCTTAACCACACACCAACCCTTAACCTCATCACCACACACCAACCCTTAACCTCATCACCCCTTAACCACACACCAACCCTTAACCTCATCACCACACACCACCCCTTAACCTCATCACCACACACCAACCCTTAACCTCATCACCACACACCACCCCTTAACCTCATCACCACACATCACCCCTTAACCTCATCACCACACACCACCCCTTAACCTCATCACCACACACCAACCCTTAACCTCATCACCACACACCAACCCTTAACCTCATCACCCCTTACTAACCCTTAACCTCATCACCACACACCAACCCTTAACCTCATCACCACACATCACCCCTTAACCTCATCACCCCTTAACCACACACCAACCCTTAACCTCATCACCACACACCACCCCTTAACCTCATCACCACACACCAACCCTTAATCACATCACCACACACCAACCCTTAACCTCATCACCACACATCACCCCTTAACCTCATCACCACACACCAACCCTTAACCTCATCACCACACACCAACCCTTAACCTCATCACCACACACCAACCCTTAACCTCATCACCCCTTAACCACACACCAACCCTTAACCTCATCACCACACACCACCCCTTAACCTCATCACCACACACCACCCCTTAACCTCATCACCACACACCAACCCTTAACCTCATCACCACACACCAAATCTTAACCTCATCACCATACACCAACCCTTAACCTCATCACCACACACCAACCCTTAACCTCATCACCACACACCAACCCTTAACCTCATCACCCCTTAACCACACTACAACCCTTAACCTCATCACCACACACCAACCCTTAACCTCATCACCCCTTAACCACACACCAACCCTTAACCTCATCACCACACACCAACCCTTAACCTCATCACCACACACCAACTCTTAACCACATCACCACACACCAACCCTTAACCTCATCACCACACACCAACTCTTAACCTCATCACCACACACCAACCCTTAACCTCATCACCACACATCACCCCTTAACCTCATCACCCCTTAACAACACACCAACACTTAACCTCATCACCACACACCAACCCTTAACCTCATCACCACACACCAACTCTTAACCTCATCACCACACACCAACCCTTAACCTCATCACCACACATCACCCCTTAACCTCATCACCACACACCAACCCTTAACCTCATCACCACACACTAACCCTTAACCTCATCACCACACACCAACCCTTAACCTCATCACCACACATCACCCCTTAACCTCATCACCCCTTAACAACACACCAACACTTAACCTCATCACCACACACCAACCCTTAACCTCATCACCACACACCAACTCTTAACCTCATCACCACACACAAACCCTTAACCTCATCACCACACACCAACCCTAAACCTCATCACCACACATCACCCCTTAACCTCATCACCACACACCAACCCTTAACCTCATCACCCCTTAACCACACACCAACCCTTAACCTCATCACCACACACCAACCCTTAACCTCATCACCCCTTAACCACACACCAACCCTTAACCTCATCACCACACACCACCCCTTAACCTCATCACCACACACCAACCCTTAACCTCATCACCACACACCACCCCTTAACCTCATCACCACACATCACCCCTTAACCTCATCACCACACACCACCCCTTAACCTCATCACCACACACCAACCCTTAACCTCATCACCACACACCAACCCTTAACCTCATCACCCCTTACTAACCCTTAACCTCATCACCACACACCAACCCTTAACCTCATCACCACACATCACCCCTTAACCTCATCACCCCTTAACCACACACCAACCCTTAACCTCATCACCACACACCACCCCTTAACCTCATCACCACACACCAACCCTTAATCACATCACCACACACCAACCCTTAACCTCATCACCACACATCACCCCTTAACCTCATCACCACACACCAACCCTTAACCTCATCACCACACACCAACCCTTAACCTCATCACCACACACCAACCCTTAACCTCATCACCCCTTAACCACACACCAACCCTTAACCTCATCACCACACACCACCCCTTAACCTCATCACCACACACCACCCCTTAACCTCATCACCACACACCAACCCTTAACCTCATCACCACACACCAAATCTTAACCTCATCACCATACACCAACCCTTAACCTCATCACCACACACCAACCCTTAACCTCATCACCACACACCAACCCTTAACCTCATCACCCCTTAACCACACTACAACCCTTAACCTCATCACCACACACCAACCCTTAACCTCATCACCCCTTAACCACACACCAACCCTTAACCTCATCACCACACACCAACCCTTAACCTCATCACCACACACCAACTCTTAACCACATCACCACACACCAACCCTTAACCTCATCACCACACACCAACTCTTAACCTCATCACCACACACCAACCCTTAACCTCATCACCACACATCACCCCTTAACCTCATCACCCCTTAACAACACACCAACACTTAACCTCATCACCACACACCAACCCTTAACCTCATCACCACACACCAACTCTTAACCTCATCACCACACACCAACCCTTAACCTCATCACCACACATCACCCCTTAACCTCATCACCACACACCAACCCTTAACCTCATCACCACACACAAACCCTTAACCTCATCACCACACACCAACCCTTAACCTCATCACCACACATCACCCCTTAACCTCATCACCACACACCAACCCTTAACCTCATCACCCCTTAACCACACACCAACCCTTAACCTCATCACCACACACCAACCCCTAACCTCATCACCCCTTAACCATACACCAACCCTTAACCTCATCACCACACACCACCCCTTAACCTCATCACCACACACCAACCCTTAACCTCATCACCACACACCACCCCTTAACCTCATCACCACACATCACCCCTTAACCTCATCACCACACACCACCCCTTAACCTCATCACCACACACCAACCCTTAACCTCATCACCACACACCAACCCTTAACCTCATCACCCCTTACTAACCCTTAACCTCATCACCACACACCAACCCTTAACCTCATCACCACACATCACCCCTTAACCTCATCACCCCTTAACCACACACCAACCCTTAACCTCATCACCACACACCACCCCTTAACCTCATCACCACACACCAACCCTTAATCACATCACCACACACCAACCCTTAACCTCATCACCACACATCACCCCTTAACCTCATCACCACACACCAACCCTTAACCTCATCACCACACACCAACCCTTAACCTCATCACCACACACCAACCCTTAACCTCATCACCCCTTAACCACACACCAACCCTTAACCTCATCACCACACACCACCCCTTAACCTCATCACCACACACCACCCCTTAACCTCATCACCACACACCAACCCTTAACCTCATCACCACACACCAAATCTTAACCTCATCACCATACACCAACCCTTAACCTCATCACCACACACCAACCCTTAACCTCACCACCACACACCAACCCTTAACCTCATCACCCCTTAACCACACTACAACCCTTAACCTCATCACCACACACCAACCCTTAACCTCATCACCCCTTAACCACACACCAACCTTTAACCTCATCACCACACACCAACCCTTAACCTCATCACCACACACCAACTCTTAACCTCATCACCACACACCAACCCTTAACCTCATCACCACACACCAACCCTTAACCTCATCACCACACACCAACCCTTAACCTCATCACCACACACCAACCCTTAACCTCATCACCCCTTAACCACACTACAACCCTTAACCTCATCACCCCTTAACCAAACACCAACCCTTAACCTCATCACCCCTTAACCACAAACCAACCCTTAACTTCATCACCACACACCAACGCTTAACCTCATCACCACACACCAACTCTTAACCACATCACCACACACCAACCCTTAACCTCATCACCACACACCAACTCTTAACCTCATCACCACACACCAACTCTTAACCTCATCACCACACACCAACCCTTAACCTCATCACCACACACCAACCCTTAACCTCATCACCCCTTAACCTCATCACCACACACCAACCCTTAACCTCATCACCACACACAAACCCCTTAACCTCATCACCACACACCAACCCTTAACCTCATCACCACACATCACCCCTTAACCTCATCACCACACACCAACCCTTAACCTCATCACCCCTTAACCACACACCAACCCTTAACCTCATCACCACACACCAACCCTTAACCTTATCACCACACACCAACCCTTAACCTCATCACCACACACCTACCCTTAACCTCATCACCACACACCAACCCTTAACCTCATCACCACACACCAACCCTTAACCTCATCACCACACACCAACCCTTAACCTCATCACCACACACCAACCCTTAACCTCATCACCACACACCAACCCTTAACCTCATCACCCCTTAACCACACACCAACCCTTAACCTCATCACCACACACCACCCCTTAACCTCATCACCACACACCAACCCTTAACCTCATCACCACACACCACCCCTTAACCTCATCACCACACATCACCCCTTAACCTCATCACCACACACCACCCCTTAACCTCATCACCACACACCAACCCTTAACCTCATCACCACACACCAACCCTTAACAAAATCACCCCGTAACCTCATCACCACACACTAACCCTTAACCTCATCACCACACACCAACCCTTAACCTCATCACCACACATCACCCCTTAACCTCATCACCCCTTAACAACACACCAACACTTAACCTCATCACCACACACCAACCCTTAACCTCATCACCACACACCAACTCTTAACCTCATCACCACACACAAACCCTTAACCTCATCACCACACACCAACCCTAAACCTCATCACCACACATCACCCCTTAACCTCATCACCACACACCAACCCTTAACCTCATCACCCCTTAACCACACACCAACCCTTAACCTCATCACCACACACCAACCCTTAACCTCATCACCCCTTAACCACACACCAACCCTTAACCTCATCACCACACACCACCCCTTAACCTCATCACCACACACCAACCCTTAACCTCATCACCACACACCACCCCTTAACCTCATCACCACACATCACCCCTTAACCTCATCACCACACACCACCCCTTAACCTCATCACCACACACCAACCCTTAACCTCATCACCACACACCAACCCTTAACCTCATCACCCCTTACTAACCCTTAACCTCATCACCACACACCAACCCTTAACCTCATCACCACACATCACCCCTTAACCTCATCACCCCTTAACCACACACCAACCCTTAACCTCATCACCACACACCACCCCTTAACCTCATCACCACACACCAACCCTTAATCACATCACCACACACCAACCCTTAACCTCATCACCACACATCACCCCTTAACCTCATCACCACACACCAACCCTTAACCTCATCACCACACACCAACCCTTAACCTCATCACCACACACCAACCCTTAACCTCATCACCCCTTAACCACACACCAACCCTTAACCTCATCACCACACACCACCCCTTAACCTCATCACCACACACCACCCCTTAACCTCATCACCACACACCAACCCTTAACCTCATCACCACACACCAAATCTTAACCTCATCACCATACACCAACCCTTAACCTCATCACCACACACCAACCCTTAACCTCATCACCACACACCAACCCTTAACCTCATCACCCCTTAACCACACTACAACCCTTAACCTCATCACCACACACCAACCCTTAACCTCATCACCCCTTAACCACACACCAACCCTTAACCTCATCACCACACACCAACCCTTAACCTCATCACCACACACCAACTCTTAACCACATCACCACACACCAACCCTTAACCTCATCACCACACACCAACTCTTAACCTCATCACCACACACCAACCCTTAACCTCATCACCACACATCACCCCTTAACCTCATCACCCCTTAACAACACACCAACACTTAACCTCATCACCACACACCAACCCTTAACCTCATCACCACACACCAACTCTTAACCTCATCACCACACACCAACCCTTAACCTCATCACCACACATCACCCCTTAACCTCATCACCACACACCAACCCTTAACCTCATCACCACACACAAACCCTTAACCTCATCACCACACACCAACCCTTAACCTCATCACCACACATCACCCCTTAACCTCATCACCACACACCAACCCTTAACCTCATCACCCCTTAACCACACACCAACCCTTAACCTCATCACCACACACCAACCCCTAACCTCATCACCCCTTAACCATACACCAACCCTTAACCTCATCACCACACACCACCCCTTAACCTCATCACCACACACCAACCCTTAACCTCATCACCACACACCACCCCTTAACCTCATCACCACACATCACCCCTTAACCTCATCACCACACACCACCCCTTAACCTCATCACCACACACCAACCCTTAACCTCATCACCACACACCAACCCTTAACCTCATCACCCCTTACTAACCCTTAACCTCATCACCACACACCAACCCTTAACCTCATCACCACACATCACCCCTTAACCTCATCACCCCTTAACCACACACCAACCCTTAACCTCATCACCACACACCACCCCTTAACCTCATCACCACACACCAACCCTTAATCACATCACCACACACCAACCCTTAACCTCATCACCACACATCACCCCTTAACCTCATCACCACACACCAACCCTTAACCTCATCACCACACACCAACCCTTAACCTCATCACCACACACCAACCCTTAACCTCATCACCCCTTAACCACACACCAACCCTTAACCTCATCACCACACACCACCCCTTAACCTCATCACCACACACCACCCCTTAACCTCATCACCACACACCAACCCTTAACCTCATCACCACACACCAAATCTTAACCTCATCACCATACACCAACCCTTAACCTCATCACCACACACCAACCCTTAACCTCACCACCACACACCAACCCTTAACCTCATCACCCCTTAACCACACTACAACCCTTAACCTCATCACCACACACCAACCCTTAACCTCATCACCCCTTAACCACACACCAACCTTTAACCTCATCACCACACACCAACCCTTAACCTCATCACCACACACCAACTCTTAACCTCATCACCACACACCAACCCTCAACCTCATCACCACACACCAACCCTTAACCTCATCACCACACACCAACCCTTAACCTCATCACCACACACCAACCCTTAACCTCATCACCCCTTAACCACACTACAACCCTTAACCTCATCACCCCTTAACCAAACACCAACCCTTAACCTCATCACCCCTTAACCACAAACCAACCCTTAACTTCATCACCACACACCAACGCTTAACCTCATCACCACACACCAACTCTTAACCACATCACCACACACCAACCCTTAACCTCATCACCACACACCAACTCTTAACCTCATCACCACACACCAACTCTTAACCTCATCACCACACACCAACCCTTAACCTCATCACCACACACCAACCCTTAACCTCATCACCCCTTAACCTCATCACCACACACCAACCCTTAACCTCATCACCACACACAAACCCCTTAACCTCATCACCACACACCAACCCTTAACCTCATCACCACACATCACCCCTTAACCTCATCACCACACACCAACCCTTAACCTCATCACCCCTTAACCACACACCAACCCTTAACCTCATCACCACACACCAACCCTTAACCTTATCACCACACACCAACCCTTAACCTCATCACCACACACCTACCCTTAACCTCATCACCACACACCAACCCTTAACCTCATCACCACACACCAACCCTTAACCTCATCACCACACACCAACCCTTAACCTCATCACCCCTTAACCACACACCAACCCTTAACCTCATCACCACACACCACCCCTTAACCTCATCACCACACACCAACCCTTAACCTCATCACCACACACCACCCCTTTACCTCATCACCACACATCACCCCTTAACCTCATCACCACACACCACCCCTTAACCTCATCACCACACACCAACCCTTAACCTCATCACCACACACCAACCCTTAACAAAATCACCCCGTAACCTCATCACCACACACTAACCCTTAACCTCATCACAACACACCAACCCTTAACCTCATCACCACACATCACCCCTTAACCTCATCACCCCTTAACAACACACCAACACTTAACCTCATCACCACACACCAACCCTTAACCTCATCACCACACACCAACTCTTAACCTCATCACCACACACAAACCCTTAACCTCATCACCACACACCAACCCTAAACCTCATCACCACACATCACCCCTTAACCTCATCACCACACACCAACCCTTAACCTCATCACCCCTTAACCACACACCAACCCTTAACCTCATCACCACACACCAACCCTTAACCTCATCACCCCTTAACCACACACCAACCCTTAACCTCATCACCACACACCACCCCTTAACCTCATCACCACACACCAACCCTTAACCTCATCACCACACACCACCCCTTAACCTCATCACCACACATCACCCCTTAACCTCATCACCACACACCACCCCTTAACCTCATCACCACACACCAACCCTTAACCTCATCACCACACACCAACCCTTAACCTCATCACCCCTTACTAACCCTTAACCTCATCACCACACACCAACCCTTAACCTCATCACCACACATCACCCCTTAACCTCATCACCCCTTAACCACACACCAACCCTTAACCTCATCACCACACACCACCCCTTAACCTCATCACCACACACCAACCCTTAATCACATCACCACACACCAACCCTTAACCTCATCACCACACATCACCCCTTAACCTCATCACCACACACCAACCCTTAACCTCATCACCACACACCAACCCTTAACCTCATCACCACACACCAACCCTTAACCTCATCACCCCTTAACCACACACCAACCCTTAACCTCATCACCACACACCACCCCTTAACCTCATCACCACACACCACCCCTTAACCTCATCACCACACACCAACCCTTAACCTCATCACCACACACCAAATCTTAACCTCATCACCATACACCAACCCTTAACCTCATCACCACACACCAACCCTTAACCTCATCACCACACACCAACCCTTAACCTCATCACCCCTTAACCACACTACAACCCTTAACCTCATCACCACACACCAACCCTTAACCTCATCACCCCTTAACCACACACCAACCCTTAACCTCATCACCACACACCAACCCTTAACCTCATCACCACACACCAACTCTTAACCACATCACCACACACCAACCCTTAACCTCATCACCATACACCAACTCTTAACCTCATCACCACACACCAACCCTTAACCTCATCACCACACATCACCCCTTAACCTCATCACCCCTTAACAACACACCAACACTTAACCTCATCACCACACACCAACCCTTAACCTCATCACCACACACCAACTCTTAACCTCATCACCACACACCAACCCTTAACCTCATCACCACACATCACCCCTTAACCTCATCACCACACACCAACCCTTAACCTCATCACCACACACAAACCCTTAACCTCATCACCACACACCAACCCTTAACCTCATCACCACACATCACCCCTTAACCTCATCACCACACACCAACCCTTAACCTCATCACCCCTTAACCACACACCAACCCTTAACCTCATCACCACACACCAACCCTTAACCTCATCACCCCTTAACCATACACCAACCCTTAACCTCATCACCACACACCACCCCTTAACCTCATCACCACACACCAACCCTTAACCTCATCACCACACACCACCCCTTAACCTCATCACCACACATCACCCCTTAACCTCATCACCACACACCACCCCTTAACCTCATCACCACACACCAACCCTTAACCTCATCACCACACACCAACCCTTAACCTCATCACCCCTTACTAACCCTTAACCTCATCACCACACACCAACCCTTAACCTCATCACCACACATCACCCCTTAACCTCATCACCCCTTAACCACACACCAACCCTTAACCTCATCACCACACACCACCCCTTAACCTCATCACCACACACCAACCCTTAATCACATCACCACACACCAACCCTTAACCTCATCACCACACATCACCCCTTAACCTCATCACCACACACCAACCCTTAACCTCATCACCACACACCAACCCTTAACCTCATCACCACACACCAACCCTTAACCTCATCACCCCTTAACCACACACCAACCCTTAACCTCATCACCACACACCACCCCTTAACCTCATCACCACACACCACCCCTTAACCTCATCACCACACACCGACCCTTAACCTCATCACCACACACCAAATCTTAACCTCATCACCATACACCAACCCTTAACCTCATCACCACACACCAACCCTTAACCTCACCACCACACACCAACCCTTAACCTCATCACCCCTTAACCACACTACAACCCTTAACCTCATCACCACACACCAACCCTTAACCTCATCACCCCTTAACCACACACCAACCTTTAACCTCATCACCACACACCAACCCTTAACCTCATCACCACACACCAACTCTTAACCACATCACCACACACCAACCCTTAACCTCATCACCACACACCAACTCTTAACCTCATCACCACACACCAACTCTTAACCTCATCACCACACACCAACCCTTAACCTCATCACCACACACCAACTCTTAACCTCATCACCACACACCAACCCTTAACCTCATCACCACACACCAACCCTTAACCTCATCACCCCTTAACCAAACTACAACCCTAAACCTCATCACCCCTTAACCACACACCAACCCTTAACCTCATCACCCCTTAACCACACACCAACCCTTAACCTCATCACCCCTTAACCACACTACAACCCTTAACCCCATCACCACACACCAACCCTTAACCTCATCACCCCTTAACCACACTACAACCCTTAACCTCATCACCACACATCAACCCTTAACCTCATCACCACACACCAACCCTTAACCTCATCACCCCTTAACCACACTACAACCCTTAACCTCATCACCCCTTAACCACACTACAACCCTTAACCACATCACCAAACACCAACCCTTAACCTCATCACCACACACCAACTCTTAACCTCATCAACACACACCAACCCTTAACCTCATCACCACACACCAACCCTTAACCTCATCACCACACACCAACCCTTAACCTCATCACCACACACCAACCCTTAACCTCATCACCACACACCAACCCTTAACCTCATCACCACTCACCAACCCTTAACCTCATCACCACACACCAACCCTTAACCTCATCACCACACACCAACCCTTAACCTCATCACCCCTGAACCACACTACAACCCTTAACCACATCACCCCTCAACCACACTACAACCCTTAACCACATCACCAAACACCAACCCTTAACCTCATCACCACACACCAACTCTTAACCTCATCACCACACACCAACCCTTAACCTCATCACCACACACCAACCCTTAACCTCATCACCACACACCAACCCTTAACCTCATCACCAAACACCAACCCTTAACCTCATCACCACACACCAACTCTTAACCTCATCACCACACACCAACCCTTAACCTCATCACCACACACCAACCCTTAACCTCATCACCACACACCAACCCTTAACCTCATCACCACACACCAACCCTTAACCTCATCACCCCTTAACCACACTACAACCCTTAACCTCATCACCCCTTAACCACACACCAACTCTTAACCTCATCACCCCTTAACCACACACCAACCCTTAACTTCATCACCACACACCAACCCTTAACCTCATCACCACACACCAACTCTTAACCACATCACCACACACCAACCCTTAACCTCATCACCACACACTAACTCTTAACCTCATCACCACACACCAACTCTTAACCTCATCACCACACACCAACCCTTAACCTCATCACCACACACCAACCCTTAACCTCATCACCCCTTAACCTCATCACCACACACCAATCCTTAACCTCATCACCACACACAAACCCCTTAACCTCATCACCACACACCAACCCTTAACCTCATCACAACACATCACCCCTTAACCTCATCACCACACACCAACCCTTAACCTCATCACCCCTTAACCACTCACCAACCCTTAACCTCATCACCACACACCAACCCTTAACCTCATCACCACACACCAACCCTTAACCTCATCACCACACACCACCCCTTAACCTCATCACCACACATCACCCCTTAACCTCATCACCACACACCACCCCTTAACCTCATCACCACACACCAACCCCTAACCTCATCACCACACACCAACCCTTAACCTCATCACCACACACCACCCCTTAACCTCATCACCACACATCACCCCTTAACCTCATCACCACACACCAACCCTTAACCTCATCACCCCTTAACCACACACCACACCTTAACCTCATCACCACACACCAACCCTTAATCACATCACCACACATCAACCCTTAACCTCATCACCACACATCACCCCTTAACCTCATCACCACACACCAACCCTTAACCTCATCACCACACACCAACCCTTAACCTCATCACCACACACCAACCCTTAACCTGATCACCCCTTAACCACACACCAACCCTTAACCTCATCACTACACACCACCCCTTAACCTCATCACCACACACCACCCCATAACCTCATCACCACACACCAACCCTTAACCTCATCACGACACACCAAATCTTAACCTCATCACCATACACCAACCCTTTACCTCATCACCACACACCAACCCTTAACCTCATCACCCCTTAACCACACACCAACCCTTAACCTCATCACCACACACCACCCCTTAACCTCATCACCACACACCAACCCTTAACCTCATCACCCCTTAACCACACACCAACCCTTAACCTCATCACCCCTTAACCACACACCAACCCTTAACCTCATCACCACACACCAACCCTTAACCTCATCACCACACACCAACCCTTAACCTCATCACCAAACACCAACCCTTAACCTCATCACCACACACCAACTCTTAACCTCATCACCACACACCAACCCTTAACCTCATCACCACACACCAACCCTTAACCTCATCACCACACACCAACCCTTAACCTCATCACCACACACCAACCCTTAACCTCATCACCCCTTAACCACACTACAACCCTTAACCTCATCACCCCTTAACCACACACCAACTCTTAACCTCATCACCCCTTAACCACACACCAACCCTTAACTTCATCACCACACACCAACCCTTAACCTCATCACCACACACCAACTCTTAACCACATCACCACACACCAACCCTTAACCTCATCACCACACACTAACTCTTAACCTCATCACCACACACCAACTCTTAACCTCATCACCACACACCAGCCCTTAACCTCATCACCACACACCAACCCTTAACCTCATCACCCCTTAACCTCATCACCACACACCAACCCTTAACCTCATCACCACACACAAACCCCTTAACCTCATCACCACAAACCAACCCTTAACCTCATCACAATACATCACCCCTTAACCTCATCACCACACACCAACCCTTAACCTCATCACCCCTTAACCACTCACCAACCCTTAACCTCATCACCACACACCAACCCTTAACCTCATCACCACACACCAACCCTTAACCTCATCACCACACACCACCCCTTAACCTCATCACCACACATCACCCCTTAACCTCATCACCACACACCACCCCTTAACCTCATCACCACACACCAACCCTTAACCTCATCACCACACACCAACCCTTAACCTCATCACCACACACCACCCCTTAACCTCATCACCACACATCACCCCTTAACCTCATCACCACACACCAACCCTTAACCTCATCACCCCTTAACCACACACCACACCTTAACCTCATCACCACACACCAACCCTTAATCACATCACCACACATCAACCCTTAACCTCATCACCACACATCACCCCTTAACCTCATCACCACACACCAACCCTTAACCTCATCACCACACACCAACCCTTAACCTCATCACCACACACCAACCCTTAACCTGATCACCCCTTAACCACACACCAACCCTTAACCTCATCACTACACACCACCCCTTAACCTCATCACCACACACCACCCCATAACCTCATCACCACACACCAACCCTTAACCTCATCACCACACACCAAATCTTAACCTCATCACCATACACCAACCCTTTACCTCATCACCACACACCAACCCTTAACCTCATCACCCCTTAACCACACACCAACCCTTAACCTCATCACCACACACCACCCCTTAACCTCATCACCACACACCAACCCTTAACCTCATCACCCCTTAACCACACACCAACCCTTAACCTCATCACCCCTTAACCACACACCAACCCTTAACCTCATCACCACACACCAACCCTTAACCTCATCACCACACACCAACCCTTAACCTCATGACCCCTTAACCACACTACAACCCTTAACCTCATCACCACACACCAACCCTTAACCTCATCACCCCTTAACCACACACCAACCCTTAATCTCATCACCACACACCAACCCTTAACCTCATCACCACACACCAACTCTTAACCACATCACCACACACCAACCCTTAACCTCATCACCACACACCAACTCTTAACCTCATCACCACACACCAACTCTTAACCTCATCACCACACACCAACCCTTAACCTCATCACCACACACCAACCCTTAACCTCATCACCCCTTAACCACACTACAACCCTTAACCTCATCACCCCTTAACCACACACCAACCCTTAACCTCATCACCCCTTAACCACACACCAACCCTTAACCTCATCACCCCTTAACCACACTACAACCCTTAACCCCATCACCACACACCAACCCTTAACCTCATCACCCCTTAACCACACACCAACCCTTAACCTCATCACCACACACCAACCCTTAACCTCATCACCACACACCAACCCTTAACCACAATACAACCCTTAACCTCATCACCACACACCAACCCTTAACCTCATCACCACACACCAACCCTTAACCTCATCACCCCTTAACCACACTACAACCCTTAACCTCATCACCACACATCAACCCTTAACCTCATCACCACACACCAACCCTTAACCTCATCACCCCTTAACCACACTACAACCCTTAACCTCATCACCCCTTAACCACACTACAACCCTTAACCACATCACCAAACACCAACCCTGAACCTCATCACCACACACCAACCCTTAACCTCATCACCCCTTAACCACACACCAACCCTTAACCTCATCACCACAAACCACCCCTTAACCTCATCACCACACACCAACCCTTAACCTCATCACCCCTTAACCACACACCAACCCTTAACCTCATCACCCCTTAACCACACACCAACCCTTAACCTCATCACCACACACCAACCCTTAACCTCATCACCACACACCAACCCTTAACCTCATGACCCCTTAACCACACTACAACCCTTAACCTCATCACCATACACCAACCCTTAACCTCATCACCCCTTAACCACACACCAACCCTTAATCTCATCACCACACACCAACCCTTAACCTCATCACCACACACCAACTCTTAACCACATCACCACACACCAACCCTTAACCTCATCACCACACACCAACTCTTAACCTCATCACCACACACCAACTCTTAACCTCATCACCACACACCAACCCTTAACCTCATCACCACACACCAACCCTTAACCTCATCACCCCTTAACCACACTACAACCCTTAACCTCATCACCCCTTAACCACACACCAACCCTTAACCTCATCACCCCTTAACCACACACCAACCCTTAACCTCATCACCCCTTAACCACACTACAACCCTTAACCCCATCACCACACACCAACCCTTAACCTCATCACCCCTTAACCACACACCAACCCTTAACCTCATCACCACACACCAACCCTTAACCTCATCACCACACACCAACCCTTAACCACAATACAACCCTTAACCTCATCACCACACACCAACCCTTAACCTCATCACCACACACCAACCCTTAACCTCATCACCACACACCAACCCTTAACCTCATCACCCCTTAACCACACTACAACCCTTAACCTCATCACCACACATCAACCCTTAACCTCATCACCACACACCAACCCTTAACCTCATCACCCCTTAACCACTCTACAACCCTTAACCTCATCACCCCTTAACCACACTACAACCCTTAACCACATCACCAAACACCAACCCTGAACCTCATCACCACACACCAACTCTTAACCTCATCAACACACACCAACCCTTAACCTCATCACCACACACCAACCCTTAACCTCCTCACCACACACCAACCCTTAACCTCATCACCACACACCAACCCTTAACCTCATCACCACACACCAACCCTTAACCTCATCACCACACACCAACCCTTAACCTCATCACCACACACCAACCCTTAACCTCATCACCACACACCAACCCTTAACCTCATCACCACACACCAACCCTTAACCTCATCACCCCTTAACCACACACCAACCCTTAACCTCATCACCACACACCAACCCTTAACCTCATCACCACACACCAACCCTTAACCTCATCACCACACACCAACCCTTAACCTCATCACCACACACCAACCCTTAAACTCATCACCACACACCAACCCTTAACCTCATCACCCCTTAACCACACTACAACCCTTAACCTCATCACCACACACCAACCCTTAACCTCATCACCACACACCAACCCTTAACCTCATCACCCCTTAACCACACTACAACCCTTAACCTCATCACCCCTTAACCACACTACAACCCTTAACCACATCACCACACACCAACCCTTAACCTCATCACCACACACCAACTCTTAACCTCATCACCACACACCAACCCTTAACCTCATCACCCCTTAACCACACTACAACCCTTAACCTCATCACCCCTTAACCACACACCAACCCTTAACCTCATCACCCCTTAACCACACACCAACCCTTAACCTCATCACCACACACCAACCCTTAACCTTATCACCACACACCAACCCTTAACCTCATCACCCCTTAACCACACTACAACCCTTAACCTCATCACCACACACCAACCCTTAACCTCATCACCCCTTAACCACACACCAACCCTTAACCTCATCACCACACACCAACCCTTAACCTCATCACCACACACCAACTCTTAACCACATCAACACACACCAACCCTTAACCTCATCACCACACACCAACTCTTAACCTCATCACCACACACCAACTCTTAACCTCATCACCACACACCAACCCTTAACCTCATCACCACACACCAACTCTTAACCTCATCACCACACACCAACCCTTAACCTCATCACCACACACCAACCCTTAACCTCATCACCACACACCAACCCTTAACCTCATCACCACACACCAACCCTTAACCTCATCACCACACACCAACCCTTAACCTCATCACCCCTTAACCACACTACAACCCTTAACCTCATCACCCCTTAACCACACACCAACCCTTAACCTCATCACCCCTTAACCACACACCAACCCTTAACCTCATCACCCCTTAACCACACTACAACCCTTAACCCCATCACCACACACCAACCCATAACCTCATCACCCCTTAACCACACACCAACCCTTAACCTCATCACCACACACCAACCCTTAACCTCATCACCCCTTAACCACACTACAACCCTTAACCTCATCACCACACACCAACCCTTAACCTCATCACCACACACCAACCCTTAACCTCATCACCCCTTAACCACACTACAACCCTTAACCTCATCACTACACACCAACCCTTAACCTCATCACCACACACCAACCCTTAACCTCATCACCCCTTAACCACACTACAACCCTTAACCTCATCACCCCTTAACCACACTACAACCCTTAACCACATCACCAAACACCAACCTTTAACCTCATCACCACACACCAACTCTTAACCTCATCACCACACACCAACCCTTAACCTCATCACCACACACCAACCCTTAACCTCATCACCACACACCAACCCTTAACCTCATCACCACACACCAAACCTTAACCTCATCACCACACACCAACCCTTAACCTCATCACCCCTTAACCACACTACAACCCTTAACCTCATCACCCCTTAACCACACTACAACCCTTAACCACATCACCACACACCAACCCTTAACCTCATCACCACACACCAACCCTTAACCGCATCACCACACACCAACCCTTAACCTCATCACCACACTACAACCCTTAACCACATCACCACACACCAACCCGTAACCTCATCACCACACACCAACCCTTAACCTCATCACCCCTTAACCACACTACAACCCTTAACCTCATCACCACACACCAATCCTTAACCTCATCACCACACACCAACCCTTAACCTCATCACCCCTTAACCACACTACAACCCTTAACCTCATCACCCCTTAACCACACTACAACCCTTAACCACATCACCAAACACCAACCCTTAACCTCATCACCACACACCTACTCTTAACCTCATCACCACACACCAACCCTTAACCTCATCACCACACACCAACCCTTAACCTCATCACCACACACCAACCCTTAACCTCATCACCACACACCAACCCTTAACCTCATCACCACACACCAACCCTTAACCTCATCACCCCTTAACCACACTACAACCCTTAACCTCATCACCCCTTAACCACACTACAACCCTTAACCACATCACCACACACCAACCCTTAACCTCATCACCACACACCAACCCTTAACCGCATCACCACACACCAACCTTTAACCTCATCACCACACTACACCCCTTAACCACATCACCACACACCAACCCTTAACCTCATCACCACACACCAACCCTTAACCTCATCACCCCTTAACCACACTACAACCCTTAACCTCATCACCCCTTAACCACACACCAACCCTTAACCTCATCACCCCTTAACCACACTACAACCCTTAACCACATCACCACACACCAACCCTTAACCTCATCACCACACACCAACCCTTAACCTCATCACCACACACCAACCCTTAACCTCATCACCACACACCAACCCTTAACCTCATCACCACACACCAACCCTTAACCTCATCACCCCTTAACCACACTACAACCCTTAACCTCATCACCCCTTAACCACACACCAACCCTTAACCTCATCACCCCTTAACCACACACCAACCCTTAACCTCATCACCACACACCAACCCTTAACCTCATCACCACACACCAACCCTTAACCTCATCACCCCTTAACCACACTACAACCCTTAACCTCATCACCACACACCAACCCTTAACCTCATCACCCCTTAACCACACACCAACCCTTAACCTCATCACCACACACCAACCCTTCACCTCATCACCACACACCAACTCTTAACCACATCAACACACACCAACCCTTCACCTCATCACCACACACCAACTCTTAACCTCATCACCACACACCAACTCTTAACCTCATCACCACACACCAACCCTTAACCTCATCACCACACACCAACTCTTAACCTCATCACCACACACCAACCCTTAACCTCATCACCACACACCAACCCTTAACCTCATCACCACACACCAACCCTTAACCTCATCACCACACACCAACCCTTAACCTCATCACCCCTTAACCACACACCAACCCTTAACCTCATCACCACACACCACCCCTTAACCTCATCACCACACACCAACCCTTAACCTCATCACCCCTTAACCACACACCAACCCTTAACCTCATCACCCCTTAACCACACACCAACCCTTAACCTCATCACCACACACCAACCCTTAACCTCATCACCACACACCAACCCTTAACCTCATGACCCCTTAACCACACTACAACCCTTAACCTCATCACCACACACCAACCCTTAACCTCATCACCCCTTAACCACACACCAACCCTTAATCTCATCACCACACACCAACCCTTAACCTCATCACCACACACCAACTCTTAACCACATCACCACACACCAACCCTTAACCTCATCACCACACACCAACTCTTAACCTCATCACCACACACCAACTCTTAACCTCATCACCACACACCAACCCTTAACCACATCACCACACACCAACCCTTAACCTCATCACCCCTTAACCACACTACAACCCTTAACCTCATCACCCCTTAACCACACACCAACCCTTAACCTCATCACCCCTTAACCACACACCAACCCTTAACCTCATCACCCCTTAACCACACTACAACCCTTAACCCCATCACCACACACCAACCCTTAACCTCATCACCCCTTAACCACACACCAACCCTTAACCTCATCACCACACACCAACCCTTAACCTCATCACCACACACCAACCCTTAACCACAATACAACCCTTAACCTCATCACCACACACCAACCCTTAACCTCATCACCACACACCAACCCTTAACCTCATCACCCCTTAACCACACTACAACCCTTAACCTCATCACCACACATCAACCCTTAACCTCATCACCACACACCAACCCTTAACCTCATCACCCCTTAACCACTCTACAACCCTTAACCTCATCACCCCTTAACCACACTACAACCCTTAACCACATCACCAAACACCAACCCTGAACCTCATCACCACACACCAACTCTTAACCTCATCAACACACACCAACCCTTAACCTCATCACCACACACCAACCCTTAACCTCCTCACCACACACCAACCCTTAACCTCATCACCACACACCAACCCTTAACCTCATCACCACACACCAACCCTTAACCTCATCACCACACACCAACCCTTAACCTCATCACCACACACCAACCCTTAACCTCATCACCACACACCAACCCTTAACCTCATCACCACACACCAACCCTTAACCTCATCACCCCTTAACCACACACCAACCCTTAACCTCATCACCACACACCAACCCTTAACCTCATCACCACACACCAACCCTTAACCTCATCACCACACACCAACCCTTAACCTCATCACCACACACCAACCCTTAAACTCATCACCACACACCAACCCTTAACCTCATCACCCCTTAACCACACTACAACCCTTAACCTCATCACCACACACCAACCCTTAACCTCATCACCACACACCAACCCTTAACCTCATCACCCCTTAACCACACTACAACCCTTAACCTCATCACCCCTTAACCACACTACAACCCTTAACCACATCACCACACACCAACCCTTAACCTCATCACCACACACCAACCCTTAACCTCATCACCCCTTAACCACACACCAACCCTTAACCTCATCACCACACACCAACCCTTAACCTCATCACCACACACCAACTCTTAACCACATCAACACACACCAACCCTTAACCTCATCACCACACACCAACTCTTAACCTCATCACCACACACCAACTCTTAACCTCATCACCACACACCAACCCTTAACCTCATCACCACACACCAACTCTTAACCTCATCACCACACACCAACCCTTAACCTCATCACCACACACCAACCCTTAACCTCATCACCACACACCAACCCTTAACCTCATCTACACACACCAACCCTTAACCTCATCACCACACACCAACCCTTAACCTCATCACCCCTTAACCACACTACAACCCTTAACCTCATCACCCCTTAACCACACACCAACCCTTAACCTCATCACCCCTTAACCACACACCAACCCTTAACCTCATCACCCCTTAACCACACTACAACCCTTAACCCCATCACCACACACCAACCCTTAACCTCATCACCCCTTAACCACACACCAACCCTTAACCTCATCACCACACACCAACCCTTAACCTCATCACCCCTTAACCACACTACAACCCTGAACCTCATCACCACACACCAACCCTTAACCTCATCACCACACACCAACCCTTAACCTCATCACCCCTTAACCACACTACAACCCTTAACCTCATCACTACACACCAACCCTTAACCTCATCACCACACACCAACCCTTAACCTCATCACCCCTTAACCACACTACAACCCTTAACCTCATCACCCCTTAACCACACTACAACCCTTCACCACATCACCAAACACCAACCTTTAACCTCATCACCACACACCAACTCTTAACCTCATCACCACACACCAACCCTTAACCTCATCACCACACACCAACCCTTAACCTCATCACCACACACCAACCCTTAACCTCATCACCACACACCAAACCTTAACCTCATCACCACACACCAACCCTTAACCTCATCACCCCTTAACCACACTACAACCCTTAACCTCATCACCCCTTAACCACACTACAACCCTTAACCACATCACCACACACCAACCCTTAACCTCATCACCACACACCAACCCTTAACCTCATCACCACACACCAACCCTTAACCTCATCACCACACACCAACCCTTAACCTCATCACCCCTTAACCACACTACAACCCTTAACCTCATCACCCCTTAACCACACTACAACCCTTAACCACATCACCAAACACCAACCCTTAACCTCATCACCACACACCTACTCTTAACCTCATCACCACACACCAACCCTTAACCTCATCACCACACACCAACCCTTAACCTCATCACCACACACCAACCCTTAACCTCATCACCACACACCAACCCTTAACCTCATCACCACACACCAACCCTTAACCTCATCACCCCTTAACCACACTACAACCCTTAACCTCATCACCCCTTAACCACACTACAACCCTTAACCACATCACCACACACCAACCCTTAACCTCATCACCACACACCAACCCTTAACCGCATCACCACACACCAACCTTTAACCTCATCACCACACTACACCCCTTAACCACATCACCACACACCAACCCTTAACCTCATCACCACACACCAACCCTTAACCTCATCACCCCTTAACCACACTACAACCCTTAACCTCATCACCCCTTAACCACACACCAACCCTTAACCTCATCACCCCTTAACCACACTACAACCCTTAACCACATCACCACACACCAACCCTTAACCTCATCACCACACACCAACCCTTAACCTCATCACCACACACCAACCCTTAACCTCATCACCACACACCAACCCTTAACCTCATCACCACACACCAACCCTTAACCTCATCACCCCTTAACCACACTACAACCCTTAACCTCATCACCCCTTAACCACACACCAACCCTTAACCTCATCACCCCTTAACCACACACCAACCCTTAACCTCATCACCACACACCAACCCTTAACCTCATCACCACACACCAACCCTTAACCTCATCACCCCTTAACCACACACCAACCCTTAACCTCATCACCACACACCAACCCTTAACCTCATCACCACACACCAACTCTTAACCACATCAACACACACCAACCCTTCACCTCATCACCACACACCAACTCTTAACCTCATCACCACACACCAACTCTTAACCTCATCACCACACACCAACCCTTAACCTCATCACCACACACCAACTCTTAACCTCATCACCACACACCAACCCTTAACCTCATCACCACACACCAACCCTTAACCTCATCACCACACACCAACCCTTAACCTCATCACCACACACCAACCCTTAACCTCATCACCACACACCAACCCTTAACCTCATCACCCCTTAACCACACTACAACCCTTAACCTCATCACCCCTTAACCACACACCAACCCTTAACCTCATCACCCCTTAACCACACTCCAACCCTTAACCTCATCACCCCTTAACCACACTACAACCCTTAACCCCATCACCACACACCAACCCTTAACCTCATCACCCCTTAACCACACACCAACCCTTAACCTCATCACCACACACCAACCCTTAACCTCATCACCCCTTAACCACACTACAACCCTTAACCTCATCACCACACACCAACCCTTAACCTCATCACCACACACCAACCCTTAACCTCATCACCCCTTAACCACACTACAACCCTTAACCACATCACCAAACACCAACCCTGAACCTCATCACCACACACCAACTCTTAACCTCATCAACACACACCAACCCTTAACCTCATCACCACACACCAACCCTTAACCTCCTCACCACACACCAACCCTTAACCTCATCACCACACACCAACCCTTAACCTCATCACAACACACCAAATCTTAACCTCATCACCATACACCAACCCTTTACCTCATCACCACACACCAACCCTTAACCTCATCACCCCTTAACCACTCACCAACCCTTAACCTCATCACCACACACCACCCCTTAACCTCATCACCACACACCAACCCTTAACCTCATCACCCCTTAACCACACACCAACCCTTAACCTCATCACCCCTTAACCACACACCAACCCTTAACCTCATCACCACACACCAACTCTTAACCTCATCACCACACACCAACCCTTAACCTCATGACCCCTTAACCACACTACAACCCTTAACCTCATCACCACACACCAACCCTTAACCTCATCACCCCTTAACCACACACCAACCCTTAATCTCATCACCACACACCAACCCTTAACCTCATCACCACACACCAACTCTTAACCACATCACCACACACCAACCCTTAACCTCATCACCACACACCAACTCTTAACCTCATCACCACACACCAACTCTTAACCTCATCACCACACACCAACCCTTAACCTCATCACCACACACCAACCCTTAACCTCATCACCCCTTAACCACACTACAACCCTTAACCTCATCACCCCTTAACCACACACCAACCCTTAACCTCATCACCCCTTAACCACACACCAACCCTTAACCTCATCACCCCTTAACCACACTACAACCCTTAACCCCATCACCACACACCGACCCTTAACCTCATCACCCCTTAACCACACACCAACCCTTAACCTCATCACCACACACCAACCCTTAACCTCATCACCACACACCAACCCTTAACCACACTACAACCCTTAACCTCATCACCACACACCAACCCTTAACCTCATCACCACACACCAACCCTTAACCTCATCACCCCTTAACCACACTACAACCCTTAACCTCATCACCACACATCAACCCTTAACCTCATCACCACACACCAACCCTTAACCTCATCACCCCTTAACCACACTACAACCCTTAACCTCATCACCCCTTAACCACACTACAACCCTTAACCACATCACCAAACACCAACCCTGAACCTCATCACCACACACCAACTCTTAACCTCATCAACACACACCAACCCTTAACCTCATCACCACACACCAACCCTTAACCTCCTCACCACACACCAACCCTTAACCTCATCACCACACACCAACCCTTAACCTCATCACCACACACCAACCCTTAACCTCATCACCACACACCAACCCTTAACCTCATCACCACACACCACCCCTTAACCTCATCACCACACACCAACCCTTAACCTCATCACCACACACCAACCCTTAACCTCATCACCACAAACCAACCCTTAACCTCATCACCACACACCAACCCTTAACCTCATCACCACACACCAACCCTTAACCTCATCACCACACACCAACCCTTAACCTCATCACCACACACCAACCCTTAACCTCATCACCACACACCAACCCTTAACCTCATCACCCTTAACAACACTACAACCCTTAACCTCATCACCACACACCAACCCTTAACCTCATCACCACACACCAACCCTTAACCTCATCACCCCTTAACCACACTACAACCCTTAACCTCATCACCCCTTAACCACACTACAACCCTTAACCACATCACCACACACCAACCCTTAACCTCATCACCACACACCAACTCTTAACCTCATCACCACACACCAACCCTTAACCTCATCACCCCTTAACCACACCTACAACCCTTAACCCCATCACCCCTTAACCACACACCAACCCTTAACCTCATCACCCCTTAACCACACACCAACCCTTAACCTCATCACCACACACCAACCCTTAACCTCATCACCACACACCAACCCTTAACCTCATCACCCCTTAACCACACTACAACCCTTAACCACATCACCAAACACCAACCCTTAACCTCATCACAACACACCCAACTCTTAACCTCATCACCACACACCAACCCTTAACCTCATCACCACACACCAACCCTTAACCTCATCACCACACACCAACCCTTAACCTCATCACCCCTTAACCACACTACAACCCTTAACCACATCACCAAACACCAACCCTTAACCTCATCACCACACACCAACTCTTAACCTCATCACCACACACCAACCCTTAACCTCATCACCACACACCAACCCTTAACCTCATCACCACACACCAACCCCTTAACCTCATCACCAAACACCAACCCTTAACCTCATCACCACACACCAACTCTTAACCTCATCACCACACACCAACCCTTAACCTCATCACCACACACCAACCCTTAACCTCATCACCACACACCAACCCTTAACCTCATCACCACACACCAACCCTTAACCTCATCACCCCTTAACCACACTACAACCCTTAACCTCATCACCCCTTAACCACACACCAACCCTTAACCTCATCACCCCTTAACCACACACCAACCCTTAACTTCATCACCACACACCCAACCCTTAACCTCATCACCACACATCAACTCTTAACCACATCACCACACACCAACCCTTAACCTCATCACCACACACCAACTCTTAACCTCATCACCACACACCAACTCTTAACCTCATCACCACACACCAACCCTTAACCTCATCACCACACACCAACCCTTAACCTCATCACCCCTTAACCTCATCACCACACACCAACCCTTAACCTCATCACCACACACAAACCCCTTAACCTCATCACCACACACCAACCCTTAACCTCATCACCACACATCACCCCTTAACCTCATCACCACACACCAACCCTTAACCTCATCACCCCTTAACCACTCACCAACCCTTAACCTCATCACCACACACCAACCCTTAACCTCATCACCACACACCAACCCTTAACCTCATCACCACACACCACCCCTTAACCTCATCACCACACATCACCCCTTAACCTCATCACCACACACCACCCCTTAACCTCATCACCACACACCAACCCTTAACCTCATCACCACACACCAACCCTTGACCTCATCACCACACACCACCCCTTAACCTCATCACCACACATCACCCCTTAACCTCATCACCACACACCAACCCTTAACCTCATCACCCCTTAACCACACACCACCCCTTAACCTCATCACCACACACCAACCCTTAATCACATCACCACACACCAACCCTTAACCTCATCACCACACATCACCCCTTAACCTCATCACCACACACCAACCCTTAACCTCATCACCACACACCAACCCTTAACCTCATCACCACACACCAACCCTTAACCTGATCACCCCTTAACCACACACCAACCCTTAACCTCATCACTACACACCACCCCTTAACCTCATCACCACACACCACCCCATAACCTCATCACCACACACCAACCCTTAACCTCATCACCACACACCAAATCTTAACCTCATCACCATACACCAACCCTTTACCTCATCACCACACACCAACCCTTAACCTCATCACCCCTTAACCACTCACCAACCCTTAACCTCATCACCACACACCACCCCTTAACCTCATCACCACACACCAACCCTTAACCTCATCACCCCTTAACCACACACCAACCCTTAACCTCATCACCCCTTAACCACACACCAACCCTTAACCTCATCACCACACACCAACCCTTAACCTCATCACCACACACCAACCCTTAACCTCATGACCCATTAACCACACTACAACCCTTAACCTCATCACCACACAGCAACCCTTAACCTCATCACCCCTTAACCACACACCAACCCTTAATCTCATCACCACACACCAACCCTTAACCTCATCACCACACACCAACTCTTAACCACATCACCACACACCAACCCTTAACCTCATCACCACACACCAACTCTTAACCTCATCACCACACACCAACTCTTAACCTCATCACCACACACCGACCCTTAACCTCATCACCACACACCAACCCTTAACCTCATCACCCCTTAACCACACTACAACCCTTAACCTCATCACCCCTTAACCACACACCAACCCTTAACCTCATCACCCCTTAACCACACACCAACCCTTAACCTCATCACCCCTTAACCACACTACAACCCTTAACCCCATCACCACACACCAACCCTTAACCTCATCACCCCTTAACCACACACCAACCCTTAACCTCATCACCACACACCAACCCTTAACCTCATCACCACACACCAACCCTTAACCACACTACAACCCTTAACCTCATCACCACACACCAACCCTTAACCTCATCACCACACACCAACCCTTAACCTCATCACCCCTTAACCACACTACAACCCTTAACCTCATCACCACACATCAACCCTTAACCTCATCACCACACACCAACCCTTAACCTCATCACCCCTTAACCACACTACAACCCTTAACCTCATCACCCCTTAACCACACTACAACCCTTAACCACATCACCAAACACCAACCCTGAACCTCATCACCACACACCAACTCTTAACCTCATCAACACACACCAACCCTTAACCTCATCACCACACACCAACCCTTAACCTCCTCACCACACACCAACCCTTAACCTCATCACCACACACCAACCCTTAACCTCATCACCACACACCAACCCTTAACCTCATCACCACACACCAACCCTTAACCTCATCACCACACACCAACCCTTAACCTCATCACCACACACCCAACCCTTAACCTCATCACCACACACAACCCTTAACCTCATCACCCCTTAACCACACACCAACCCTTAACCTCATCACCACACACCAACCCTTAACCTCATCACCACACACCAACCCTTAACCTCATCATCACACACCAACCCTTAACCTCATCACCACACACCAACCCTTAAACTCATCACCACACACCAACCCTTAACCTCATCACCCCTTAACCACACTACAACCCTTAACCTCATCACCACACACCAACCCTTAACCTCATCACCACACACCAACCCTTAACCTCATCACCCCTTAACCACACTACAACCCTTAACCTCATCACCCTTAACCACACTACAACCCTTAACCACATCACCACACACCAACCCTTAACCTCATCACCACACACCAACTCTTAACCTCATCACCACACACCAACCCTTAACCTCATCACCCCTTAACCACACTACAACCCCTTAACCTCATCACCCCTTAACCACACACCAACCCTTAACCTCATCACCCCTTAACCACACACCAACCCTTAACCTCATCACCACACACCAACCCTTAACCTCATCACCACACACCAACCCTTAACCTCATCACCCCTTAACCACACTACAACCCTTAACCTCATCACCACACACCAACCCTTAACCTCATCACCCCTTAACCACACACCAACCCTTAACCTCATCACCACACACCAACCCTTAACCTCATCACCACACACCAACTCTTAACCACATCAACACACACCAACCCTTAACCTCATCACCACACACCAACTCTTAACCTCATCACCACACACCAACCCTTAACCTCATCACCCCTTAACCACACACCAACCCTTAATCTCATCACCACACACCAACCCTTAACCTCATCACCACACACCAACTCTTAACCACATCACCACACACCAACCCTTAACCTCATCACCACACACCAACTCTTAACCTCATCACCACACACCAACTCTTAACCTCATCACCACACACCAACCCTTAACCTCATCACCACACACCAACCCTTAACCTCATCACCCCTTAACCACACTACAACCCTTAACCTCATCACCCCTTAACCACACACCAACCCTTAACCTCATCACCCCTTAACCACACACCAACCCTTAACCTCATCACCCCTTAACCACACTACAACCCTTAACCCCATCACCACACACCAACCCTTAACCTCATCACCCCTTAACCACACACCAACCCTTAACCTCATCACCACACACCAACCCTTAACCTCATCACCACACACCAACACTTAACCACACTACAACCCTTAACCTCATCACCACACACCAACCCTTAACCTCATCACCACACACCAACCCTTAACCTCATCACCCCTTAACCACACTACAACCCTTAACCTCATCATCACACATCAACCCTTAACCTCATCACCACACACCAACCCTTAACCTCATCACCCCTTAACCACACTACAACCCCTAACCTCATCACCCCTTAACCACACTACAACCCTTAACCACATCACCAAACACCAACCCTGAACCTCATCACCACACACCAACTCTTAACCTCATCAACACACACCAACCCTTAACCTCATCACCACACACCAACCCTTAACCTCCTCACCACACACCAACCCTTAACCTCATCACCACACACCAACCCTTAACCTCATCACCACACACCAACCCTTAACCTCATCACCACACACCAACCCTTAACCTCATCACCACACACCAACCCTTAACCTCATCACCACACACCAACCCTTAACCTCATCACCACACACCAACCCTTAACCTCATCACCCCTTAACCACACACCAACCCTTAACCTCATCACCACACACCAACCCTTAACCTCATCACCACACACCAACCCTTAACCTCATCACCACACACCAACCCTTAACCTCATCACCACACACCAACCCTTAAACTCATCACCACACACCAACCCTTAACCTCATCACCCCTTAACCACACTACAACCCTTAACCTCATCACCACACACCAACCCTTAACCTCATCACCACACACCAACCCTTAACCTCATCACCCCTTAACCACACTACAACCCTTAACCTCATCACCCCTTAACCACACTAAAACCCTTAACCACATCACCACACACCAACCCTTAACCTCATCACCACACACCAACTCTTAACCTCATCACCACACACCAACCCTTAACCTCATCACCCCTTAACCACACTACAACCCTTAACCTCATCACCCCTTAACCACACACCAACCCTTAACCTCATCACCCCTTAACCACACACCAACCCTTAACCTCATCACCACACACCAACCCTTAACCTCATCACCACACACCAACCCTTAACCTCATCACCCCTTAACCACACTACAACCCTTAACCTCATCACCACACACCAACCCTTAACCTCATCACCCCTTAACCACACACCAACCCTTAACCTCATCACCACACACCAACCCTTAACCTCATCACCACACACCAACTCTTAACCACATCAACACACACCAACCCTTAACCTCATCACCACACACCAACTCTTAACCTCATCACCACACACCAACTCTTAACCTCATCACCACACACCAACCCTTAACCTCATCACCACACACCAACTCTTAACCTCATCACCACACACCAACCCTTAACCTCATCACCACACACCAACCCTTAACCTCATCACCACACACCAACCCTTAACCTCATCACCACACACCAACCCTTAACCTCATCACCACACACCAACCCTTAACCTCATCACCCCTTAACCACACTACAACCCTTAACCTCATCACCCCTTAACCTAACACCAACCCTTAACCTCATCACCCCTTAACCACACACCAACCCTTAACCTCATCACCCCTTAACCACACTACAACCCTTAACCCCATCACCACACACCAACCCTTAACCTCATCACCCCTTAACCACACACCAACCCTTAACCTCATCACCACACACCAACCCTTAACCTCATCACCCCTTAACCACACTACAACCCTTAACCTCATCACCACACACCAACCCTTAACCTCATCACCACACACCAACCCTTAACCTCATCACCCCTTAACCACACTACAACCCTTAACCTCATCACCACACACCAACCCTTAACCTCATCACCACACACCAACCCTTAACCTCATCACCCCTTAACCACACTACAACCCTTAACCTCATCACCCCTTAACCACACTACAACCCTGAACCACATCACCAAACACCAACCTTTAACCTCATCACCGCACACCAACTCTTAACCTCATCACCACACACCAACCCTTAACCTCATCACCACACACCAACCCTTAACCTCATCACCACACACCAACCCTTAACCTCATCACCACACACCAAACCTTAACCTCATCACCACACACCAACCCTTAACCTCATCACCCCTTAACCACACTACAACCCTTAACCTCATCACCCCGTAACCACACTACAACCCTTAACCACATCACCACACACCAACCCTTAACCTCATCACCACACACCAACCCTTAACCGCATCACCACACACCAACCCTTAACCTCATCACCACACACCAACCCTTAACCACATCACCACACACCAACCCTTAACCTCATCACCACACACCAACCCTTAACCTCATCACCCCTTAACCACACTACAACCCTTAACCTCATCACCACACACCAACCCTTAACCTCATCACCACACACCAACCCTTAACCTCATCACCCCTTAACCACACTACAACCCTTAACCTCATCACCCCTTAACCACACTACAACCCTTAACCACATCACCAAACACCAACCCTTAACCTCATCACCACACACCTACTCTTAACCTCATCACCACACACCAACCCTTAACCTCATCACCACACACCAACCCTTAACCTCATCACCACACACCAACCCTTAACCTCATCACCACACACCAACCCTTAACCTCATCACCACACACCAACCCTTAACCTCATCACCCCTTAACCACACTACAACCCTTAACCTCATCACCCCTTAACCACACTACAACCCTTAACCACATCACCACACACCAACCCTTAACCTCATCACCACACACCAACCCTTAACCGCATCACCACACACCAACCTTTAACCTCATCACCACACTACACCCCTTAACCACATCACCACACACCAACCCTTAACCTCATCACCACACACCAACCCTTAACCTCATCACCCCTTAACCACACTACAACCCTTAACCTCATCACCCCTTAACCACACACCAACCCTTAACCTCATCACCCCTTAACCACACTACAACCCTTAACCACATCACCACACACCAACCCTTAACCTCATCACCACACACCAACCCTTAACCTCATCACCACACACCAACCCTTAACCTCATCACCACACACCAACCCTTAACCTCATCACCACACACCAACCCTTAACCTCATCACCCCTTAACCACACTACAACCCTTAACCTCATCACCCCTTAACCACACACCAACCCTTAACCTCATCACCCCTTAACCACACACCAACCCTTAACCTCATCACCACACACCAACCCTTTACCTCATCACCACACACCAACCCTTAACCTCATCACCCCTTAACCACACTACAACCCTTAACCTCATCACCACACACCAACCCTTAACCTCATCACCCCTTAACCACACACCAACCCTTAACCTCATCACCACACACCAACCCTTAACCTCATCACCACACACCAACTCTTAACCACATCAACACACACCAACCCTTAACCTCATCACCACACACCAACTCTTAACCTCATCACCACACACCAACTCTTAACCTCATCACCACACACCAACCCTTAACCTCATCACCACACACCAACTCTTAACCTCATCACCACACACCAACCCTTAACCTCATCACCACACACCAACCCTTAACCTCATCACCACACACCAACCCTTAACCTCATCACCCCTTAACCACACTACAACCCTTAACCTCATCACCACACACCAACCCTTAACCTCATCACCCCTTAACCACACTACAACCCTTAACCTCATCACCCCTTAACCACACACCAACCCTTAACCTCATCACCCCTTAACCACACACCAACCCTTAACCTCATCACCCCTTAACCACACTACAACCCTTAACCCCATCACCACACACCAACCCTTAACCTCATCACCCCTTAACCACACACCAACCCTTAACCTCATCACCACACACCAACCCTTAACCTCATCACCCCTTAACCACACTACAACCCTTAACCTCATCACCACAAACCAACCCTTAACCTCATCACCACACACCAACCCTTAACCTCATCACCCCTTAACCACACTACAACCCTTAACCACATCACCAAACACCAACCCTGAACCTCATCACCACACACCAACTCTTAACCTCATCAACACACACCAACCCTTAACCTCATCACCACACACCAACCCTTAACCTCCTCACCACACACCAACCCTTAACCTCATCACCAAACACCAACCCTTAACCTCATCACCACACACCAACCCTTAACCTCATCACCACACACCAACCCTTAACCTCATCACCACACACCAACCCTTAACCTCATCACCACACACCAACCCTTAACCTCATCACCACACACCAACCCTTAACCTCATCACCACACACCAACCCTTAACCTCATCACCACACACCAACCCTTAACCTCATCACCACACACCAACCCTTAACCTCATCACCACACACCAACCCTTAACCTCATCACCACACACCAACCCTTAAACTCATCACCACACACCAACCCTTAACCTCATCACCCCTTAACAACACTACAACCCTTAACCTCATCACCACACACCAACCCTTAACCTCATCACCACACACCAACCCTTAACCTCATCACCCCTTAACCACACTACAACCCTTAACCTCATCACCCCTTAACCACACTACAACCCTTAACCACATCACCACACACCAACCCTTAACCTCATCACCACACACCAACTCTTAACCTCATCACCACACACCAACCCTTAACCTCATCACCCCTTAACCACACTACAACCCTTAACCCCATCACCCCTTAACCACACACCAACCCTTAACCTCATCACCCCTTAACCACACACCAACCCTTAACCTCATCACCACACACCAACCCTTAACCTCATCACCACACACCAACCCTTAACCTCATCACCCCTTAACCACACTACAACCCTTAACCTCATCACCACACACCAACCCTTAACCTCATCACCCCTTAACCACACACCAACCCTTAACCTCATCACCACACACCAACCCTTAACCTCATCAACACACACCAACTCTTAACCACATCAACACACACCAACCCTTAACCTCATCACCACACACCAACTCTTAACCTCATCACCACACACCAACTCTTAACCTCATCACCACACACCAACCCTTAACCTCATCACCACACACCAACTCTTAACCTCGTCACCACACACCAACCCTTAATCACATCACCACACACCAACCCTTAACCTCATCACCACACATCACCCCTTAACCTCATCACCACACACCAACCCTTAACCTCATCACCACACACCAACCCTTAACCTCATCACCACACACCAACCCTTAACCTGATCACCCCTTAACCACACACCAACCCTTAACCTCATCACTACACACCACCCCTTAACCTCATCACCACACACCACCCCATAACCTCATCACCACACACCAACCCTTAACCTCATCACCACAAACCAAATCTTAACCTCATCACCATACACCAACCCTTTACCTCATCACCACACACCAACCCTTAACCTCATCACCCCTTAACCACACACCAACCCTTAACCTCATCACCACACACCACCCCTTAACCTCATCACCACACACCAACCCTTAACCTCATCACCCCTTAACCACACACCAACCCTTAACCTCATCACCCCTTAACCACACACCAACCCTTAACCTCATCACCACACACCAACCCTTAACCTCATCACCACACACCAACCCTTAACCTCATCACCCCTTAACCACACTACAACCCTTAACCTCATCACCACACACCAACCCTTAACCTCATCACCCCTTAACCACACACCAACCCTTAACCTCATCACCACACACCAACCCTTAACCTCATCACCACACACCAACTCTTAACCACATCAACACACACCAACCCTTAACCTCATCACCACACACCAACTCTTAACCTCATCACCACACACCAACTCTTAACCTCATCACCACACACCAACCCTTAACCTCATCACCACACACCAACTCTTAACCTCATCACCACACACCAACCCTTAACCTCATCACCACACACCGACCCTTAACCTCATCACCACACACCAACCCTTAACCTCATCACCACACACCAACCCTTAACCTCATCACCACACACCAACCCTTAACCTCATCACCCCTTAACCACACTACAACCCTTAACCTCATCACCCCTTAACCACACACCAACCCTTAACCTCATCACCCCTTAACCACACACCAACCCTTAACCTCATCACCCCTTAACCACACTACAACCCTTAACCCCATCACCACACACCAACCCTTAACCTCATCACCCCTTAACCACACACCAACCCTTAACCTCATCACCACACACCAACCCTTAACCTCATCACCCCTTAACCACACTACAACCCTTAACCTCATCACCACACACCAACCCTTAACCTCATCACCACACACCAACCCTTAACCTCATCACCCCTTAACCACACTACAACCCTTAACCACATCACCAAACACCAACCCTGAACCTCATCACCACACACCAACTCTTAACCTCATCAACACACACCAACCCTTAACCTCATCACCACACACCAACCCTTAACCTCCTCACCACACACCAACCCTTAACCTCATCACCACACACCAACCCTTAACCTCATCACCACACACCAACCCTTAACCTCATCACCACACACCAACCCTTAACCTCATCACCACACACCAACCCTTAACCTCATCACCACACACCAACCCTTAACCTCATCACCACACACCAACCCTTAACCTCATCACCACACACCAACCCTTAACCTCATCACCACACACCAACCCTTAACCTCATCACCACACACCAACCCTTAACCTCATCACCACACACCAACCCTTAACCTCATCACCACACACCAACCCTTAAACTCATCACCACACACCAACCCTTAACCTCATCACCCCTTAACAACACTACAACCCTTAACCTCATCACCACACACCAACCCTTAACCTCATCACCACACACCAACCCTTAACCTCATCACCCCTTAACCACACTACAACCCTTAACCTCATCACCCCTTAACCACACTACAACCCTTAACCACATCACCACACACCAACCCTTAACCTCATCACCACACACCAACTCTTAACCTCATCACCACACACCAACCCTTAACCTCATCACCCCTTAACCACACTACAACCCTTAACCCCATCACCCCTTAACCACACACCAACCCTTAACCTCATCACCCCTTAACCACACACCAACCCTTAACCTCATCACCACACACCAACCCTTAACCTCATCACCACACACCAACCCTTAACCTCATCACCCCTTAACCACACTACAACCCTTAACCTCATCACCACACACCAACCCTTAACCTCATCACCCCTTAACCACACACCAACCCTTAACCTCATCACCACACACCAACCCTTAACCTCATCACCACACACCAACTCTTAACCACATCAACACACACCAACCCTTAACCTCATCACCACACACCAACTCTTAACCTCATCACCACACACCAACTCTTAACCTCATCACCACACACCAACCCTTAACCTCATCACCACACACCAACTCTTAACCTCATCACCACACACCAACCCTTAATCACATCACCACACACCAACCCTTAACCTCATCACCACACATCACCCCTTAACCTCATCACCACACACCAACCCTTAACCTCATCACCACACACCAACCCTTAACCTCATCACCACACACCAACCCTTAACCTGATCACCCCTTAACCATACACCATCCCTTAACCTCATCACTACACACCACCCCTTAACCTCATCACCACACACCACCCCATAACCTCATCACCACACACCAACCCTTAACCTCATCACCACACACCAAATCTTAACCTCATCACCATACACCAACCCTTTACCTCATCACCACACACCAACCCTTAACCTCATCACCCCTTAACCACACACCAACCCTTAACCTCATCAGCACACACCACCCCTTAACCTCATCACCACACACCAACCCTTAACCTCATCACCCCTTAACCACACACCAACCCTTAACCTCATCACCCCTTAACCACACACCAACCCTTAACCTCATCACCACACACCAACCCTTAACCTCATCACCACACACCAACCCTTAACCTCATCACCCCTTAACCACACTACAACCCTTAACCTCATCACCACACACCAACCCTTAACCTCATCACCCCTTAACCACACACCAACCCTTAACCTCATCACCACACACCAACCCTTAACCTCATCACCACACACCAACTCTTAACCACATCACCACACACCAACCCTTAACCTCATCACCACACACCAACTCTTAACCTCATCACCACACACCAACTCTTAACCTCATCACCACACACCAACCCTTAACCTCATCACCACACACCAACCCTTAACCTCATCACCCCTTAACCACACTACAACCCTTAACCTCATCACCCCTTAACCACACACCAACCCTTAACCTCATCACCCCTTAACCACACACCAACCCTTAACCTCATCACCCCTTAACCACACTACAACCCTTAACCCCATCACCACGCACCAACCCTTAACCTCATCACCCCTTAACCACACACCAACCCTTAACCTCATCACCACACACCAACCCTTAACCTCATCACCACACACCAACCCTTAACCACACTACAACCCTTAACCTCATCACCACACACCAACCCTTAACCTCATCACCACACACCAACCCTTAACCTCATCACCCCTTAACCACACTACAACCCTTAACCTCATCACCACACATCAACCCTTAACCTCATCACCACACACCAACCCTTAACCTCATCACCCCTTAACCACACTACAACCCTTAACCTCATCACCCCTTAACCACACTACAACCCTTAACCACATCACCAAACACCAACCCTGAACCTCATCACCACACACCAACCCTTAACCTCATCACCACACACCAACCCTTAACCTCATCACCACACACCAACCCTTAACCTCATCACCACACACCAACCCTTAAACTCATCACCACACACCAACCCTTAACCTCATCACCCCTTAACCACACTACAACCCTTAACCTCATCACCACACACCAACCCTTAACCTCATCACCACACACCAACCCTTAACCTCATCACCCCTTAACCACACTACAACCCTTAACCTCATCACCCCTTAACCACACTACAACCCTTAACCACATCACCACACAACAACCCTTAACCTCATCACCACACACCAACTCTTAACCTCATCACCACACACCAACCCTTAACCTCATCACCCCTTAACCACACTACAACCCTTAACCTCATCACCCCTTAACCACACACCAACCCTTAACCTCATCACCCCTTAACCACACACCAACCCTTAACCTCATCACCACACACCAACCCTTAACCTCATCACCACACACCAACCCTTAACCTCATCACCCCTTAACCACACTACAACCCTTAACCTCATCACCACACACCAACCCTTAACCTCATCACCCCTTAACCACACACCAACCCTTAACCTCATCACCACACACCAACCCTTAACCTCATCACCACACACCAACTCTTAACCACATCAACACACACCAACCCTTAACCTCATCACCACACACCAACTCTTAACCTCATCACCACACACCAACTATTAACCTCATCACCACACACCAACCCTTAACCTCATCACCACACACCAACTCTTAACCTCATCACCACACACCAACCCTTAACCTCATCACCACACACCAACCCTTAACCTCATCACCACACACCAACCCTTAACCTCATCACCACACACCAACCCTTAACCTCATCACCACACACCAACCCTTAACCTCATCACCCCTTAACCACACTACAACCCTTAACCTCATCACCCCTTAACCACACACCAACCCTTAACCTCATCACCACACACCAACCCTTAACCTCATCACCACACACCAACCCTTAACCTCATCACCCCTTAACCACACTACAACCCTTAACCTCATCACCCCTTAACCACACTACAACCCTTAACCACATCACCAGACACCAACCTTTAACCTCATCACCACACACCAACTCTTAACCTCATCACCACACACCAACCCTTAACCTCATCACCACACACCAACCCTTAACCTCATCACCCCTTAACCACACACCAACCCTTAACCTCATCACCACACACCAACCCTTAACCTCATCACCACACACCAAACCTTAACCTCATCACCACACACCAACCCTTAACCTCATCACCCCTTAACCACACTACAACCCTTAACCTCATCACCCCTTAACCACACTACAACCCTTAACCACATCACCACACACCAACCCTTAACCTCATCACCACACACCAACCCTTAACCGCATCACCACACACCAACCCTTAACCTCATCACCACACTACAACCCTTAACAACATCACCACACACCAACCCTTAACCTCATCACCACACACCAACCCTTAACCTCATCACCCCTTAACCACACTACAACCCTTAACCTCATCACCACACACCAACCCTTAACCTCATCACCACACACCAACCCTTAACCTCATCACCCCTTAACCACACTACAACCCTTAACCTCATCACCCCTTAACCACACTACAACCCTTAACCACATCACCAAACACCAACCCTTAACCTCATCACCACACACCAACCCTTAACCTCATCACCACACACCAACCCTTAACCTCATCACCACACACCAACCCTTAACCTCATCACCACACACCAAACCTTAACCTCATCACCACACACTAACCCTTAACCTCATCACCCCTTAACCACACTACAACCCTTAACCTCATCACCCCTTAACCACACTACAACCATTAACCACATCACCACACACCAACCCTTAACCTCATCACCACACACCAACCCTTAACCGCATCACCACACACCAACCCTTAACCTCATCACCACACTACAACCCTTAACCACATCACCACACACCAACCCTTAACCTCATCACCACACACCAACCCTTAACCTCATCACCCCTTAACCACACTACAACCCTTAACCTCATCACCACACACCAACCCTTAACCTCATCACCACACACCAACCCTTAACCTCATCACCCCTTAACCACACTACAACCCTTAACCTCATCACCCCTTAACCACACTACAACCCTTAACCACATCACCAAACACCAACCCTTAACCTCATCACCACACACCTACTCTTAACCTCATCACCACACACCAACCCTTAACCTCATCACCACACACCAACCCTTAACCTCATCACCACACACCAACCCTTAACCTCATCACCACACACCAACCCTTAACCTCATCACCACACACCAACCCTTAACCTCATCACCCCTTAACCACACTACAACCCTTAACCTCATCACCCCTTAACCACACTACAACCCTTAACCACATCACCACACACCAACCCTTAACCTCATCACCACACACCAACCCTTAACCGCATCACCACACACCAACCTTTAACCTCATCACCACACTACACCCCTTAACCACATCACCACACACCAACCCTTAACCTCATCACCACACACCAACCCTTAACCTCATCACCCCTTAACCACACTACAACCCTTAACCTCATCACCCCTTAACCACACACCAACCCTTAACCTCATCACCCCTTAACCACACTACAACCCTTAACCACATCACCACACACCAACCCTTAACCTCATCACCACACACCAACCCTTAACCTCATCACCACACACCAACCCTTAACCTCATCACCACACACCAACCCTTAACCTCATCACCACACACCAACCCTTAACCTCATCACCCCTTAACCACACTACAACCCTTAACCTCATCACCCCTTAACCACACACCAACCCTTAACCTCATCACCCCTTAACCACACACCAACCCTTAACCTCATCACCACACACCAACCCTTAACCTCATCACCACACACCAACCCTTAACCTCATCACCCCTTAACCACACTACAACCCTTAACCTCATCACCACACACCAACCCTTAACCTCATCACCCCTTAACAAAACACCAACCCTTAACCTCATCACCACACACCAACCCTTAACCTCATCACCACACACCAACTCTTAACCACATCAACACACACCAACCCTTAACCTCATCACCCCTTAACCACACTACAACCCTTAACCTCATCACCCCTTAACCACACACCAACCCTTAACCTCATCACCCCTTAACCACACACCAACCCTTAACCTCATCACCACACACCAACCCTTAACCTCATCACCACACACCGACCCTTAACCTCATCACCACACACCAAACCTTAACCTCATCACCACACACTAACCCTTAACCTCATCACCCCTTAACCACACTACAACCCTTAACCTCATCACCCCTTAACCACACTACAACCATTAACCACATCACCACACACCAACCCTTAACCTCATCACCACACACCAACCCTTAACCGCATCACCACACACCAACCCTTAACCTCATCACCACACTACAACCCTTAACCACATCACCACACACCAACCCTTAACCTCATCACCACACACCAACCCTTAACCTCATCACCCCTTAACCACACTACAACCCTTAACCTCATCACCACACACCAACCCTTAACCTCATCACCACACACCAACCCTTAGCCTCATCACCCCTTAACCACACTACAACCCTTAACCTCATCACCCCTTAACCACACTACAACCCTTAACCACATCACCAAACACCAACCCTTAACCTCATCACCACACACCTACTCTTAACCTCATCACCACACACCAACCCTTAACCTCATCACCACACACCAACCCTTAACCTCATCACCACACACCAACCCTTAACCTCATCACCACACACCAACCCTTAACCTCATCACCACACACCAACCCTTAACCTCATCACCCCTTAACCACACTACAACCCTTAACCTCATCACCCCTTAACCACACTACAACCCTTAACCACATCACCACACACCAACCCTTAACCTCATCACCACACACCAACCCTTAACCGCATCACCACACACCAACCTTTAACCTCATCACCACACTACACCCCTTAACCACATCACCACACACCAACCCTTAACCTCATCACCACACACCAACCCTTAACCTCATCACCCCTTAACCACACTACAACCCTTAACCTCATCACCCCTTAACCACACACCAACCCTTAACCTCATCACCCCTTAACCACACTACAACCCTTAACCACATCACCACACACCAACCCTTAACCTCATCACCACACACCAACCCTTAACCTCATCACCACACACCAACCCTTAACCTCATCACCACACACCAACCCTTAACCTCATCACCACACACCAACCCTTAACCTCATCACCCCTTAACCACACTACAACCCTTAACCTCATCACCCCTTAACCACACACCAACCCTTAACCTCATCACCCCTTAACCACACACCAACCCTTAACCTCATCACCACACACCAACCCTTAACCTCATCACCACACACCAACCCTTAACCTCATCACCCCTTAACCACACTACAACCCTTAACCTCATCACCACACACCAACCCTTAACCTCATCACCCCTTAACAAAACACCAACCCTTAACCTCATCACCACACACCAACCCTTAACCTCATCACCACACACCAACTCTTAACCACATCAACACACACCAACCCTTAACCTCATCACCCCTTAACCACACTACAACCCTTAACCTCATCACCCCTTAACCACACACCAACCCTTAACCTCATCACCCCTTAACCACACACCAACCCTTAACCTCATCACCACACACCAAATCTTAACCTCATCACCATACACCAACCCTTTACCTCATCACCACACACCAACCCTTAACCTCATCACCCCTTAACCACACACCAACCCTTAACCTCATCACCACACACCACCCCTTAACCTCATCACCACACACCAACCCTTAACCTCATCACCCCTTAACCACACACCAACCCTTAACCTCATCACCCCTTAACCACACACCAACCCTTAACCTCATCACCACACACCAACCCTTAACCTCATCACCACACACCAACCCTTAACCTCATCACCCCTTAACCACACTACAACCCTTAACCTCATCACCACACACCAACCCTTAACCTCATCACCCCTTAACCACACACCAACCCTTAACCTCATCACCCCTTAACCACACACCAACCCTTAACCTCATCACCCCTTAACCACACACCAACCCTTAACCTCATCACCACACACCAACCCTTAACCTCATCACCACACACCAACCCTTAACCTCATCACCCCTTAACCACACTACAACCCTTAACCTCATCACCACACACCAACCCTTAACCTCATCACCCCTTAACCACACACCAACCCTTAACCTCATCACCACACACCAACCCTTAACCTCATCACCACACACCAACTCTTAACCACATCACCACACACCAACCCTTAACCTCATCACCACACACCAACTCTTAACCTCATCACCACACACCAACTCTTAACCTCATCACCACACACCAACCCTTAACCTCATCACCACACACCAACCCTTAACCTCATCACCCCTTAACCACACTACAACCCTTAACCTCATCACCCCTTAACCACACACCAACCCTTAACCTCATCACCCCTTAACCACACACCAACCCTTAACCTCATCACCCCTTAACCACACTACAACCCTTAACCCCATCACCACACACCAACCCTTAACCTCATCACCCCTTAACCACACACCAACCCTTAACCTCATCACCACACACCAACCCTTAACCTCATCACCACACACCAACCATTAACCTCATCACCCCTTAACCACACTACAACCCTTAACCTCATCACCACACATCAACCCTTAACCTCATCACCACACACCAACCCTTAACCTCATCACCCCTTAACCACACTACAACCCTTAACCTCATCACCCCTTAACCACACTACAACCCTTAACCACATCACCAAACACCAACCCTGAACCTCATCACCACACACCAACTCTTAACCTCATCAACACACACCAACCCTTAACCTCATCACCACACACCAACCCTTAACCTCCTCACCACACACCAACCCTTAACCTCATCACCACACACCAACCCTTATCTTCATCACCACACACCAACCCTTAACCTCATCACCACACACCAACCCTTAACCTCATCACCACACACCAACCCTTAACCTCATCACCACACACCAACCCTTAACCTCATCACCACACACCAACCCTTAACCTCATCACCCCTTAACAACACACCAACCCTTAACCTCATCACCACACACCAACCCTTAACCTCATCACCACACACCAACCCTTAACCTCATCACCACACACCAACCCTTAACCTCATCACCACACACCAACCCTTAAACTCATCACCACACACCAACCCTTAACCTCATCACCCCTTAACCACACTACAACCCTTAACCTCATCACCACACACCAACCCTTAACCTCATCACCACACACCAACCCTTAACCTCATCACCCCTTAACCACACTACAACCCTTAACCTCATCACCCCTTAACCACACTACAACCCTTAACCACATCACCACACAACAACCCTTAACCTCATCACCACACACCAACTCTTAACCTCATCACCACACACCAACCCTTAACCTCATCACCCCTTAACCACACTACAACCCTTAACCTCATCACCCCTTAACCACACACCAACCCTTAACCTCATCACCCCTTAACCACACACCAACCCTTAACCTCATCACCACACACCAACCCTTAACCTCATCACCACACACCAACCCTTAACCTCATCACCCCTTAACCACACTACAACCCTTAACCTCATCACCACACACCAACCCTTAACCTCATCACCCCTTAACCACACACCAACCCTTAACCTCATCACCACACACCAACCCTTAACATCATCACCACACACCAACTCTTAACCACATCAACACACACCAACCCTTAACCTCATCACCACACACCAACTCTTAACCTCATCACCACACACCAACTATTAACCTCATCACCACACACCAACCCTTAACCTCATCACCACACACCAACTCTTAACCTCATCACCACACACCAACCCTTAACCTCATCACCACACACCAACTCTTAACCTCATCACCACACACCAACCCTTAACCTCATCACCACACACCAACCCTTAACCTCATCACCACACACCAACCCTTAACCTCATCAACCCTTAACCACACTACAACCCTTAACCTCATCACCCCTTAACCACACACCAACCCTTAACCTCATCACCCCTTAACCACACACCAACCCTTAACCTCATCACCCCTTAACCACACTACAACCCTTAACCCCATCACCACACACCAACCCTTAACCTCATCACCCCTTAACCACACACCAACCCTTAACCTCATCACCACACACCAACCCTTAACCTCATCACCCCTTAACCACACTACAACCCTTAACCTCATCACCACACACCAACCCTTAACCTCATCACCACACACCAACCCTTAACCTCATCACCCCTTAACCACACTACAACCCTTAACCTCATCACCACACACCAACCCTTAACCTCATCACCACACACCAACCCTTATCCTCATCACCCCTTAACCACACTACAACCCTTAACCTCATCACCCCTTAACCACACTACAACCCTTAACCACATCACCAAACACCAACCTTTAACCTCATCACCACACACCAACTCTTAACCTCATCACCACACACCAACCCTTAACCTCATCACCACACACCAACCCTTAACCTCATCACCACACACCAACCCTTAACCTCATCACCACACACCAAACCTTAACCTCATCACCACACACCAACCCTTAACCTCATCACCCCTTAACCACACTACAACCCTTAACCTCATCACCCCTTAACCACACTACAACCCTTAACCACATCACCACACACCAACCCTTAACCTCATCACCACACACCAACCCTTAACCGCATCACCACACACCAACCCTTAACCTCATCACCACACTACAACCCTTAACCACATCACCACACACCAACCCTTAACCTCATCACCACACACCAACCCTTAACCTCATCACCCCTTAACCACACTACAACCCTTAACCTCATCACCACACACCAACCCTTAACCTCATCACCACACACCAACCCTTAACCTCATCACCCCTTAACCACACTACAACCCTTAACCTCATCACCCCTTAACCACACTACAACCCTTAACCACATCACCAAACACCAACCCTTAACCTCATCACCACACACCAACCCTTAACCTCATCACCACACACCAACCCTTAACCTCATCACCACACACCAACCCTTAACCTCATCACCACACACCAAACCTTAACCTCATCACCACACACCAACCCTTAACCTCATCACCCCTTAACCACACTACAACCCTTAACCTCATCACCCCTTAACCACACTACAACCATTAACCACATCACCACACACCAACCCTTAACCTCATCGCCACACACCAACCCTTAACCGCATCACCACACACCAACCCTTAACCTCATCACCACACTACAACCCTTAACCACATCACCACACACCAACCCTTAACCTCATCACCACACACCAACCCTTAACCTCATCACCCCTTAACCACACTACAACCCTTAACCTCATCACCACACACCAACCCTTAACCTCATCACCACACACCAACCCTTAACCTCATCACCCCTTAACCACACTACAACCCTTAACCCCATCACCACACACCAACCCTTAACCTCATCACCCCTTAACCACACACCAACCCTTAACCTCATCACCACACACCAACCCTTAACCTCATCACCCCTTAACCACACTACAACCCTTAACCTCATCACCACACACCAACCCTTAACCTCATCACCACACACCAACCCTTAACCTCATCACCCCTTAACCACACTACAACCCTTAACCTCATCACCACACACCAACCCTTAACCTCATCACCACACACCAACCCTTAACCTCATCACCCCTTAACCACACTACAACCCTTAACCTCATCACCCCTTAACCACACTACAACCCTTAACCACATCACCAAACACCAACCTTTAACCTCATCACCACACACCAACTCTTAACCTCATCACCACACACCAACCCTTAACCTCATCACCACACACCAACCCTTAACCTCATCACCACACACCAACCCTTAACCTCATCACCACACACCAAACCTTAACCTCATCACCACACACCAACCCTTAACCTCATCACCCCTTAACCACACTACAACCCTTAACCTCATCACCCCTTAACCACACTACAACCCTTAACCACATCACCACACACCAACCCTTAACCTCATCACCACACACCAACCCTTAACCGCATCACCACACACCAACCCTTAACCTCATCACCACACTACAACCCTTAACCACATCACCACACACCAACCCTTAACCTCATCACCACACACCAACCCTTAACCTCATCACCCCTTAACCACACTACAACCCTTAACCTCATCACCACACACCAACCCTTAACCTCATCACCACACACCAACCCTTAACCTCATCACCCCTTAACCACACTACAACCCTTAACCTCATCACCCCTTAACCACACTACAACCCTTAACCACATCACCAAACACCAACCCTTAACCTCATCACCACACACCAACCCTTAACCTCATCACCACACACCAACCCTTAACCTCATCACCACACACCAACCCTTAACCTCATCACCACACACCAAACCTTAACCTCATCACCACACACCAACCCTTAACCTCATCACCCCTTAACCACACTACAACCCTTAACCTCATCACCCCTTAACCACACTACAACCATTAACCTCATCACCACACACCAACCCTTAACCTCATCACCCCTTAACCACACTACAACCCTTAACCTCATCACCCCTTAACCACACTACAACCATTAACCACATCACCACACACCAACCCTTAACCTCATCACCACACACCAACCCTTAACCGCATCACCACACACCAACCCTTAACCTCATCACCACACTACAACCCTTAACCACATCACCACACACCAACCCTTAACCTCATCACCACACACCAACCCTTAACCTCATCACCCCTTAACCACACTACAACCCTTAACCTCATCACCACACACCAACCCTTAACCTCATCACCACACACCAACCCTTAACCTCATCACCCCTTAACCACACTACAACCCTTAACCTCATCACCCCTTAACCACACTACAACCCTTAACCACATCACCAAACACCAACCCTAAACCTCATCACCACACACCTACTCTTAACCTCATCACCACACACCAACCCTTAACCTCATCACCACACACCAACCCTTAACCTCATCACCACACACCAACCCTTAACCTCATCACCACACATCAACCCTTAACCTCATCACCACACACCAACCCTTAACCTCATCACCCCTCAACCACACTACAACCCTTAACCTCATCACCCCTTAACCACACTACAACCCTTAACCACATCACCACACACCAACCCTTAACCTCATCACCTCACACCAACCCTTAACCGCATCACCACACACCAACCTTTAACCTCATCACCACACTACACCCCTTAACCACATCACCACACACCAACCCTTAACCTCATCACCACACACCAACCCTTAACCTCATCACCCCTTAACCACACTACAACCCTTAACCTCATCACCCCTTAACCACACACCAACCCTTAACCTCATCACCCCTTAACCACACTACAACCCTTAACCACATCACCACACACCAACCCTTAACCTCATCACCACACACCAACCCTTAACCTCATCACCACACACCAACCCTTAACCTCATCACCACACACCAACCCTTAACCTCATCACCACACACCAACCCTTAACCTCATCACCCCTTAACCACACTACAACCCTTAACCTCATCACCCCTTAACCACACACCAACCCTTAACCTCATCACCCCTTAACCACACACCAACCCTTAACCTCATCACCACACACCAACCCTTAACCTCATCACCACACACCAACCCTTAACCTCATCACCCCTTAACCACACTACAACCCTTAACCTCATCACCACACACCAACCCTTAACCTCATCACCCCTTAACCACACACCAACCCTTAACCTCATCACCACACACCAACCCTTAACCTCATCACCACACACCAACTCTTAACCACATCAACACACACCAACCCTTAACCTCATCACCCCTTAACCACACTACAACCCTTAACCTCATCACCCCTTAACCACACACCAACCCTTAACCTCATCACCCCTTAACCACACACCAACCCTTAACCTCATCACCACACACCAACACTTAACCTCATCACCACACACCAACCCTTAACCTCATCACCCCTTAACCACACTACAACCCTTAACCTCATCACCACACACCAACCCTTAACCTCATCACCCCTTAACCACACACCAACCCTTAACCTCATCACAAAACACCAACCCTTAACCTCATCACCACACACCAACTCTTAACCACATCAACACACACCAACCCTTAACCTCATCACCACACACCAACTCTTAACCTCATCACCACACACCAACTCTTAACCTCATCACCACACACCAACCCTTAACCTCATCACCACACACCAACTCTTAACCTCATCACCACACACCAACCCTTAACCTCATCACCACACACCAACCCTTAACCTCATCACCACACACCAACCCTTAACCTCATCACCACACGCCAACCCTTAACCTCATCACCACACACCAACCCTTAACCTCATCACCCCATAACCACACTACAACCCTTAACCTCATCACCCCTTAACCACACACCAACCCTTAACCTCATCACCCCTTAACCACACACCAACCCTTAACCTCATCACCCCTTAACCACACTACAACCCTTAACCCCATCACCACACACCAACCCTTAACCTCATCACCCCTTAACCACACACCAACCCTTAACCTCATCACCACACACCAACCCTTAACCTCATCACCCCTTAACCACACTACAACCCTTAACCTCATCACCACACACCAACCCTTAACCTCATCACCACACACCAACCCTTAACCTCATCACCCCTTAACCACACTACAACCCTTAACCACATCACCAAACACCAACCCTGAACCTCATCACCACACACCAACTCTTAACCTCATCAACACACACCAACCTTTAACCTCATCACCACACTACCCCCCTTAACCACATCACCACACACCAACCCTTAACCTCATCACCACACACCAACCCTTAACCTCATCACCCCTTAACCACACTACAACCCTTAACCTCATCACCCCTTAACCACACACCAACCCTTAACCTCATCACCCCTTAACCACACTACAACCCTTAACCACATCACCACACACCAACCCTTAACCTCATCACCACACACCAACCCTTAACCTCATCACCACACACCAACCCTTAACCTCATCACCACACACCAACCCTTAACCTCATCACCACACACCAACCCTTAACCTCATCACCCCTTAACCACACTACAACCCTTAACCTCATCATCCCTTAACCACACACCAACCCTTAACCTCATCACCCCTTAACCACACACCAACCCTTAACCTCATCACCACACACCAACTCTTAACCTCATCACCACACACCAACCCTTAACCTCATCACCCCTTAACCACACTACGACCCTTAACCTCATCACCACACACCAACCCTTAACCTCATCACCCCTTAACCACACACCAACCCTTAACCTCATCACCACACACCAACCCTTAACCTCATCACCACACACCAACTCTTAACCACATCAACACACACCAACCCTTAACCTCATCACCCCTTAACCACACTACAACCCTTAACCTCATCACCCCTTAACCACACACCAACCCTTAACCTCATCACACCTTAACCACACACCAACCCTTAACCTCATCACCACACACCAACCCTTAACCTCATCACCACACACCAACCCTTAACCTCATCACCCCTTAACCACACTACAACCCTTAACCTCATCACCACACACCAACCCTTAACCTCATCACCCCTTAACCACACACCAACCCTTAACCTCATCACCACACACCAACCCTTAACCTCATCACCACACACCAACTCTTAACCACATCAACACACACCAACCCTTAACCTCATCACCACACACCAACTCTTAACCTCATCACCACACACCAACTCTTAACCTCATCACCACACACCAACCCTTAACCTCATCACCACACACCAACTGTTAACCTCATCACCACACACCAACCCTTAACCTCATCACCACACACCAACCCTTAACCTCATCACCACACACCAACCCTTAACCTCATCACCACACACCAACCCTTAACCTCATCACCACACACCAACCCTTAACCTCATCACCCCTTAACCACACTACAACCCTTAACCTCATCACCCCTTAACCACACACCAACCCTTAACCTCATCACCACACACCAACCCTTAACCTCATCACCCCTTAACCACACACCAACCCTTAACCTCATCACCCCTTAACCACACACCAACCCTTAACCTCATCACCCCTTAACCACACTACAACCCTTAACCACATCACCACACACCAACCCTTAACCTCATCACCACACACCAACCCTTAACCTCATCACCCCTTAACCACACTACAACCCTTAACCTCATCACCACACACCAACCCTTAACCTCATCACCACACACCAACCCTTAACCTCATCACCACACACCAACCCTTAACCTCATCACCACACACCAACCCTTAACCTCATCACCACACACCAACCCTTAACCTCATCACCCCTTAACCACACTACAACCCTTAACCTCATCACCCCTTAACCACACTACAACCCTTAACCACATCACCACACACCAACCCTTAACCTCATCACCACACACCAACCCTTAACCGCATCACCACACACCAACCCTTAACCTCATCACCACACACCAACCCTTAACCTCATCACCACACACCAACCCTTAACCTCATCACCACCCCAACCCTTAACCTCATCACCCCTTAACCACACTACAACCCTTAACCTCATCACCCCTTAACCACACTACAACCCTTAACCACATCACCAAACACCAACCCTTAACCTCATCACCACACACCTACTCTTAACCTCATCACCACACACCAACCCTTAACCTCATCACCACACACCAACCCTTAACCTCATCACCACACACCAACCCTTAACCTCATCACCACACACCAACCCTTAACCTCATCACCACACACCAACCCTTAACCTCATCACCCCTTAACCACACTACAACCCTTAACCTCATCACCCCTTAACCACACTACAACCCTTAACCACATCACCACACACCAACCCTTAACCTCATCACCACACACCAACCCTTAACCGAATCACCATACACCAACCCTTAACCTCATCACCACACTACAACCCTTAACCACATCACCACACACCAACCCTTAACCTCATCACCACACACCAACCCTTAACCTCATCACCCCTTAACCACACTACAACCCTTAACCTCATCACCCCTTAACCACACACCAACCCTTAACCTCATCACCCCTTAACCACACTACAACCCTTAACCACATCACCACACACCAACCCTTAACCTCATCACCACACACCAACCCTTAACCTCATCACCACACACCAACCCTTAACCTCATCACCACACACCAACCCTTAACCTCATCACCACACACCAACCCTTAACCTCATCACCCCTTAACCACACTACAACCCTTAACCTCATCACCCCTTAACCACACACCAACCCTTAACCTCATCACCCCTTAACCACACACCAACCCTTAACCTCATCACCACACACCAACCCTTAACCTCATCACCACACACCAACCCTTAACCTCATCACCCCTTAACCACACTACAACCCTTAACCTCATCACCACACACCAACCCTTAACCTCATCACCCCTTAACCACACACCAACCCTTAACCTCATCACCACACACCAACCCTTAACCTCATCACCACACACCAACTCTTAACCACATCAACACACACCAACCCTTAACCTCATCACCACACACCAACTCTTAACCTCATCACCACACACCAACTCTTAACCTCATCACCACACACCAACCCTTAACCTCATCACCCCTTAACCACACTACAACCCTTAACCCCATCACCACACACCAACCCTTAACCTCATCACCCCTTAACCACACACCAACCCTTAACCTCATCACCACACACCAACCCTTAACCTCATCACCCCTTAACCACACTACAACCCTTAACCTCATCACCACACACCAACCCTTAACCTCATCACCACACACCAACCCTTAACCTCATCACCCCTTAACCACACTACAACCCTTAACCTCATCACCACACACCAACCCTTAACCTCATCACCACACACCAACCCTTAACCTCATCACCCCTTAACCACACACCAACCCTTAACCTCATCACCCCTTAACCACACACCAACCCTTAACGTCATCACCCCTTAACCACACTACAACCCTTAACCTCATCACCACACACCAACCCTTAACCTCATCACCACACCCCAACCCTTAACCTCATCACCACACACCAACCCTTAACCTCATCACCACACACCAACCCTTAACCTCATCACCACACACCAACCCTTAACCTCATCACCCCTTAACCACACTACAACCCTTAACCTCATCACCCCTTAACCACACTACAACCCTTAACCACATCACCACACACCAACCCTTAACCTCATCACCACACACCAACCCTTAACCGCATCACCACACACCAACCCTTAACCTCATCACCACACTACAACCCTTAACTACATCACCACACACCAACCCTTAACCTCATCACCACACACCAACCCTTAACCTCATCACCCCTTAACCACACTACAACCCTTAACCTCATCACCCCTTAACCACACACCAACCCTTAACCTCATCACCCCTTAACCACACTACAACCCTTAACCACATCACCACACACCAACCCTTAACCTCATCACCACACACCAACCCTTAACTTCATCACCACACACCAACCCTTAACCTCATCACCACACACCAACCCTTAACCTCATCACCACACACCAACACTTAACAAAATCACCCCGTAACCTCATCACCACACACTAACCCTTAACCTCATCACCACACACCAACCCTTAACCTCATCACCACACATCACCCCTTAACCTCATCACCCCTTAACCACACACCAACACTTAACCCCATCACCACACATCAACCCTTAACCTCATCACCACACACCAACTCTTAACCTCATCACCACACACCAACCCTTAACCTCATCACCACACATCACCCCTTAACCTCATCACCACACACCAACCCTTAACCTCATCACCACACACAAACCCTTAACCTCATCACCACACTCCAACCCATAACCTCATCACCACACATCACCCCTTAACCTCATCACCACACACCAACCCTTAACCTCATCACCCCTTAACCACACACCAACCCTTAACCTCATCACCACACACCAACCCTTAACCTCATCACCCCTTAACCACACACCAACCCTTAACCTCATCACCACACACCACCCCTTAACCTCATCACCACACACCAACCCTTAACCTCATCACCACACACAACCCCTTAACCTCATCACCACACATCACCCCTTAACCTCATCACCACACACCACCCCTTAACCTCATCACCACACACCAACCCTTAACCTCATCACCACACACCAACCCTTAACCTCATCACCCGTTACTAACCCTTAACCTCATCACCACACACCAACCCTTAACCTCATCACCACACATCACCCCTTAACCTCATCACCCCTTAACCACACACCAACCCTTAACCTCATCACCACACACCACCCCTTAACCTCATCACCACACACCAACCCTTAATCACATCACCACACACCAACCCTTAACCTCATCACCACACATCACCCCTTAACCTCATCACCACACACCAACCCTTAACCTCATCACCACACACCAACCCTTAACCTCATCACCACACACCAACCCTTAACCTCATCACCCCTTAACCACACACCAACCCTTAACCTCATCACCACACACCACCCCTTAACCTCATCACCACACACCACCCCTTAACCTCTTCACCACACACCAACCCTTAACCTCATCACCACACACCAAATCTTAACCTCATCACCATACACCAACCCTTAACCTCATCACCACACACCAACCCTTAACCTCATCACCCCTTAACCACACACCAACCCATAACCTCATCACCACACACCACCCCTTAACCTCATCACCACACACCAACCCTTAACCTCATCACCCCTTAACCACACACCAACCCTTAACCTCATCACCCCTTAACCACACACCAACCCTTAACCTCATCACCCCTTAACCACACACCAACCCTTAACCTCATCACCACACACCAACCCTTAACCTCATCACCACACACCAACCCTTAACCTCATCACCCCTTAACCACACTACAACCTTTAACCTCATCACCACACACCAACCCTTAACCTCATCACCCCTTAACCACACACCAACCCTTAGCCTCATCACCACACACCAACCCTTAACCTCATCACCACACACCAACTCTTAACCACATCACCACACCAACCCTTAACCTCATCACCACACACCAACTCTTAACCTCATCACCACACACCAACTCTTAACCTCATCACCACACACCAACCCTTAACCTCATCACCACACACCTACCCTTAACCTCATCACCCCTTAACCACACTACAACCCTTAACCTCATCACCCCTTAACCACACACCAACCCTTAACCTCATCACCCCTTAACCACACACCAACCCTTAACCTCATCACCCCTTAACCACACTACAACCCTTAACCCCATCACCACACACCAACCCTTAACCTCATCACCCCTTAACCACACACCAACCCTTAACCTCATCACCACACACCAACCCTTAACCTCATCACCACACACCAACCCTTAACCACACTACAACCCTTAACCTCATCACCACACACCAACCCTTAACCTCATCACCACACACCAACCCTTAACCTCATCACCCCTTAACCACACTACAACCCTTAACCTCATCACCACACATCAACCCTTCACCTGATCACCACACACCAACCCTTAACCTCATCACCCCTTAACCACACTACAACCCTTAACCTCAACCCCTTAACAACACTACAACCCTTAACCACATCACCAAACACCAACCCTTAACCTCATCACCACACACCAACTCTTAACCTCATCAACACACACCAACCCTTAACCTCATCACCACACACCAACCCTTAACCTCCTCACCACACACCAACCCTTAACCTCATCACCACACACCAACCCTTAACCTCATAACCACACACCAACCCTTAACCTCATCACCACACACCAACCCTTAACCTGATCACCACACACCAACCCTTAACCTCATCACCACACACCAACCCTTAACCTCATCACCACACACCAACCCTTAACCTCATCGCCCCTTAACCACACACCAACCCTTAACCTCATCACCACACACCAACCCTTAACCTCATCACCACACACCAACCCTTAACCTCATCACCACACACCAACCCTTAACCTCATCACCACACACCAACCCTTAAACTCATCACCACACACCAACCCTTAACCTCATCACCCCTTAACCACACTACAACCCTTAACCTCATCACCACACACCAACCCTTAACCTCATCACCACACACCAACCCTTAACCTCATCACCCCTTAACTACACTACAACCCTTAACCTCATCACCCCTTAACCACACTACAACCCTTAACCACATCACCACACACCAACCCTTAACCTCATCACCACACACCAACTCTTAACCTCATCACCACACACCAACCCTTAACCTCATCACCCCTTAACCACACTACAACCCTTAACCTCATCACCCCTTAACCACACACCTACCCTTAACCTCATCACCCCTTAACCACACACCAACCCTTAACCTCATCACCACACACCAACCCTTAACCTCATCACCACACACCAACCCTTAACCTCATCACCCCTTAACCACACTACAACCCTTAACCTCATCACCACACACCAACCCTTAACCTCATCACCCCTTAACCACACACCAACCCTAAACCTCATCACCACACACCAACCCTTAACCTCATCACCACACACCAACTCTTAACCACATCAACACACACCAACCCTTAACCTCATCACCACACACCAACTCTTAACCACATCACCACACACCAACTCTTAACCTCTTCACCACACACCAACCCTTAACCTCATCACCACACACCAACTCTTAACCTCATCACCACACACCAACCCTTAACCTCATCACCACACACCAACCCTTAACCTCATCACCACACACCAACCCTTAACCTCATCACCACACACCAACCCTTAACCTCATCACCACACACCAACCCTTAACCTCATCACCACACACAAACCCTTAACCTCATCACCACACTCCAACCCATAACCTCATCACCACACATCACCCCTTAACCTCATCACCACACACCAACCCTTAACCTCATCACCCCTTAACCACACACCAACCCTTAACCTCATCACCACACACCAACCCTTAACCTCATCACCCCTTAACCACACACCAACCCTTAACCTCATCACCACACACCACCCCTTAACCTCATCACCACACACCAACCCTTAACCTCATCACCACACACAACCCCTTAACCTCATCACCACACATCACCCCTTAACCTCATCACCACACACCACCCCTTAACCTCATCACCACACACCAACCCTTAACCTCATCACCACACACCAACCCTTAACCTCATCACCCGTTACTAACCCTTAACCTCATCACCACACACCAACCCTTAACCTCATCACCACACATCACCCCTTAACCTCATCACCCCTTAACCACACACCAACCCTTAACCTCATCACCACACACCACCCCTTAACCTCATCACCACACACCAACCCTTAATCACATCACCACACACCAACCCTTAACCTCATCACCACACATCACCCCTTAACCTCATCACCACACACCAACCCTTAACCTCATCACCACACACCAACCCTTAACCTCATCACCACACACCAACCCTTAACCTCATCACCCCTTAACCACACACCAACCCTTAACCTCATCACCACACACCACCCCTTAACCTCATCACCACACACCACCCCTTAACCTCTTCACCACACACCAACCCTTAACCTCATCACCACACACCAAATCTTAACCTCATCACCATACACCAACCCTTAACCTCATCACCACACACCAACCCTTAACCTCATCACCCCTTAACCACACACCAACCCATAACCTCATCACCACACACCACCCCTTAACCTCATCACCACACACCAACCCTTAACCTCATCACCCCTTAACCACACACCAACCCTTAACCTCATCACCCCTTAACCACACACCAACCCTTAACCTCATCACCCCTTAACCACACACCAACCCTTAACCTCATCACCACACACCAACCCTTAACCTCATCACCACACACCAACCCTTAACCTCATCACCCCTTAACCACACTACAACCTTTAACCTCATCACCACACACCAACCCTTAACCTCATCACCCCTTAACCACACACCAACCCTTAGCCTCATCACCACACACCAACCCTTAACCTCATCACCACACACCAACTCTTAACCACATCACCACACCAACCCTTAACCTCATCACCACACACCAACTCTTAACCTCATCACCACACACCAACTCTTAACCTCATCACCACACACCAACCCTTAACCTCATCACCACACACCTACCCTTAACCTCATCACCCCTTAACCACACTACAACCCTTAACCTCATCACCCCTTAACCACACACCAACCCTTAACCTCATCACCCCTTAACCACACACCAACCCTTAACCTCATCACCCCTTAACCACACTACAACCCTTAACCCCATCACCACACACCAACCCTTAACCTCATCACCCCTTAACCACACACCAACCCTTAACCTCATCACCACACACCAACCCTTAACCTCATCACCACACACCAACCCTTAACCACACTACAACCCTTAACCTCATCACCACACACCAACCCTTAACCTCATCACCACACACCAACCCTTAACCTCATCACCCCTTAACCACACTACAACCCTTAACCTCATCACCACACATCAACCCTTCACCTGATCACCACACACCAACCCTTAACCTCATCACCCCTTAACCACACTACAACCCTTAACCTCAACCCCTTAACAACACTACAACCCTTAACCACATCACCAAACACCAACCCTTAACCTCATCACCACACACCAACTCTTAACCTCATCAACACACACCAACCCTTAACCTCATCACCACACACCAACCCTTAACCTCCTCACCACACACCAACCCTTAACCTCATCACCACACACCAACCCTTAACCTCATAACCACACACCAACCCTTAACCTCATCACCACACACCAACCCTTAACCTGATCACCACACACCAACCCTTAACCTCATCACCACACACCAACCCTTAACCTCATCACCACACACCAACCCTTAACCTCATCGCCCCTTAACCACACACCAACCCTTAACCTCATCACCACACACCAACCCTTAACCTCATCACCACACACCAACCCTTAACCTCATCACCACACACCAACCCTTAACCTCATCACCACACACCAACCCTTAAACTCATCACCACACACCAACCCTTAACCTCATCACCCCTTAACCACACTACAACCCTTAACCTCATCACCACACACCAACCCTTAACCTCATCACCACACACCAACCCTTAACCTCATCACCCCTTAACTACACTACAACCCTTAACCTCATCACCCCTTAACCACACTACAACCCTTAACCACATCACCACACACCAACCCTTAACCTCATCACCACACACCAACTCTTAACCTCATCACCACACACCAACCCTTAACCTCATCACCCCTTAACCACACTACAACCCTTAACCTCATCACCCCTTAACCACACACCTACCCTTAACCTCATCACCCCTTAACCACACACCAACCCTTAACCTCATCACCACACACCAACCCTTAACCTCATCACCACACACCAACCCTTAACCTCATCACCCCTTAACCACACTACAACCCTTAACCTCATCACCACACACCAACCCTTAACCTCATCACCCCTTAACCACACACCAACCCTAAACCTCATCACCACACACCAACCCTTAACCTCATCACCACACACCAACTCTTAACCACATCAACACACACCAACCCTTAACCTCATCACCACACACCAACTCTTAACCACATCACCACACACCAACTCTTAACCTCTTCACCACACACCAACCCTTAACCTCATCACCACACACCAACTCTTAACCTCATCACCACACACCAACCCTTAACCTCATCACCACACACCAACCCTTAACCTCATCACCACACACCAACCCTTAACCTCATCACCACACACCAACCCTTAACCTCATCACCACACACCAACCCTTAACCTCATCACCCCTTAACCACACTACAACCCTTAACCTCATCACCCCTTAACCACACACCAACCCTTAACCTCATCACCCCTTAACCACACACCAACCCTTAACCTCATCACCCCTTAACCACACTACAACCCTTAACCCCATCACCACACACCAACCCTTAACCTCATCACCCCTTAACCACACACCAACCCTTAACCTCATCACCACACACCAACCCTTAACCTCATCACCCCTTAACCACACTACAACCCTTAACCTCATCACCACACACCAACCCTTAACCTCATCACCACACACCAACCCTTAACCTCATCACCCCTTAACCACACTACAACCCTTAACCTCATCACCACACACCAACCCTTAACCTCATCACCACACACCAACCCTTAACCTCATCACCCCTTAAGCACACTACAACCCTTAACCTCATCACCCCTTAACCACACTACAACCCTTAACCACATCACCAAACACCAACCTTTAACCTCATCACCACACACCAACTCTTAACCTCATCACCACACACCAACCCTTAACCTCATCACCACACACCAACCCTTAACCTCATCACCACACACCAACCCTTAACCTCATCACCACTTAACCACACTACAACCCTTAACCTCATCACCCCTTAACCACACACCAACCCTTAACCTCATCACCCCTTAACCACACACCAACCCTTAACCTCATCACCCCTTAACCACACACCAACCCTTAACCTCATCACCACACACCAACCCTTAACCTCATCACCCCTTAACCACACTACAACCCTTAACCTCATCACCACACACCAACCCTTAACCTCATCACCACACACCAACCCTTAACCTCATCACCCCTTAACCACACTACAACCCTTAACCTCATCACCACACACCAACCCTTAACCACATCACCACACACCAACCCTTAACCTAATCACCCCTTAAGCACACTACAACCCTTAACCTCATCACCCCTTAACCACACTACAACCCTTAACCACATCACCAAACACCAACCTTTAACCTCATCACCACACACCAACTCTTAACCTCATCACCACACACCAACCCTTAACCTCATCACCACACACCAACCCTTAACCTCATCACCACACACCAACCCTTAACCTCATCACCACACACCAACCCTTAACCTCATCACCCCTTAACCACACTACAACCCTTAACCTCATCACCCCTTAACCACACTACAACCCTTAACCACATCACCACACACCAACCCTTAACCTCATCACCACACACCAACCCTTAACCGCATGACCACACACCAACACTTAACCTCATCACCACACTACAACCCTTAACCACATCACCACACACCAACCCTTAACCTCATCACCACACACCAACCCTTAACCTCATCACCCCTTAACCACACTACAACCCTTAACCTCATCACCACACACCAACCCTTAACCTCATCACCACACACCAACCCTTAACCTCATCACCCCTTAACCACACTACAACCCTTAACCTCATCACCCCTTAACCACACTACAACCCTTAACCACATCACCAAACACCAACCCTTAACCTCATCACCACACACCAACTCTTAACCTCATCACCACACACCAACTCTTAACCTCATCACCACACACCAACCCTTAACCTCATCACCACATACCAACCCTTAACCTCATCACCACACACCAACCCTTAACCTCATCACCACACACCAACCCTTAACCTCATCACCCCTTAACCACACTACAACCCTTAACCTCATCACCCCTTAACCACACTACAACCCTTAACCACATCACCACACACCAACCCTTAACCTCATCACCACACACCAACCCTTAACCGCCTCACCACACACCAACCCTTAACCTCATCACCACACTACAACCCTTAACCACATCACCACACACCAACCCTTAACCTCATCACCACACACCAACCCTTAACCTCATCACCCCTTAACCACACTACAACCCTTAACCTCATCACCCCTTAACCACACACCAACCCTTAACCACACTACAACCCTTAACCACATCACCACACACCAACCCTTAACCTCATCACCACACACCAACCCTTAACCTCATCACCACACACCAACCCTTAACCTCATCACCACACTACAACCCTTAACCACATCACCACACACCAACCCTTAACCTCATCACCACACACCAACCCTTAACCTCATCACCCCTTAACCACACTACAACCCTTAACCTCATCACCCCTTAACCACACACCAACCCTTAACCTCATCACCCCTTAACCACACACCAACCCTTAACATCATCACCACACACCAACCCTTAACCTCATCACCACACACCAACTTTTAACCTCATCACCACACACCAACCCTTAACCTCATCACCACACACTAACCCTTAACCTCATCACCACACACCAACCCTTAACCTCATCACCACACACCAACCCTTAACCTCATCACCACACACCAACCCTTAACCTCATCACCCCTTAACCACACTACAACCCTTAACCTCATCACCCCTTAACCACACACCAACCCTTAACCTCATCACCCCTTAACCACACACCAACCCTTAACCTCATCACCCCTTAACCACACTACAACCCTTAACCCCATCACCACACACCAACCCTTAACCTCATCACCCCTTAACCACACACCAACCCTTAACCTCATCACCACACACCAACCCTTAACCTCATCACCCCTTAACCACACTACAACCCTTAACCTCATCACCACACACCAACCCTTAACCTCATCACCACACACCAACCCTTAACCTCATCACCCCTTAACCACACTACAACCCTTAACCTCATCACCACACACCAACCCTTAACCTCATCACCACACACCAACCCTTAACCTCATCACCACACACCAACCCTTAACCTCATCACCCCTTAACCACACTACAACCCTTAACCTCATCACCCCTTAACCACACACCAACCCTTAACCTCATCACCCCTTAACCACACACCAACCCTTAACCTCATCACCCCTTAACCACACACCTACCCTTAACCTCATCACCCCTTAACCACACACCAACCCTTAACCTCATCACCACACACCAACCCTTAACCTCATCACCACACACCAACCCTTAACCTCATCACCCCTTAACCACACTACAACCCTTAACCTCATCACCACACACCAACCCTTAACCTCATCACCCCTTAACCACACACCAACCCTTAACCTCATCACCACACACCAACCCTTAACCTCATCACCACACACCAACTCTTAACCACATCAACACACACCAACCCTTAACCTCATCACCACACACCAACTCTTAACCTCATCACCACACACCAACTCTTAACCTCATCACCACACACCAACCCTTAACCTCATCACCACACACCAACTCTTAACCTCATCACCACACACCAACCCTTAACCTCATCACCACACACCAACCCTTAACCTCATCACCACACACCAACCCTTAACCTCATCACCACACACCAACCCTTAACCTCATCACCACACACCAACCCTTAACCTCATCACCCCTTAACCACACTACAACCCTTAACCTCATCACCCCTTAACCACACACCAACCCTTAACCTCATCACCCCTTAACCACACACCAACCCTTAACCTCATCACCCCTTAACCACACTACAACCCTTAACCCCATCACCACACACCAACCCTTAACCTCATCACCCCTTAACCACACACCAACCCTTAACCTCATCACCACACACCAACCCTTAACCTCATCACCCCTTAACCACACTACAACCCTTTACCTCATCACCACACACCAACCCTTAACCTCATCACCACACACCAACCCTTAACCTCATCACCCCTTAACCACACTACAACCCTTAACCTCATCACCACACACCAACCCTTAACCTCATCACCACACACCAACCCTTAACCTCATCACCCCTTAAGCACACTACAACCCTTAACCTCATCACCCCTTAACCACACTACAACCCTTAACCACATCACCAAACACCAACCTTTAACCTCATCACCACACACCAACTCTTAACCTCATCACCACACACCAACCCTTAACCTCATCACCACACACCAACCCTTAACCTCATCACCACACACCAACCTTTAACCTCATCACCACACACCAACCCTTAACCTCATCACCCCTTAACCACACTACAACCCTTAACCTCATCACCCCTTAACCACACTACAACCCTTAACCACATCACCACACACCAACCCTTAACCTGATCACCACACACCAACCCTTAACCTCATCACCACACACCAACCCTTAACCTCATCACCACACACCAACCCTTAACCTCATCGCCCCTTAACCACACACCAACCCTTAACCTCATCACCACACACCAACCCTTAACCTCATCACCACACACCAACCCTTAACCTCATCACCACACACCAACCCTTAACCTCATCACCACACACCAACCCTTAAACTCATCACCACACACCAACCCTTAACCTCATCACCCCTTAACCACACTACAACCCTTAACCTCATCACCACACACCAACCCTTAACCTCATCACCACACACCAACCCTTAACCTCTTCACCCCTTAACCACACTACAACCCTTAACCTCATCACCCCTTAACCACACTACAACCCTTAACCACATCACCACACACCAACCCTTAACCTCATCACCACACACCAACTCTTAACCTCATCACCACACACCAACCCTTAACCTCATCACCCCTTAACCACACTACAACCCTTAACCTCATCACCCCTTAACCACACACCTACCCTTAACCTCATCACCCCTTAACCACACACCAACCCTTAACCTCATCACCACACACCAACCCTTAACCTCATCACCACACACCAACCCTTAACCTCATCACCCCTTAACCACACTACAACCCTTAACCTCATCACCACACACCAACCCTTAACCTCATCACCCCTTAACCACACACCAACCCTTAACCTCATCACCACACACCAACCCTTAACCTCATCACCACACACCAACTCTTAACCACATCAACACACACCAACCCTTAACCTCATCACCACACACCAACTCTTAACCTCATCACCACACACCAACTCTTAACCTCATCACCACACACCAACCCTTAACCTCATCACCACACACCAACTCTTAACCTCATCACCACACACCAACCCTTAACCTCATCACCACACACCAACCCTTAACCTCATCACCACACACCAACCCTTAACCTCATCACCACACACCAACCCTTAACCTCATCACCACACACCAACCCTTAACCTCATCACCCCTTAACCACACTACAACCCTTAACCTCATCACCCCTTAACCACACACCAACCCTTAACCTCATCACCCCTTAACCACACACCAACCCTTAACCTCATCACCCCTTAACCACACTACAACCCTTAACCCCATCACCACACACCAACCCTTAACCTCATCACCCCTTAACCACACACCAACCCTTAACCTCATCACCACACACCAACCCTTAACCTCATCACCCCTTAACCACACTACAACCCTTAACCTCATCACCACACACCAACCCTTAACCTCATCACCACACACCAACCCTTAACCTCATCACCCCTTAACCACACTACAACCCTTAACCTCATCACCACACACCAACCCTTAACCTCATCACCACACACCAACCCTTAACCTCATCACCCCTTAAGCACACTACAACCCTTAACCTCATCACCCCTTAACCACACTACAACCCTTAACCACATCACCAAACACCAACCTTTAACCTCATCACCACACACCAACTCTTAACCTCATCACCACACACCAACCCTTAACCTCATCACCACACACCAACCCTTAACCTCATCACCACACACCAACCCTTAACCTCATCACCACACACCAACCCTTAACCTCATCACCCCTTAACCACACTACAACCCTTAACCTCATCACCCCTTAACCACACTACAACCCTTAACCACATCACCACACACCAACCCTTAACCTCATCACCACACACCAACCCTTAACCGCATGACCACACACCAACCCTTAACCTCATCACCACACTACAACCCTTAACCACATCACCACACACCAACCCTTAACCTCATCACCACACACCAACCCTTAACCTCATCACCCCTTAACCACACTACAACCCTTAACCTCATCACCACACACCAACCCTTAACCTCATCACCACACACCAACCCTTAACCTCATCACCCCTTAACCACACTACAACCCTTAACCTCATCACCCCTTAACCACACTACAACCCTTAACCACATCACCAAACACCAACCCTTAACCTCAACACCACACACCAACTCTTAACCTCATCACCACACACCAACCCTTAACCTCATCACCACACACCAACCCTTAACCTCATCACCACACACCAACCCTTAACCTCATCACCACACACCAACCCTTAACCTCATCACCACACACCAACCCTTAACCTCATCACCCCTTAACCACACTACAACCCTTAACCTCATCACCCCTTAACCACACTACAACCCTTAACCACATCACCACACACCAACCCTTAACCTCATCACCACACACCAACCCTTAACCGCATCACCACACACCAACCCTTAACCTCATCACCACACTACAACCCTTAACCACATCACCACACACCAACCCTTAACCTCATCACCACACACCAACCCTTAACCTCATCACCCCTTAACCACACTACAACCCTTAACCTCATCACCCCTTAACCACACACCAACCCTTAACCACACTACAACCCTTAACCCCATCACCACACACCAACCCTTAACCTCATCACCACACACCAACCCTTAACCTCATCACCACACACCAACCCTTAACCTCATCACCACACTACAACCCTTAACCACATCACCACACACCAACCCTTAACCTCATCACCACACACCAACCCTTAACCTCATCACCCCTTAACCACACTACAACCCTTAACCTCATCACCCCTTAACCACACACCAACCCTTAACCTCATCACCCCTTAACCACACACCAACCCTTAACATCATCACCACACACCAACCCTTAACCTCATCACCACACACCAACTTTTAACCTCATCACCACACACCAACCCTTAACCTCATCACCACACACTAACCCTTAACCTCATCACCACACACCAACCCTTAACCTCATCACCACACACCAACCCTTAACCTCATCACCACACACCAACCCTTAACCTCATCACCCCTTAACCACACTACAACCCTTAACCTCATCACCCCTTAACCACACACCAACCCTTAACCTCATCACCCCTTAACCACACACCAACCCTTAACCTCATCACCCCTTAACCACACTACAACCCTTAACCCCATCACCACACACCAACCCTTAACCTCATCACCCCTTAACCACACACCAACCCTTAACCTCATCACCACACACCAACCCTTAACCTCATCACCCCTTAACCACACTACAACCCTTAACCTCATCACCACACACCAACCCTTAACCTCATCACCACACACCAACCCTTAACCTCATCACCCCTTAACCACACTACAACCCTTAACCTCATCACCACACACCAACCCTTAACCTCATCACCACACACCAACCCTTAACCTCATCACCACACACCAACCCTTAACCTCATCACCCCTTAACCACACTACAACCCTTAACCTCATCACCCCTTAACCACACACCAACCCTTAACCTCATCACCCCTTAACCACACACCAACCCTTAACCTCATCACCCCTTAACCACACTACAACCCTTAACCCCATCACCACACACCAACCCTTAACCTCATCACCCCTTAACCACACACCAACCCTTAACCTCATCACCACACACCAACCCTTAACCTCATCACCCCTTAACCACACTACAACCCTTAACCTCATCACCCCCTAACCACACTACAACCCTTAACCACATCACCACACACCAACCCTTAACCTCATCACCACACACCAACCCTTAACCGCATCACCACACACCAACCCTTAACCTCATCACCACACTACAACCCTTAACCACATCACCACACACCAACCCTTAACCTCATCACCACACACCAACCCTTAACCTCATCTCCCCTTAACCACACTACAACCCTTAACCTCATCACCCCTTAACCACACACCAACCCTTAACCACACTACAACCCTTAACCACATCACCACACACCAACCCTTAACCTCATCACCACACACCAACCCTTAACCTCATCACCACACACCAACCCTTAACCTCATCACCACACTACAACCCTTAACCACATCACCACACACCAACCCTTAACCTCATCACCACACACCAACCCTTAACCTCATCACCCCTTAACCACACTACAACCCTTAACCTCATCACCCCTTAACCACACACCAACCCTTAACCTCATCACCCCTTAACAACACACCAACCCTTAACATCATCACCACACACCAACCCTTAACCTCATCACTACACACCAACTTTTAACCTCATCACCACACACCAACCCTTAACCTCATCACCACACACTAACCCTTAACCTCATCACCACACACCAACCCTTAACCTCATCACCACACACCAACCCTTAACCTCATCACCACACACCAACCCTTAACCTCATCACCCCTTAACCACACTACAACCCTTAACCTCATCACCCCTTAACCACACACCAACCCTTAACCTCATCACCCCTTAACCACACACCAACCCTTAACCTCATCACCCCTTAACCACACTACAACCCTTAACCCCATCACCACACACCAACCCTTAACCTCATCACCCCTTAACCACACACCAACCCTTAACCTCATCACCACACACCAACCCTTAACCTCATCACCCCTTAACCACACTACAACCCTTAACCTCATCACCACACACCAACCCTTAACCTCATCACCACACACCAACCCTTAACCTCATCACCCCTTAACCACACTACAACCCTTAACCTCATCACCACACACCAACCCTTAACCTCATCACCACACACCAACCCTTAACCTCATCACCACACACCAACCCTTAACCTCATCACCCCTTAACCACACTACAACCCTTAACCTCATCACCCCTTAACCACACACCAACCCTTAACCTCATCACCCCTTAACCACACACCAACCCTTAACCTCATCACCCCTTAACCACACTACAACCCTTAACCCCATCACCACACACCAACCCTTAACCTCATCACCCCTTAACCACACACCAACCCTTAACCTCATCACCACACACCAACCCTTAACCTCATCACCCCTTAACCACACTACAACCCTTAACCTCATCACCACACACCAACCCTTAACCTCATCACCACACACCAACCCTTAACCTCATCACCCCTTAACCACACTACAACCCTTAACCTCATCACCACACACCAACCCTTAACCTCATCACCACACACCAACCCTTAACCTCATCACCCCTTAACTACACTACAACCCTTAACCTCATCACCCCTTAACCACACTACAACCCTTAACCACATCACCAAACACCAACCTTTAACCTCATCACCACACACCAACTCTTAACCTCATCACCACACACCAACCCTTAACCTCATCACCACACACCAACCTTAACCTCATCAC